>CM060259.1:11330776-11815776 GCA_030684275.1 Acipenser oxyrinchus oxyrinchus | reverse complement strand
TTTACAAAGGTATATCAAGGTAAACATTAAGTGCCTGGAAGCTCTTAATGGCTTGTTATTAAATGAAAGTGGAGGAAGAATTTTACTGTGGCAATGTTGAACCTCAACATCTTCCAACTGTCCCTGCTATGGGGCTTACTTTTATGGCTTTAAAATGCCAGCACCTAGGAATGAATATTAACAAAATTAACAAACTGGATTATTTCTTAAAGATATATTTGTGTTGAATTCCGGAAGGGAGACGCATAGAAAACAAAACAACAAAAACTAAGTACCATTCAAAAACACTATGGTACCATGGGCAGGATTTTCAAAAGGTCATAAATGATAACTCCAGTTTTAATCAACGAATCGATCTGTAGCATTGATTTTGGCATTTGCAAGCGGTCATTATGCCTATTTCGTTATTAAATAATCGTGACATGTGAATTCCGAAATTACGGTGATTTCCGAAATCAACATGGGAATTTAAAAGGAAATCCGTTAAATGTCACAATTTATCAGGAGTTCATTTGCACTTGGAAAAGGAGGGTTTTAATTAACGAAAGACTATAACTCACCTTGAAACAGAAATTTAACAGACCGCGGCTGTGACGCCGATGATACAGAGAGAGTGTACAGGACCAGGTTTTAATTTCTTGACTACCTAGATAATTCAATATTTGTAGTTATGATAATCTTTAAGCCTTTTCTATACTTGTGGTTATGAATGAGATGTATTCACTTGTTGTAATCATTTTTAACCTTACGGAACGTTTGTTCTATTGCTAAAATGATATACCGTTATTTGCATCTATGTATTGTTACAGAAATTACCAATGGAACTGCAGCCTGAACTCTGGATACGTACATTATATGATAACTGACCTGTAAATTAAATCTTGATATAGGAAACGGCATACTACATATTACAATAACATTTCCTTACAGGCAATAGATCATTGACATGGATTTTGCCTGAACGTATTTGTAATGTTGTCAGACTCCCCCTCACTTTATGTACAATGTACACTTTCACACGTTTGAATGCATATCAAATGTTCTTATAATACTGTAAGTGTTCGGTGGCTACTTCATGTTGAGTTTATTCAAAGATGCGAGCAAAGAGTAGCAGAGGAATTGCATTCAACATGATTAGGGAGGAATTCACCCAACAATTATAAACAAATTGTGTATTGGGTTAGGGAGTTTTATCGTCATTTTAAAAGCTTAATAAATATGTAATGTTGTTACATATGTGGTATGCATGTATGCAAAAACTAACAACTACAAACACAAATGGCACTCCAAACATATTTATTTGTAGCCTACAATCGTACTAAAATACATACAAAAGTAGATGTCAACATAAGAAAATAAATTCCAACCAAGCCTACCCACCTCCCCATCCAAAGAAAAAGGTATTTTTTTTTCTTTTTAACAAAAAAAAATTGCAGAATGCATGTTAAAAGAGTTGTTATAGTAAGCTGTGTCAAAATATCCCCCCGAATGAGGGTAAATGACTAGTGGGGTTCTAAAAAAAGTACATTCTGGATGGCATAATGCACAATTTTAAATGAAGTTCACAAATTATACACAGAATAGAGTCTTATCTAGTCGTTGAGACAGGAAGTGATGTGTGTGAACTACAACAATTAAGCTTTTTAATGAGAAATGCGTTCATTAATCACCCCATCGACTCAATTTCAAAGCATTAACGGATTGATTTTATTAACAAATTTAATTTGAAAATCACTTGCTATGAAAGCTGTTACTATTCTGTGAGTTGGATACAATAACACTTTTTTTTGAAAATCCCCCCCATATAATAAATAATTCATTTTATTTATAAAACATCTTTCCATATGTATTGCAGTATGCTCTTGAAAGTTTATATGGGTAGAGACCTACAAATTTATGTTTTTATTTTGTTCACAAAACACCTTCTATGACAGAGCTTCTTTTGAATGTTACCATTGTAAATGTGAAAGTAAAAATATATATTATTTGTTATATGACACAAATTGCCTTATTTTCAAAGCATTTCCTCCATTCGTTAATTAATTCCTATTTTTAAAAAATCATGTTAATTTTACAAAATTAGATACAAACACAGTGAGAGTGCTTAAGACACATTGAAATATATAATTAGTGGTTTGTAAAAATAACAGGTGTTAATTAAGACTGGAGTAAACGCTTTAAAAATATGTTCCAAAGTCCCTAAACTAAGTAATAAAAAATAAAAATTAACAAATCTAGCCTCTACATACCAAAATATAAATAGCACACATTTAAAAAGTAATTACGGACCACAAGAAACCCATTAAAATGACTTGGAGGTATTGAATTAATGAGGAAAACCTACAGGGTGGCTGCCAGACATTTTTTGATAAGAGGTGAGGGTCACCATCAAAATTCCCCAAGGGGGTATTTGGTACAATTTGTCAAGTTTGTGCAACAAAGTGTCTCAGAGATATAAGCAATTAATTTTGAGGCAGTGGTAGACACAGAAACATGACCAATTCATATTCTACTGAGGACATCTAATGAGATATATACAGGGGGGAACATAGTGATAGATATTGTCAAATTACAGGCTAAAATTAGACATCACATAGACATTCTGGACAATGTCCTGGATACACCACCATGGAGCACACCCAGGATTATTTAATTACTAGCCACCGTCAAGAAGAAACTTACAGAAGCCTGGCCCCCTAGTCTATCACAGACCAGAGCTACTGTAATAAGCTTCCGTTGGTCTTCACAGCCTGTTCCATTCCATTTGTAACTAACTCTTGCTTGGCTCTGCAATGGGTGAGGTTGAGGCACAGCCACCAATGGCACTTGGTCTTCAATCCTCCCTGCAAGCAAAACCCAAAACAACCCCCTACAACAATGCAAACCATAGGATTCATTTAACAAAGATCCCTTAACCGCAACAATATTTTTAAATCTTACATTTTATAAAGAAGAAAAAGTGTTGCTTATGATTTATTAAAAAAATGTTGTGTGAACTATAAACATATAGGTATTTGTGATTCTAAATCGAAGCCTTCTGTTAGCCAATCTGTAAAATTAGCTATTGGAGTTACCACAGCTAAGATAGCACAGTAGGTTATCTTACAAGATTGAACTGATAATCAAAAAAAAAATGGAAAGAAAATACAATTTGCTATCATTTTGTTGATAGTGAGGAGAAAAAAAACATGATTTGTCACTCTGCTCTCATTAGAGTATAACTACATTCTTGTTTAGTTATCATACTCCTGTGACTAAAAAAACAGCAAATTAAAACCTCTTTACTGCACATCATTCCTACAGCTATCCCTCCAATAGGTGGAGTACAGGGTAATAGGCACTGTTTCAGTTACATTAACATTTGCAATAAAGAAAAACACTTAAGACGTTATGTAAACAAATGCACAGTACTTCTGCTAATGAGGCTGGTTTCATGAGAAAGGAGCTCATTTTGATGAAAAGCGTCCACACAGGTTTAAGGAACGAAAGAAAAATGTTGCTGCTGACTTTTCAGTGGAGCTTTCCATGTTTCTATCTAACTGAAACACCATTTTGTGTGCAACGTGAGAGCCCAGGGGTGCGTTCAATAAGCAGTTAGCAGTTATAGAACGGTCTGTTAGGAGCGAGCAGTTTCAAAATGGCAGGAAAGATATCGCACTTTGTGTTATTATTTTTTTTTTTAAATGTACTTACTACTACTTTATTTTGTAGTTACTGACTCTTTTTTTATTGGTGTGAGGTGTGTGTCAGATTTGTTATAGACAGTCCATGTTTCTTTTCTAATAATATTGGTTGTGATATTTTTTAATTGACTTACAATATATTATAACATTCACTTAAAAAAATACCATAACCAGTTTTAAAAAGCAAAACATTACAAAAACAAAAACTTACCACACCTGTGCAAACTCATTAATCTTGCAAAGCCCCAAATGAAACTTCTCCTTGTGTAAATAAGTTTACTGAAGTCTACTAAAGAAAAAGAAAGTTTTGTGGTCCAAAATTAATCAAGAAAAATTGTTATTGGGTCCAACAATATGTTTCTGCATAGTACTTCTGTGAACTAGTCTTTAAAAATACATATTTATAAAATGAAAACTGACTTCCTTGTAATGCTTTCTAATAAGGTATGCAATACAGTGTGGATTCATATTATTATTATTATTATTATTATTTGCTTATTTAGCAGACGCCTTTATCCAAGGCGACTTACAGAGACTAGGGTGTGTGAACTATGCATCAGCTGCAGAGTCACTTACAACTACGTCTCACCCGAAAGACGGAGCACAAGGAGGTTAAGTGACTTGCTCAGGGTCACATAGCATACAATACCCTTCAAGTAACTTCAGGCACTTCAACTTGTTCATTTTATGGCCTTTAATTATTTTATCACAATAAAACATTGAAAATGAAAAACCCTCTGTGGCACTTTAAAACCTTAACAGTTTATGAGAGTTTAGACGACTCATGTTTTTATCCCTAGAACCTTGGCGCTTCACTTGGTAGATAAAATAACACCAGAAACACTTCCATTGTTCTATTTAATTTTATGATCACAGTAACATTTGTGATGCAATGAGACCTCCAGCCAGATTAAGCATATATGGGTGTTGTACTATAAAGCCTTCACACTGAGTGTTTTATACAGGGCCTCGTCACGTATGCCTGATTCTCTGAAAATTGCATGAAGGTTTTAAAACATTACCACATTACTAGTAGATTTAAAACTAATAAACTCATTTCATAATAATATGTGCGGTCTGGCTGGTAATAAATCATTGTGGGAGCCCTCGTTTTCCTGATGTAGGACTGAGGCACTGACCCCAATCAGTACATGCAGCAAATATTTAGAATTACAGTGGGAAGCTGATTAATTTCAGAGGGATCTTACCACAATAAAAAAGTATATCACCACATAAATATGGGCGCTTAAATAAATTAGCGTTTTCTATTTTAAGAATGTTAGCGGGAAAAGTATTATGTGAAACTTATGTGAGGCCTTCTTCCAACGCACCCAATATGCATACATAGTAGTAGTATTACAAAGAAGAAGAAAAAAATCATAAGAGAGTTTATGAATGTATATTTTATTTGGAATAGACAGCCAGATAAGCTATATTTGAGAGATGCCTTATAATATCATTGGTATCAAAATATGAAAAAGGTATTGCTGTGGTAACAGTATCATTCTACCCATGACTCATACTACTGTGACTGCTCTTGTGCTAACTTTGACCCTACTACTACAAATACTAACATCAGACAATGGTCGGTTGATCGGTGTGCTAAGGATCAAACAATGGTATTATAAAAATTGGTATGTACATTAGAGCGTTTGTGAATGGTAAGTTAAAAATAACTCACCACATTTCAACAAGAAAAGGTCATTTTAGAGCTACATTAGTTCTCTAAAGATCCTAAAATAATAATATAGCCTATGGTCATGAGAAATAAATAACTCATAATCCAGAAAAGTGCAAGTCCAGTTAATATTCACAGTGACACTGCAGTCAGGGCCGTCATTTGCTATAGGGTGGGGTGGGGGCAGTTGCCCCCCAGACGATCTACATGACATTATGTCTTCCATGTTTTAACCCCTCCAGACACATAATATCATGACATATAAGATAGTCAAAGTTTTCTTCCCAAACGAATAAACTACATTTTTTAAACATCATTCTTTTCTAATTTAACCCGGATCTGGAATGAAGTCGGACACAGTTGCCATGGTGATGTAATTGCTTGCGCTTGCTCAGAGTCTCAAGGCGTCGGTTGCATTCATTAATTTTGATTGATAGTTCATCGTTGTCCAGTGATTATATCGACAACACAGAATGGCATTGCATTTTATTGTTTCTATAATACAATATTATTGATATCATGATGAGTCAAAGGGAAATGTTGGATTTGTTTGCCATAGCAGGTGGAAAACTGAAATTATTAATATTGCTGATGCCCAGGTACAATTATTTATACATGCTCTAAAGAAAAAGTACCATAGATTTTAAAATTAGATTTAGGGCTGTGCTCTCCATTTTCGGGTTTGGTACCAGAATGCATAGCTGCTCTATAATGTTTTTTTCACAGTGGATCGGCAGAAAATGATATTTATATTAAGGTGGTAGACTACAGTATTAGATACACTCGGGTTGAAATGTACTGTTATAATTACTGTTTTAAACTGTTATATTTCTTAAATATGCATTTATATGGAAAGAAAGGCTAACAGATTTTTCGCCATATGCAGATGTTGGTATTAGTTTGGCAAATGAAAGGTTCTTTTCGTGCATGAAAGTAATCTAATGTCCCTAGCTGCAACTATAAAAAAAATAAAACGATTAAAAAAATAATGATGTTGTACCGTTATTTGTTTAATGTAGCTGTAGTTACAGTATGTAACTGTGAAATGTTTACTTAACTGGGATATTGAAAACTTGCAACAGCGCAATTACCCACTATAAAAACACAAAAGTTTCAGTGAAAACAACGACTGTAACGTTACACACTTTGTTACTATAAAATGAGACTGGAATAGCATTATCGAGTTTGTTATGAGCCAGTGCTGTGCTTTAAAAATACTTGCATTGCACATTTTGTATAATTTAATTTAAGAAAAAGAACAACACTGACAAAGCGCAGCACGCTATCTCATTGGTAAACTGGCATAATGCTTGTTTTTTCTCATTCATGAGGCTATTTGGGACAGAGAATATTCAACAATATTAAATATTCTTAACTTCTTTTAAAAGCAGTACACGCACATACAGAGGGTCCTCGTAATCAAGTAATAATTGCACAGAAGTGAATGGTTAAAACTAATGCGTTTATCGAATATTATCCAAATGTAAACTAAAAAGTATATAGGAGGCTAGCAGTGTGTGATAAAAGTTTGGTGAAGATTGGTGCAAAATTAAGGCAGTTATATTCACCATATAAAGTGTGACAGACAGACGGACAGACGCAATCATCACATAAGGGTCCCAAATTTATGAATGAGAAGAACGATACAAATGCATGTTTTACATAAATTACTCCTTGGTTAAACATCATGGGCAGTATTATTAAAAATCCTAGCCAACTTCTCCCCAAATGACTTAGCAACATATTAAAAGTGTATTGGTACAGAATAAAATCTGTAATACATTTTGAAACTCATGTGGAATTCAAAGCAGGGAACTTTTTATTACATTTATCACATCAGTGATTTGCTATATTGCAGTGATTTTGGATTAAAACATCTACACTGTTGTAAATTGTTTAAGCTGATATCTTCTAAATCCAGCCCTATTTTAAACTTGTGATAGATTCTGGGGCCTACCTTTGCATGAGAATGTAATTTAATATCCAAGGGAGCAAAGTTTGTGTGAATGATGGGAAAGTGGAGTTAATCATTTGAATAACATTTATGAGAAGCAGCTTGTGGCTTATGTCTGGGAAGAGATATCTGAATGCATTATAGACTAAGCCATGCTACGATCAGGCATAGCACTTTTAAAAAATGTGAGCTATACTGTATGCTTGGCTCATTTTTAAAGACACACATTCAATTTAAGGAAGAATTTCAAGTAATTATGAAGTAACTGAAAGAATAGGGAAATTGTGAAAACCAGCTTTGAAAATGCAACCCTTATTTCAATGTCACAGCCAGAGTTCCCTTATAGAAATATTCTAAATGTACCATTGGAATGCATTTATAATACCAATGTATTATAGAATCCTGTAGAACCTCACAAAGAACCAACATTGCAATAGTTTACCATAGTACCACCAATGAGTCATAATACTGCACCTGCTCTTGTGCTACCATTACCCACTAGTGCAGAACTATTTAAAAAAGATTATTTGATAAGGGTTTACATGGGAATAGTATGAACTTATGCTAATATTAGTATATGGTCATGTGCGTAAGCCTCTGAAACACTTTACAAGTCAGCAATCCAGTGCAACTATGTCTCTCTTGTCAGAGCTTTGTAAGCAGTTATAGGGTTCTTGGCTGGCCCAAGGGGACAAAAACAATTAAGTGTGCAGAGGTTTTACATTAGCATAACAGAGTACACAGAAGCCCTGAATCCTGCCTTGATAAAGATTCCAAACAGTACTTTTCTGTCTCTCCAATCACAAGTAACTCTTTCCTTGTATATCCAGACTGCAAGCCGGCTATGACTGGCAGGGTAATGTAAACCTCTTATTTCATTTTGAAGAAAAGATATTGATTCTTTCTGAATAATAAATCCAGACACCATTCAGCTCTACTTGGGGACAACACTACCACACTGTTCAATAAACATGGGGTTCAGATTGAGAATATTTTGTCAGCCTTAGCTTCTATGTATAATATATGAAAAAGGTAATTTGTCAATTGTTGTGTACTGTCTGACTGTGGCAACACATATCTTATGCTCACGGTTCAATATAGCATATTTAAATGCCAAATGAGGATTTATCCTTTTGGTACTACAGAACAACAGATAGTGAAAAGGAATAACCCACTTGGTAGGCCTTTAAATTGCAGAGTTTTTTTTGTGTTTTGTATAAGATGCTTCTGACACTGAACCCAAGTTGTTTGTAATCATGTGACTTAGATAGATACAATGATTGCTAAAAACACTTCCAAGAATGTGAGACAAGAATAGCTGCAAGGAGCTATATATCCAAACGCAATAAAGTGTGGAATCGGTTATAACACGGTAAGGTCGTGGCTCCCATTTCCCCCATAATGCAATTTGACTCACAAACATTGGGTGAGCATTCCAGATATACATTACAAAGCGTGGCAGACAGCAAAAAACGAAAATCTTTCTCTGTTAAAATGAAACTCCATGTGGTGGACAGTGTAGAAACGGTGAAGCTCAATCAGCAGTTTCTGTTATACTACACATATTGTAAGACGCCGGGATTTATACTGTTGCAGGACTGTGTGTGTGTGTGGGGGGGGGGTGCGTGTGTGTGCGTGTGTGTGTGTATGTGCTTGTTAGCAGGGTAAGCTTGCCTCACCCGGGATTGGTGGGTGATGTACGGGGAGGTGAAGACATGAAAGCATATAGGGAGATATCCACATCAGCACCGGCACAGCCGAGTGAGACAAGCTGCTGTGAAAGTGCAAGACTGTTTGTTGTTTTTGACATGGCCCAGGCTCGCAGTGGCAGGGAATAATCGTGGGAGGCTGTGTGGATCAGTGGTTAAAGACAAGGGCTTGTAACCAGGAGGTCCCCGGTTCAAATCCCACCTCAGCCACTGACTCATTGTGTGACCCTGAGCAAGTCACTTAACCTCCTTGTGCTCCGTCTTTCAGGTGAGACGTAATTGTAAGTGACTCTGCAGCTGATGCATAGTTCACACACCTCTCTGTAAGTCGCCTTGGATAAAGGCGTCTGCTAAATAAACAAATAATAATAATAATAATAATAATAATAAACCGTGGATTCGAGTACCTGCAAATTGTGTGTGTCCTTCCTTCATTTTCCACTGTACACTACAATATTAATTTGGCTTGTGGGCTTTGTAAATTATTTCAGGAACAAAAATGCCAATATTCTTTATAAGGCGAAACACAAATAATGCGGTCTCCTAATTATGGACCCCGACAACCGCCCTATAAGAGGGTAGCACTGTATATATGTATAAATCTGAGA
Organism: Acipenser oxyrinchus oxyrinchus; assembly: GCA_030684275.1. Classification (NCBI taxonomy): domain Eukaryota; kingdom Metazoa; phylum Chordata; class Actinopteri; order Acipenseriformes; family Acipenseridae; genus Acipenser; species Acipenser oxyrinchus. The sequence continues at coordinate 11,806,144 of CM060259.1, read as the reverse complement.
CCAGGCATCAATCAGATGTTTTATGAAGATATCAATACCCTAGCTTGTCACACTTGTCTCACTGATCTCTTAATTTTTTACAACCCTTAATGCTCAAATCTTGCGGCGCCTTTGGAGGCATTGATGAAGTGTACCACTAGAGGCATCAGGTTTTATCCCTTGTGAGGTAGGATTAGACACAGCAGGTTAACACCATGGGCAGGGTTTAGTTTGTAAGGTACTTTACATTCTGAATGTTTGAATGTTTTAATGAGTGACCATTAAGGAAAAGGCATTTCTGAAATGCTTTTTCCAATATATTCCTATAATTTATAACCCATGTTACACTATGTTTTTTTTTTTTCATAGTTAAACCATGAATAATTAGCATGATCAATCCGGATTTCCCATGGTTTCAGATTAGAATATGGCACCACAGCCAAACCATGTTCAACTCATACAATAACAAGCGTTCCTTGGTGTCGCTTGAGTGACTATGAAACTATCACAGTTAACAGTGGTACGTTGGTAAACCATATGTCAGGGTAGCTAGCAATGGCAGAGAATGTACAATTCCTCTACTAAAAATTATAGCAACTGCTGGTGAGCTGGTTACCAGCTAAGATTTGGTAATTGGAGCAAATGTTTATTGGCCTCTTCCAGGGTACTCAGCAGGCAGATATACTCACACACACGATTTTCAGCAAATACACTAATTAAGCAGTGTTGATAGTAAACATTTACGTTAATAACATTACAGTAAAGGGATTTCCTGGACCATCATATCCAGCTCCTTCTCCATAGCCAATTTTCCTGAACCAGCACAACCAGCTGAAAATCAGAAAACCATCATCTCTGACTAGCATGCTTCAGGGCTGCTCATTTTTGTAATTCCCCTTGATTAAGGATGATAAAGAAGCTTTTTTTTTTTTTTTCTTTTTGAGTTTGGATTGCATTTAAACTGAATAAATCAGCTTTTTGATGATTGATCAGTTTTGATGCACTGTCCACTTTTTTTGTTGCAACCACATTATGAAGAAAGGCAGATTCCAGTAATTTGGTAGAACACTTTCAATAAGTCAACCCTTGTATTCAGTTATTTAAAGGATGCACTGTCTTAAGTAGTTGGTGTAAACACTACTTATTGGCTTCAAACTGGCTGTTTTTACTGCTGCTCCTCTGAGATCCAGTTCCACTAAAGCTGATCTAAACACTTTCTTGGTTAACAAATTCCATCTGCCCATCTGTTAAAAAGTAACCTCAAGTGTGCAGGGGCTTTCTTGGCTGGTTTAGCTATATAGCTGAAGACTTGTGACAGTGCTTAACCAGTCTAGACAGACCAACCGTCAGCAGCTCCCCTGTATAGAAACCCTGCATTCAAGTTTGTGAAACATGCTTCAGCCAGGGAAAGAGTGTACAAGTGCTATAGGTAAACAAAGAAGAGAGTGACTAGTGTCTCAAGCTAAGAAAGTGAAAAGTGCAATGTTTACAAAGTGAGGAGACTCTCTGAAGACGTCCTCAGCAGTGACCACTTAAGTGTTAAACATTCTAAGTAAACCAGTCCTCAGTTTAAATAGAAGAAAGTGATGATCTAATCATTTGATTGAAGATTGACAAAGGGAGACCGGGGGACGACTGTTCAAACAAGAACAGAACATTTTGCCTTAGACAAATATTCCCATTTTAAAGGGAAAAAATGCCTCTTTAAGAAGCACTTGAAAACTTCACCACCCACCTTTTTTTTCACCACCCCCTCCACTAAACAACATCACACAGCTTTCATGCAACTCACATCGATTCAGTTCCCAAGGGCCCAAACCAATTTCTCTTGTTTTCAGCCAGTCTTTCTGCCTGAACCTGCAACAGCCATCAAGCCCATTAATCCATCCGCCGAAGATGACTATGACTGATTTGGCCGCCAAACAATCAATTTGTATCTCTTTTTTTTTTTTTTTGCGGATGTACAAAATATCATGAAAAAGTGTCAGTGGTAATAGTTCCACAACAGTGAAATAACAGAGTAATAAGGCAATCAGCGTTTGACCTTGGAGGACAGTTCAATTCATCTGCCCATCTATCTTAATTATTTCCTCTGAAATGGATACAAACGAAAAACTGTACAATTCATTCATTCTGCCATGACAATTCCATTTTTTTTTATCCCCAGTACCACTTTTATGTTTTTTGGGTTTTTTTTTTTTTCCTGTGGCAGCAGTTCCTAACTAAAAATTTTAGAGGAATTAAAAAAATATTTTAAAATAGAGGTGGGAGAGAAGGTAAAATTAGCAATCATGTCAGTAAAATGCAATTACAAAATTGTTATTTTAAAGTTTGTTCTGTTGTAAAATGTAATTACTTTCTTCTAACTCTTTTGAGACCTGTTTGTTACATAAATGACTTAATAGTACAAAATAAGGTAAAATAGTCAAATTACACGTGTTATACTTTTTGTTTCTGCAACATATTTAAACACAATTTGAGCTAATTACTCAGATAACTTTGGAGGTGCCAGATCACCTTCCCAGCCCTTAATGTAGAATCTCAGAATCTTTCATTCTAATGATTTTAACATAATTTGCAAAACTATCCATGTAATTGTACTTGGCAGGCTCTGAGAGTTGAGGGAAGCAGGCAGACAAACAGACTAGCTTCCCAAACCCTGGCTGCACATAAGAATGCAAAATACCCCCTTTTTAATAGTTGGGAGCAGAAGGTAGGGAAGGATGTGTCTGGGAAAAGCTGCGAAAAAACATTTGTCGGAAGACAGTGACAAAAAGGGGGGCTTGTTCCACGCTATTCAGAGACAATTTGTAAGCACGGCTGTTGAAGCCAGGCCAAAGACTAGTGAACAGCTGGAGCCCACAGTGATTGATAAATGCGGCCCGGAGAACTTCATTTCGATGTGAATGAAGACAAAAGCGCGACAATGTTCAGTGAGTGTGTAATGTTACCGTCATTAAGTAGTAACACTGGACATGCCCCGGTCCTCAGATGGGGGACACTGAATGCCAAAAGGGGGGTCAGGACCCCTCTAATTAACATTTTATAATAAAATGCTCTTTTGTAACAATTATATAATTGATTTACCTTTCAGTCAGATCATTAAAAGGGTTCTTTGTCTAGGTCTAGTGCTATCTCTTCATATACAAGTGCAATATTTATATTTTTCAAGAAGTTGAGTTAAAATCTATGTCAGATGAATGTAGGCAGGTTGATCTATAGATCGTGTATTTTCTGGTGGGAGTTATTATTTTGAGAATCACTAGAACAGTAAAAACATTTTTGATTATTTTTCTGGGAAACCATGAATTCTACTACATTGTCGTCCCCCAAAAAAGAAAAAGAATAGAAAATAAAAACCATTTAGAGGGTGGGAGAAACAATAAACTTAACCCTAATTATTCTTTGTTTTGTTTTGTTACAGTGTATAGAAACCAATTTAAATATCTGTTTCTGCATTTGTTATGACTTTTTCATGTGCACATTATGCTTTAGAAATACAGATTTGAAACCAAAATAAAACTACATCAGCAGAACAGTGAAGCTGATTCATTGACAGTAGTGAAAATACAATTGCAGGAAAGATACTTTTTTTGCAGTTTTTCTTTAGTATAAAAAGCAACGCCTTATAAAACTAGATGGATATGTTTTGTATGGAGAACGGAGTTGAGCATTATTAACTTATTTATCTGATATAATAACAGCAACTGTATGGCGTAAAGGATTTGTCAGCTATGTTTATTAAAAGTGCTCAAGTAATGATAATGAAGCTTCAGCAGCATCCATAAGTACCTCTTTTGATTTAATATAAGAATTCCATAGCAATGCCGTGGATGTGTGTTGCTGTGATAAAATTATGTAGTGAAACATTGTCATGAGCGTGCATTCTATATCTGATTGCTTCCTTAGTTAAAAAGAGCATATAATGTTTCTTTTGCTGGATTCAGCTTTTCTATTGCAAATTAACTGAGATAATGCATCTGCATTTCTAAACGGCTAGCCAGATTTTCACAACCTGGAGGTTAAGAGCAGTCAATTGCATGTTTTTTTTTTGTTTGTTTTTTTTCTGGCTAATAGTACTTAAATGAGCAACTCATAGGATCACCAGGCACATGATTAATGGTACACAACCTGTTTTGCTTTGTGCCAATTATAGAAAACAATTATTGCACGCTCTGCCTATACAACAACATTCATCTAGATATGTTTCAGTAATCACTTATTTCCATAAAGACAAATTCACTAAATAAATGGGGTATTGGAAGTTTAAAATCCTTCAAATATAAAATTAAATTCTAGCTAAAACCACGCACAGCTTGTCCAGAAATTGTTATCATGACAAGCGTTTTTGACGACAAGTCCCAGATAGCTGCTGCTATTAAGCACTGTGCAGATACATTAATCTACAGAAACAAACAACAAACATTTCTTGAATGCTCTTATATAGTTTAATTCAAAGCCATACAGTAATGTTGTCTTAAACCAAACACTTTGATTATGATCATTTACAATATACAGATATTAGTCATATTCAGTTTAGTTAATAGACTTCTCAGAAAGGGCTTAACTCGGTTCCCTTTTTTGTAGATCATATATTTTGAATAGGGCCCTCAGTTTGTGTTAAAGTCCTGCCATGCCAATTTTGCTGTACAACTATTAGCAATAATATGCTAAATAACTAGTATTCATAAATTACTAGAAGCTCTCAAATTAGGGACACTAAGCTGTTGGGAAGCACTACCACAAGGACCTTGTATTATTAGTGTGTGTTGGCCCTGGTACTGCTCTGTTGTAAATGTCCTTATCTGAGCCTTTCAGAAGTTAGTGACCCTAACAATGGGTAAAACAATCCAAAAGTTAACTAATCCTGAAAGAAAAAGCCTTTTCCCCGCTGTGTTGGGTTTGCTGTGAACCTTTTCAATGTAATAAAATTAGGTTGAGAAGTATATATTCCTTCTTTATCTTGATATAGGAGCGAATCTTGTCAAGTATATGAGAAACTGACCCAGACAGATATTGGTGTTTCATGGCTTTAGTGTCAAAGAATTTTGCAGATTTTGTGACCCATGTGAAACAAGAGCATATGGAAAGAGAATGACCAATTCAGCCCACAGTAATATGATCAGTACATTTATTGGGATCATTGATTTTAAAACTCTGTGGAAGTTTTGACATCCTCATCTCTGTGGCAATTTCCAGCAGAATACATTATAAAATGTTGTCATAACCTAAAAATAAAAATTGGCAAATATGCAGTTCCTCTGAATAAACTATTGTTGAAACGATGATCAGTTAACTATTTTATTTGGACGTGAAACTTACATTAGTAATTTATATTTACAGCGAAGTACAAATACTGTTCAAATATTAATGCAAAGCTAAGCACATAAAGCAGAATTCAAAAACCAGATCATTTTTTCAGTTTATTTATTATTTGTTTCTTATTTAATATCTGGATTTTGCTTAATTTATTTTATTTATTTTTCTACGCCAATTTTTGCAATCTAACACATGTCTGCCTCACTCTCAAAGCATGAGACTTGGTGACTGTGTGTGCTCAATACACTGGAAACATCCATCCTTGACCTATTTAATGGCTGGGTACTGCTAAAGACCCAGATAGCAAATTGAAAACTTTTCAGTTGCTAAGTAAAATGTATAGCTGTGCCTGAAGTCAATAAAAATTGGGGATTGTTCTATTTTAATTTTGAGTTCAATTTCAGACATCCTTACTGCGAGAAAAGAGAACCCAGGGCCATCCATCCAACAATACAATATAGAATTTCACCTGCCAGGATTCGAGATGAATGAGTGAATATTGATGAACTTGAAAAACTAACAGTGTGATTTTTTTTCCTCGCAGGAGAATGGGGAGAAGCGCTGTCTGGCTCCCACGGGAGGAAGCACCTCTTTCAATATTCAGAATATTTAGTATGAAGTTCAGAGGAGGTATCAATCTCACTTTGAAGCTCTGGGGCTGCATTTGTTTGTGAGGGATGTGAAGTGCTGCTCAAATGACTATGCCAATTCTTCAAAACCCACTTAAATCAGATACAGTAGTGCTGCTGTTGTTATTGTTTAAGCTTCTTCAAAGGAAAGCTGAAAGTCATTATTTAAAAAAAAAAAACATTAATCTGAGAATTAATATCTTTAAACTAGTCATGGATAAATGTTACCCGGTCATGTCATTCCAAAAAATAAGGTACTGTACCAGTACTACGAAAAACAGGCTAAAATTGTAATTGGAAATTGTTGAAACAACACCATTTCCAAAAGATGAGTGCTTTATTATATACAGGGTGTGTGTGTGTGTATATATATATATATAAAAAATGCTTTTTCCCATGTTGCATTTTACTCAGGAACACCAGTTTGCTTCTTCTTTATAAGGTGCACTCCAGTTTTCTTTTTTTCTGCAGTTATACATTTCTGTGAAGCATCATCTAAATAGTGTTCTAAAAATCTTGATGACTTTTCTTTATTATTTAAAGCAAACCTTGTATATTGCTTTATCTTATATCTGAGTGGGTAACGAGATGCAGCCATTAAACTCATTCAGCAAAAAATATGATCTGGAAATACTGAAACCAGACAACCTACAAAAGCCAATAACCTAACATTAGAATACTTTATGATGTAGGATTCATTGTATAGGAATTTACAAATGATGTTCTGTAAAGAAAAGCAGCGTAATGCGCAAGTAAGAAAGCATGTGTGGCAATTAAGTGAAAATACATCTGTAGAAATCAACGCCCCAGGTTTCACAAGTGAGATTAGGATTAATATTAGGGGGGGAAAACACATGTTTGGTAACCACACTAGTGGTTTATTCACGTCCTTTTAACAGTTTCATCCTTAGCCTCAACGACACCGTTCCTGATTCTGGTCTTTATAAAAAATATATATTCACGGGAACATTTGAGCAACCAAATGCTCTTGTCATATTGTTCTCTCTTTTCTACCATGTAAAGTGATTTTGTCAACAACCGGTACTGTTCCTCTACTTACAGTATTTTTGTCATTATGGCTGTGTGTCTGTGACAGCTCTCTTGCAGTTTTAGCTGTGCAATGGTCCGAAAGGTTCTCTCAGTATGTGTTTATAGCTTGAGACTGCATGTCTGCTCTGTTGTGCCTGGTTTACCAACACTATTGATTGTAGGTGATGTTCTGGACAGAGTCCAGCTGACCTCTGGAGAAGCTTATATTCATCATTGTCCTAGCAGGACCTCCAGTGACCACTGTATGATCACAAATGTGTTTATTTTAGGTTAATCCTTACAGATAAAGTATATTGCTAAAAGAAAAAAAACATTTTTTGGAGACCCAACCGTAAAAAGACTTCCTCTGTATTTCTCATTTGTTGTTGTTTTTTAAACAATTTCAGAAACATTAGTGGGTTTTTAAACTTCTACAAAGCTGCTGAGTATGACAAATGCATGCTATTCACAGTAGGAAACATATCCCAATAGTTCTGTCTATTTAGAAAAGAAATTAACCTGCTATCCCCAACATAATATTTGTACTTTACTTTTTTATTGCAAAATGTCCTGCAGTTTTGCATTGTAAGCCATTTTTTAAAATTATCCTGCATTTTTCTTTCTACAAAGATTGAATGGTTTCTACCTAAAGCATTTTACATATGTAATAACTAGAGTCACTATAAACCTTATATGAAATACACCAGCCAGATATCAAAGGTTGGAAATAATACACTGCTCGGAAAACCTCATGTGTTATGCAAATTATAATATTATTATGTAAGTCTGTTCTTCTTTTTGCAGTACTGTGAATACTAATTAGAATTCTTAATATGCAATCATGTTAACATTCACCCTAATTTACGTAGCAAACCTCTCTCCTTCCAACACACCTCAAAGCGGTTGATCAAAATCCAATGAGACGTAGGCCTACCTGCCATGAAACTACCTCTGCTGTTGTCAACACATTGTGGGGATCGGGGGAAGTTCGCTTTAAATTAATTAACATCAGACCTCTTGTAGCTGTTCATTTCTGTAAACAAACATTTTAATATGCAGGCATTAATTAAATCTGCCAAGCTTCCCCTCTCCTCCCATTGATCTTTCTTCACTTCATTTTCTGTTATGTTAAAAAAAAAAGTTTATTACTGTTCAGGAATGAAGATGCAAAATGGAATCACCCACTGCTGCATTCCCAGAATATAGCCTTACATTTTCTTTGAACTTGTTTTTAGAATATATATATACTGTATATATATATATATATATATATATATATATATATATATATATATATATATATATATATATATATATATATCACTGGCTTCTTAATTTGTTGTACTCCTGTAATAGCAACGTTTTTCCGCTTTGCCAGAACTATTTACGATTAACCTAGATAACATATATATATATATATATATATATATATATATATATATATATATATATATATATATATATATATATATATATATATATATATGCTGAATATTTGAAATAGTGTCTTTGAAATTAATTTACGTGTACGTTAAAATAATATCCAATCACATGCATTTTTCTACGAAGAGCACTTTTAGACCATAGTCCATATGGGGGTCTATTTTAATGATCTACAGCAATGGGAGTTCAGGGCTTCAGTGTCTGCCGGATGAAGAATGAATCCGCAGAGTGAACACAGAAATCAAAGGGACTAGCAAAATGTTGTTATGCTTATATATAGATTGATAGATATATCTAGATATAGAGTTTTTTCTGAGTGGGGGCATGTGGCAATGTGCCCCGCCCCTGTGTGCATGTGTGTGTTATATGTTATATGTGGCATGTGTTAATGTTGGTGTATAGCGATTGGTACACGGGATATAAGCGGGTCTGTGTTTCACGTGTGTTTAAAAATGTATAATTGTAGTTAGGCACGAGGTTGCACATAATTAATTCACGTGCTGGGATTCAAGTGAATAATTAATTAGTAATTGAATCCCAGCACAACAGTATATATAGATGCACGTTTCACTCACTCGGGGTTGGGTGTTCGTGAGTGGAGAACGGGTGTGGAGAAGGAGAGAATATTAATATAATAATAAGAAGAAGAAGAAGAAGAAGAAGAAGAAGAAGTGTTTTTGTACTCACCGTGTTTGTTTGTCTCCGTGCACCGTTTGTTAAGTGTGTGTTCGTTTTGTTTATATATTTATTTTGGGCGAAAGTGCCTTGTGCTGTTTTTGTGTTCTTTTATTTTGTTTATTAAATGCTGAGCACAACCAAGTGCTCAGCTTCACCAACCTCACTGTCTGTTGTGTGTTACTTCCTGTTTCTGGTCTGACGTCACCCACTGTCCGGCCGTCTTTGTGACAGGGCATCATTTGCAATTTACATAAAAGGGTGTGCAGCACTCTATATTGCAGGTGTGTTTCTAACCATAATCCTTGTGGTGAGTTGTTAAGAACAGTCCCCTTTTTTTCTGGCCGAAACTTAGTGGCGATGCACCATGAGGTAAAGAGCATGCATGGCTAATCAGGATCACATTTAGCCTGGCAGACGATTAGGGATGTTAATTTTTTGTTGGCTTTGTGATGTCACTTCTGATATCTGAGCAATCTGGCAGGGATTATCCCTGTGAAATGATATACATTCTGTAAGGCTCCTGTTTGCTTGTCAGTTAATGAGGAATGTTGTTAGAGCTATCCATGTGTACAAAGTCACGAGGCAAACATGCAGCACCTTCACTTGATGGAGCCAGCTTGAGTAAAGACACCGCAGGTACACTTGTCACTGACAAATATGATTCAAAAGGGAATCGCTTTTACGAATTACAATTGTTTTAGGATTCAGGTTTAGAATATATATTTCATATTTTCAAGCATTCATTATATTTCATAACTCTCTCTTATCAAAGAATTGTAAAAACAAAATGCATGTCTGCATGCTGTTGCACACTAATCTATATTATTGTAGATGGGGGTTGAAATGCTAGCATACTGTCTGTACTAAATCTTGTATTTTTCAGTAGACATTGTATTGTATATCTATCTATCTATCTATCTATCTATCTATCTATCTATCTATCTATATTAGTAACACAGCAGGGAGGTAGGGGGTTAATATCCTCCTTGCTTAAAACATGTGTTTAATTGTTTTATTAGTAATTGTACCCTGCACCTGGCTATCATTGTAAATTAGAGCCAGGTGCAGGGTATGCTGTGTGAAGAAGCCTGTTTGATAGTGTGTTCAAGTGTATGGGAAAAAAGGTACTGTGTATAGCCTTTTTGTAAATAATGTTTTGTAAAGCTGTGTGTTTTGTTTTCAGCCGGTAAACAGCCTAGCTGTCCAGTGATTAGTTAGAGTTCCTGTTAATGTTTAGTTAGTGCTTGAAACGAGCTAGGTGTTTATTTCCGTTTTTGTTTATTTGTTTATTAAAAATAGCGCATCAGTGTTTTTGAAAACTTAAGGTCCTGTGTCCTGGGTCTGCTTTTAAAGGGCCAACGAACAGCGGAGAGGAAGCTCTCATATATTAAATATGGACTGGAGAGGAGGGCTATAGTGGAAAATTATTGACCATCGGGAAGACTATAGTTACCGACAAGGCTATAATGCACACTAATCTATATTATTGTAGTTGGGTGTTTGAATGCTAGAATACTGTTTGTACTAAATCTAATCGCAGAATCGCTGTTAAGCAGTTTTTTCAATCAACCATTTTATCCTGTTGTTGGAGAGGAGGTGGAGGGCGTTCCTTTGAAAATAGGTGGGACTGACAGTGCTGTGAACCAATCACATGACAGATGGAGACTATTGCCCGGTGGTGTAAGGATGTTAGGGCAATAGTTCAATCTATTTTTCCTCCTATGATGAGGCTTTAACCAATCACAGGCCAGAATGTCCAACTACTGACTCATGTATATATAATGTATATATGATAGCTAGATAGATACATAGATAGATATGTCACCAAATGCCCATTTAAAGGTAACTTTCTTGATTGTTTAGGGCTGGAGAATAGTATTTATTTTTGGAATGTGCTTTAACACATACAACCTTTTACACTTAAACTTACATTCTTGCTTGTGAGAATAATGACACCGATGACATACTCCAAATCACAATCCCTTGCTAAACTCCTGGCTTTGTTCTGACAAATAACACTCAGTTAGGTATCCTTTCACTAGCAAATGCTTTCAACAACAATGTGCAAATGTTGCAATTATGCTGTTTGGAAATTAACTACTCATCTGAGTAGACTGACAGTCACTTGAATCAGAAGGTGCTTTCAGACTACAGGTACAGAAGAGAAGAGTCTGTATAAAAAGATATACAACTTGAATTATACAGTCAGCACGCACATATCCGACCCTGTAAAATTTTGACTTCAGTGACGGTTAAACGTGTGTGACGCTTATCTGATCATTTCATTTTGTCCGTTTTTCAGGGAACACAAAAAAGATACAATAGCAAAGGACTGTTTTAAAATAAGTAGGCTTCCATTTAGATGTATTGGTTTTGTTGGTACAGTACTATATTTTCAATAGAAGTATTTTAATTCAGAACAATATGATTCTGAAAATATCACTTGCCAAAAGAGACGACACGTGGACTGTAATACAGTACGTACTTTTAAATCCGGTACATATTGTAGCAGTATGTAAAATTCCCCATTAATGACACAACAGTAAAATTAAATCAAAATGTTACCCACGCACAGAACTGCATAAAAACGTAAAAGGTAATACAATATAGAAAAATATTTAAAAAAAAACAATAATAACCAACAGAGTTTCCAGAATTAAAACAATATCCAAAGGCAGTATTCAAAATTGCAGAATATAGTGCTCGATAAGGCACTAATGTCACAGTTCACCTGCAAATGAAAATGCACAAAAACAACTAAAGATCACAGATTAAAAAAAACATTTAATGATTAACTGTTACATTACCGTAGCTTGTCAATTCACTTTCTTTTGGCTGCATTTTCGTCAGGTGAAACTGGAGGAAGTGCTGTGTAACTGCAAAATAAAACCAGACTGATTTGACATGCAGAGAGGAAAATAAAAACCTGGGCTGTGACGGTTATTCAAGTAAATTGTAACATTGAAGAGATGGGCTTTGTATCAGAAAACTGGTGAGGTGACGGAGTCGGAAATCGTGTGTGACGGGTAAGTGCATTCATTTGTTATATATATATATATATATATATATATATATATATATATATATATATATATATATATATATATTTATATTTAATGGGGATTGATTTTATTCTTAATACAAAGGCAGTAAAACACGACTGACGTGTATTTAGGTAACGGATATCCGAGTGCTGACTTTATAAAGGGTTTCAAAACCAACTCATGGGTTACATTCTATAGATTATAACCAGTCAGTGTTTTACATACCAGTAGTTCATAAATAACTATTTTATTTGTAGGTAAAATGGTCCATTATTATTAAAAGATTGTCTGTTAATTCCCTTTACATTATAGTTATATCTATGCATCCAAGTCTTTGATAAGGGACTACAGCTTGCAAAATTCTCCAATTCCCAGCTTTTTGTGGGACTCATTGGAAAAGGGTGAGCAAAATGTTATTGTCCAGTTGTTTTCAAATGAGACTATGTGCAAAACTTTTAGTGCTATATAACTAAGCATGCTTTTCAATGCTGCTTTTCTGTATGTGTATTCATGTGAATTTCTGGGCACCATGGCCTATTTATATTAAACAGGAATCAATGGGTTGGTGGAAATACCTTGTAATGCGCTTTCATGCTACAGAGTGGTTTGTAAATTCCCTCTATTGTTTGCTATTGCAAGCTCATTACACCACAGCATGGTAGAGGCAACAGCAGTAAATGCTCTTGCAAGCAAAAGACACTTCAAGTTGGCATTCAGGCCAAATGGCCTTGTCAATTATTAAGAGCTTTTATTGGTTTCCATCTTTCATCAAAATGCATGTCAATGAAACAAACTCTCACACTGATTTAGATTGCACACTGTGTTATGGAAGCATATTTTAGCGTTGCCGATACCTCCCTGCTTTTTCACTGTGAAGCAATGTTATATAAAAAAGAATTCCTGGTTATGCACTTTTTTTTTTCTTTTACCATTTATTGTTATACGCTGAACAGTACAAAGTATAATAAAGGGTAGTGCAGGAAAGCATTGTAAAACATGGTAAAAAGATTGTCCATTTAACACAGTTCTGTATGACAAACACCCACAATCATATAAGAATATATATTTAGGATGAAGAGTGCAATCAGTTCTGTATGAATTGTAAAGGAAATTAAGTGAAAGAGTTTAAGTTACGGTGCATTTATTATTGCCCAATCTCTTGCTTATAATACATACAATCCATAACAACCAACACACATTATACACTGTATATAAATTACAACCAGTGAAAAGGTAAACCTGATTTTTAAATTGTACTGAAATCTTGTGCAATTATGTGACTTCCAGACCAAATATTACATTTATATTTTCCTGGCTTAAAGCACTTTCTAGAATAGCAAAGAAAAATAACGCTTTTGCAACATTTGTAATGAAAACGAAAAAAAAGTTTGTATTCAAATTGTCTTTACAGACATGTGACAACAGAAAAGTACAGTAAGTTTAATCCCTAAAAGGTATTTTTTTTAACTGTATTTACATTGCATGGTGTTTAACAATATTCCAGTCACAGAACTGAATGTTAATGACAAAAAGCAGTTTAAAATAAGTATGAATATGATGTCATTTTCTTAAGTTTCATGCAACGTTAAGCATGTACATCCTTTTGTGGCATACTAACTGGAATAACTTTAATGAAATATTGTGGTGTACAGCAATATTGTAGTGCAATTAAGTCTGCAGTAGACAGATCTAGGACTAGAGCTCCGAACTGTCTTCTCATGATATCTAGATAGATAGCGAGTGCAATGTACAAAGCTGTTGCAATCTACAAGCTGTCCCCATGAATTCAAGTATGTTTAAAAAATGGAAAGTCCTTGTTTAATGTTTGTGCTTCTGGAAAACTGGTAATGGATGCATTGCCCTGAGTGTGTAATGGAGATAGTTTATTTTTTCTCTGTGATTACCCTAACAGTGCTGATATACGAATGTAAATGTGCTGCTTAGAAATCTCCCCCCTTTCCCTCTCCCATCTGCCAGACAATAGTTTTTAATCTTTAATCCATGAGCAACCACTGAACACCAGCGAATTGCAAATTACAGATGTTTTACTGTCTCTGGCATTTTTTTTTTTTGCTTTCTTGCTTCCAACTGTCACTCAGTGTCTCTCTCATATCCTTTGCTCTTCTGCATTCATTAGACACCCCGCGCCATCATGGCACCATATGACACTGTCATCATTTGGTAATTAAACCTTTACTCACTTTAAATATGAAAAGCTGGCTAGGGTAGGATCATAACATTCACAGTTGTAGGGCTGCAAGAATATTAGATTCTGCACAACAATTCTTCTACAAAGAATTATTAATGTAGATATTTTGCTGTATAGATTTTGTTTTTGTTATTACCAAAAACAAAATGGCTGCCCTGCAAAATAAAACTATACTTCCACATAGCCCCTAAGAGTTGGGTTTCTCCACCTAATCTGCAAAAGAGTAACACACATTTCAATACTATAGCTTAACCTAAACTGTGCAATTGTGTGGTATCAACACATACCAACACGTATCAGCACTATGTTTTTTATAAGTAAAACTCTTCTTTTATTGAACTGAACTCAATTTTGATTTTGGTTTATACACTTCTTTCTCAAAGTCTAAAGGAAGATTGACTTTAACAGCACATTATGTCATTATATTGCTGTTGATTATACAATTTAAATCAACCGGAAGCATATTCTTGTTTATTAGGAATTAACTGCTTTGATCCTGCCTGACCAAATGAAAAACATGCTGTCATCTATCAAAAAGTTTTTTAAAGAACTCCTCAGAGCTCTATTATTGGTCAATTACAGATTAGCATTTATATGCTTCCTCTGGGCTATATCCTTAAACAGCATGGAGTGGATTTTCATTTTTGTGCTGACAGCACTTAGATTTATCTGTCTGTCCATCCCAACAGGACTGCAGTTGTTCCGGGGCTCTTAACTTGTCTAAAACACATAAGAATTGATAGATGCAGCGAACGCTCAATTAAATTTACCTAAGAAATTGATGTATGTTTCTGTTTTCTCCAGGACTAATTATAACTGTGTCTGTTGGCCTATCAATGTATACAAAATAATGCAATCAGGGTTGTGATCCAAAATGTCTCGGCATGTTATCCCTGTCCTAGCCTCCTTACAGTGGTTGCCAGTGTGACCACGTATTAAACAATAAATGGCCTTGCAGCCGTTTATTAAACAGACTCCTTCTTAAACACCTAATATTCAAGCTTTGTGTGAAAATGTATTTACTTGACCTACTGTATCACTGTGACAGGGTGGTGAGTGGTGGGTTGTAAATGAGTCACACAACAATGAGGTTTGCTCCCAAAACGTCTGTTCTTATTAATTTTAAACAATAACAAGACAAAAGCAGGTCGCCCCTATACCATTGCTGGGAATCCAGAACACACGGCGGTGGACACTTCAATGACCACGATCTTCCGTGCACGAAACTGTGCTCTGTGATTGTGGTGAGAGTGCCTGTCGCGGTGCTGTGCTGTGCTGTGCTGTGCTGTGCAGTGACGCGGTGAATCGTGTGAGTGAGCTGACTCCGTGGCTGCAGCTCCCGATCTCTGCTACTCCTCTGCAATACAACAAACAAAACAAATACAAAATACAGGCTCAGGCTGGTTCGTGCTGTCTCAGCGTAAGGAGAAGTACTCACATAGCAGTAACCTTTATACTACCCAACTCCTCCCTGAAATCAGCCCGATCCCAGGCTTTCTCCAATCGCTGCCTGCCCCGTAGCCGATCGCAAGGGATTTGTTTTCTGTATGCACCACTACGCTCTCCCGCCAAGATGGCCGACTTCCGGTTTCCGCCTACCATCGAGTCGACCAGTCTACGGGGAAGCATACCGTCCATTGTACACAGCGCCCTTTCTGGTCGGGAGGGAGATTTGCAGCTTAGATTCTTTCTCTCTTTGTCACAATCACCCTCTCAGCTTAGCTCATATGAATTAATTAATGTATTATTATTTATTTATTTTTCCAAATAATATTCTGCTATCGATTT
This sequence comes from Acipenser oxyrinchus oxyrinchus, assembly GCA_030684275.1. NCBI lineage: Eukaryota > Metazoa > Chordata > Actinopteri > Acipenseriformes > Acipenseridae > Acipenser > Acipenser oxyrinchus. The sequence continues at coordinate 11,790,026 of CM060259.1, read as the reverse complement.
CCACCGTTATTTTATTGTTATTGACATATTGTATTTTAATTGCTGTCATTGTACAGTGCCTTGGAATGGAATAAATGCAATGTCCAGACCAGGGTTTTGCTCCCAAAAACTGTCCGTGTTTATTTAATTCAAATAACAAAAAATATAAAACTTCTCAAAAATGGTATAGGGGGAGCACAACACGACGGTTTGCAGTCCCAAACAAAAAACAAAACAAAACAAATCAAAACACTCCAGTAACCACTCCGTGCACGAAACTGTGCTCTTGGTGCGAGTGTCTGTGAAGTGCTGGTGGTGCTCTGTTGCACTGTGCTGTGCAGTGAGATGGTGAAACTGTGCTCTTGGTGCGAGTGTCTGTGAAGTGCTGGTGGTGCTCTGTTGCACTGTGCTGTGCAGTGAGATGGTGAAACTGTGCTCTTGGTGCGAGTGTCTGTGAAGTGCTGGTGGTGCTCTGTTGCACTGTGCTGTGCAGTGAGATGGTGAAACTGTGCTCTTGGTGCAGTGTCTGTGAAGTGCTGGTGGTGCTCTGTTGCACTGTGCTGTGCAGTGAGATGGTGAAACTGTGCTCTTGGTGCGAGTGTCTGTGAAGTGCTGGTGGTGCTCTGTTGCACTGTGCTGTGCAGTGAGATGGTGAAACTGTGCTCTTGGTGCGAGTGTCTGTGAAGTGCTGGTGGTGCTCTGTTGCACTGTGCTGTGCAGTGAGATGGTGAAACTGTGCTCTTGGTGCGAGTGTCTGTGAAGTGCTGGTGGTGCTCTGTTGCACTGTGCTGTGCAGTGAGATGGTGAAACTGTGCTCTTGGTGCAGTGTCTGTGAAGTGCTGGTGGTGCTCTGTTGCACTGTGCTGTGCAGTGAGATGGTGAAACTGTGCTCTTGGTGCGAGTGTCTGTGAAGTGCTGGTGGTGCTCTGTTGCACTGTGCTGTGCAGTGAGATGGTGAAACTGTGCTCTTGGTGCGAGTGTCTGTGAAGTGCTGGTGGTGCTCTGTTGCACTGTGCTGTGCAGTGAGATGGTGAAACTGTGCTCTTGGTGCGAGTGTCTGTGAAGTGCTGGTGGTGCTCTGTTGCACTGTGCTGTGCAGTGAGATGGTGAAACTGTGCTCTTGGTGCGAGTGTCTGTGAAGTGCTGGTGGTGCTCTGTTGCACTGTGCTGTGCAGTGAGATGGTGAAACTGTGCTCTTGGTGCGAGTGTCTGTGAAGTGCTGGTGGTGCTCTGTTGCACTGTGCTGTGCAGTGAGATGGTGAAACTGTGCTCTTGGTGCGAGTGTCTGTGAAGTGCTGGTGGTGCTCTGTTGCACTGTGCTGTGCAGTGAGATGGTGAAACTGTGCTCTTGGTGCGAGTGTCTGTGAAGTGCTGGTGGTGCTCTGTTGCACTGTGCTGTGCAGTGAGATGGTGAAACTGTGCTCTTGGTGCGAGTGTCTGTGAAGTGCTGGTGGTGCTCTGTTGCACTGTGCTGTGCAGTGAGATGGTGAAACTGTGCTCTTGGTGCGAGTGTCTGTGAAGTGCTGGTGGTGCTCTGTTGCACTGTGCTGTGCAGTGAGATGGTGAAACTGTGCTCTTGGTGCAGTGTCTGTGAAGTGCTGGTGGTGCTCTGTTGCACTGTGCTGTGCAGTGAGATGGTGAAACTGTGCTCTTGGTGCGAGTGTCTGTGAAGTGCTGGTGGTGCTCTGTTGCACTGTGCTGTGCAGTGAGATGGTGAAACTGTGCTCTTGGTGCGAGTGTCTGTGAAGTGCTGGTGGTGCTCTGTTGCACTGTGCTGTGCAGTGAGATGGTGAAACTGTGCTCTTGGTGCGAGTGTCTGTGAAGTGCTGGTGGTGCTCTGTTGCACTGTGCTGTGCAGTGAGATGGTGAAACTGTGCTCTTGGTGCAGTGTCTGTGAAGTGCTGGTGGTGCTCTGTTGCACTGTGCTGTGCAGTGAGATGGTGAAACTGTGCTCTTGGTGCAGTGTCTGTGAAGTGCTGGTGGTGCTCTGTTGCACTGTGCTGTGCAGTGAGATGGTGAAACTGTGCTCTTGGTGCGAGTGTCTGTGAAGTGCTGGTGGTGCTCTGTTGCACTGTGCTGTGCAGTGAGATGGTGAAACTGTGCTCTTGGTGCGAGTGTCTGTGAAGTGCTGGTGGTGCTCTGTTGCACTGTGCTGTGCAGTGAGATGGTGAAACTGTGCTCTTGGTGCGAGTGTCTGTGAAGTGCTGGTGGTGCTCTGTTGCACTGTGCTGTGCAGTGAGATGGTGAAACTGTGCTCTTGGTGCAGTGTCTGTGAAGTGCTGGTGGTGCTCTGTTGCACTGTGCTGTGCAGTGAGATGGTGAAACTGTGCTCTTGGTGCGAGTGTCTGTGAAGTGCTGGTGGTGCTCTGTTGCACTGTGCTGTGCAGTGAGATGGTGAAACTGTGCTCTTGGTGCAGTGTCTGTGAAGTGCTGGTGGTGCTCTGTTGCACTGTGCTGTGCAGTGAGATGGTGAAACTGTGCTCTTGGTGCGAGTGTCTGTGAAGTGCTGGTGGTGCTCTGTTGCACTGTGCTGTGCAGTGAGATGGTGAAACTGTGCTCTTGGTGCGAGTGTCTGTGAAGTGCTGGTGGTGCTCTGTTGCACTGTGCTGTGCAGTGAGATGGTGAAACTGTGCTCTTGGTGCGAGTGTCTGTGAAGTGCTGGTGGTGCTCTGTTGCACTGTGCTGTGCAGTGAGATGGTGAAACTGTGCTCTTGGTGCGAGTGTCTGTGAAGTGCTGGTGGTGCTCTGTTGCACTGTGCTGTGCAGTGAGATGGTGAAACTGTGCTCTTGGTGCAGTGTCTGTGAAGTGCTGGTGGTGCTCTGTTGCACTGTGCTGTGCAGTGAGATGGTGAAACTGTGCTCTTGGTGCGAGTGTCTGTGAAGTGCTGGTGGTGCTCTGTTGCACTGTGCTGTGCAGTGAGATGGTGAAACTGTGCTCTTGGTGCGAGTGTCTGTGAAGTGCTGGTGGTGCTCTGTTGCACTGTGCTGTGCAGTGAGATGGTGAAACTGTGCTCTTGGTGCGAGTGTCTGTGAAGTGCTGGTGGTGCTCTGTTGCACTGTGCTGTGCAGTGAGATGGTGAAACTGTGCTCTTGGTGCGAGTGTCTGTGAAGTGCTGGTGGTGCTCTGTTGCACTGTGCTGTGCAGTGAGATGGTGAAACTGTGCTCTTGGTGCGAGTGTCTGTGAAGTGCTGGTGGTGCTCTGTTGCACTGTGCTGTGCAGTGAGATGGTGAAACTGTGCTCTTGGTGCGAGTGTCTGTGAAGTGCTGGTGGTGCTCTGTTGCACTGTGCTGTGCAGTGAGATGGTGAAACTGTGCTCTTGGTGCGAGTGTCTGTGAAGTGCTGGTGGTGCTCTGTTGCACTGTGCTGTGCAGTGAGATGGTGAAACTGTGCTCTTGGTGCGAGTGTCTGTGAAGTGCTGGTGGTGCTCTGTTGCACTGTGCTGTGCAGTGAGATGGTGAAACTGTGCTCTTGGTGCGAGTGTCTGTGAAGTGCTGGTGGTGCTCTGTTGCACTGTGCTGTGCAGTGAGATGGTGAAACTGTGCTCTTGGTGCGAGTGTCTGTGAAGTGCTGGTGGTGCTCTGTTGCACTGTGCTGTGCAGTGAGATGGTGAAACTGTGCTCTTGGTGCGAGTGTCTGTGAAGTGCTGGTGGTGCTCTGTTGCACTGTGCTGTGCAGTGAGATGGTGAAACTGTGCTCTTGGTGCGAGTGTCTGTGAAGTGCTGGTGGTGCTCTGTTGCACTGTGCTGTGCAGTGAGATGGTGAAACTGTGCTCTTGGTGCGAGTGTCTGTGAAGTGCTGGTGGTGCTCTGTTGCACTGTGCTGTGCAGTGAGATGGTGAAACTGTACTCTTGGTGCGAGTGTCTGTGAAGTGCTGGTGGTGCTCTGTTGCACTGTGCTGTGCAGTGAGATGGTGAAACTGTGCTCTTGGTGCGAGTGTCTGTGAAGTGCTGGTGGTGCTCTGTTGCACTGTGCTGTGCAGTGAGATGGTGAATCGGGTACGCGTTGGCTGCAACTCCGGTCGTTTTACTCCTCTACAAAGACAAAAACAAACAACAAACGCGGCGTACTTGTATAGCTGCGTCCCCTTTGTACTACCCAACTCCTCCCTGCAATCAGCTCAGTACCCTGTTGTAACCAATCACTGCTTGGCCCGCAGCTGATCACACTTGAGTCTTTTCGTGTACTGACAGCTACGTGCCCCCACCAAGATGGCCGACTTCCTGTTTTCACCCATGGTCGAGTCGACCCGTCTACGGGGAAGCTTACTACCAACCTTACATGGCACCCTTTCTGATCAGGAGGGAGATTTACAGCTTTGATTCTTTCTCTCTTTATCGCAGATGGCCGTCGACAACACTATATAAATGTAAATGTGATGTTGTTATTGTTGATACCATAGCTAATTAATCTAATTTAATATACCCTATCCTTCCACAACTGGTCATCATAAGCTGAAAAGTGGGACCCCCTACAGCGATTTTGGGCACGTCTGGGTATGGAGTCTTCAAGATGTTGACATGTCTCCTGAGGTATAAGGGATCATTTACCTTCCAGCCTCAAACAGATGACACAGTGCTATAAAGTATGGTTGCCTTGAACACAGACTGGTTATTCATACCATAGGGCCTCAATTGCAAAACGAGATGTGCAATGGAGATGTGTGTAATCTTTGATGCTAGTCTTTGTTGACCCATAATAGATGGGGTGTCACCATATTGGTGTCATGTATTGTAGGTATGACTACCAAGCATCTGTCTGAAGGGTCAGTTCAACTGACGTTTTTAAAAATAAATTTGATCCAGCATTAAAATGTTATGTAGAAATGTGTCTTAAAACGAGTTTTGGCCAGATATAATTTCAGTTTATCAGCACATGCTTACATATAGGTAATATATGATCTATGGTTACATGTAGTTCAATGGCACTGATAAGTTGTATTTGGTACTTCTGTCTTTGCCATTAACTAGTAGCTTGCAGGCTTCTTCTGAGTTTACCCATTGAAAAAATATATAGCTCTCAGAACAAATCCATTTTTTAAATTAAGTAATAAAAAAAGCTTAATTTTATATTTTACAGGCATTTGAATTTCATAATGCTTGTTCACATGTGAAGATTACCACATTATATCGATTTAAATTGTTACCACTTTGTTTTAAATGCATTTGTGTATATAATTGAATAAACAGCTAGACTACATAAAACAGGTTTAAAAAATCAAATAAAATTATGTTTTTTTTGTTGGTTTTTTTTTACATAAAATTTGAAAAATTGAATTGTTCTCAGAGCTAAATATTTTTTCAGTGGGTAAAATAAGAAAAGGCCTGGGAGCTACTGCGCTAATGGCAAAGACAGAAGTACCAAATGCAACTGTCAGTGCCATTAATTATATGTAAGCATAGATCAGATTAAACACTCTACAAGACGCCAAAGGCAAACAAAGGCAAGTGCATGCCACAGGCCCAGTGGAAAAAGCACTGTTTCCCATATTGCTGACATGTTTGTTGAAGCTGTTTCCTGCCTGGTCAAAAAGGTGGCAGCTGGGTCTAAGTACCCTGAGGCAGCCCCAGGGCTAACATACACATAGATACAAAGATTAGGCTGAGGTTGGAACTTTCTATTGAAGAAGGTACTGCATACTATTAGGTACAAAGGTTTTTATTTATGGATTGTGCATACGTTTTATTTTGAATGCATGTCTTTTATATTTTTTTTATTCTTATTTACAGTATTTATATTTCTAGTATTCTATAAGTACATCTGGCTTCCAAATCCAAATGTGTTGACAACATTTTAAGTGTCTTTATATATCTGTTTCATTAAAAACTGTATAAATACCTAATGTGATTGGAATTGGAATGTCATTTCTTTTTTGAGCGCTGGCATTTATTTTGTCTAACCATGTTTTTCTTTTTTTAAAATTTGCATTCTATGGGTTTGTGCGCTCAGTAACTATTTTGTGTCTTGACAGGACAAGTTCCTGGTACATCTGCTTGCTGCATACTTTTATATATATATATATTATTTTTTATTTTTTTCAAAAGACAATTGCAAAGGTTCCTAAAAACTTTAATTTTACAGGAAGAGAACAATACTTTTTATACATATCAAAGTATTTATTAAATACAGTTTGTTCATAAAGAGCAGGACATGTGTACAGCAGGCAGTCTACATAGTACTTCTTAAATGCATGTGATATTTTTAAATAAGATTGCATAGCACGTCATTGCTAAACAATACATCTCACTGTTCCAACATGAAATATATCCAATATTATGGAAATGTATATTTAATCCAATCAGAAGTCATGTAATACTACCTGTGTATTTATTTTTATTTTTGCCTTAGCAGTTTGGCATGTTCTGACTTGAAAGACAGTATTTCTCTGAAGTGCACACTTTGTATTAGTATTATGGTACAGTTAACCTCATGTTTAGATTATTATGAATGTCAGCTATAGACAAAAACTCAAATGACCATATATAGGAAAATATAAACAAACATGTCAGTGACATTCATACCCAGCCGCGGCTATACATTTAGAGCTATCAGTAAGCTAACAGAAAAAGATTACTATGAGAAATATATACTGTATGCAGATTCTAGTATGCAGTAGCCTCAGATTACTGAACTCTCCATATCGTGTGAGGGGAGGGTTCAGGAAGAAAAATATGACAGAATTATTTCCAGAATTTTGCAATAGCTACAATTCATACAACACATGTAATTTCAGCCAATCAGAGAACAGAGAGCCATGTATTTATTACACAGCAATTGAGCTCACAACAGTCTTTTCTAAAACCACACTGATAGAAGTAGCCGTAAACTTTATTATCCAAAGCATTGCATAAATGAGATAATCGAGCAGCTTCAGCAGAATCTCTGGAATGATTACGCGTCGCCAGTGCAAACCCTTGCCTTCGGCTTGTGTTTACTAGTGCTGGCAGTGTGCAAATATTCCCTCTGTAACCAGGCCCTGCTACTTCATTATTCCACATATATGTATGTTTTAAGTGAAGCTCTCTGGTATATATTAAATAAGTATTTCAAAATATAGTCAACAGACAGACCTATAATTATTTCATATCAAATGATATATAAAATAGAATATATATGAGCTGTTTTTTTATTAACTTCACCGTCCTGACCTCAACAACTCGTGCCCGCATGAAACAGGCTTTTAAGAAATGTCAAGCACGGAGTGCAGGAACAAGTCAAGCAGTGTTTTCAAATCAATTAGCTGCTTTGAGAGAACTCTGCTTCCTTCTGTGTGGGAAGAAGATTGACAAGTTTAAAGAGAATGTTTTGGCCCAAGGTGGTTGGTGGTAGAGATGTGCATGTATTCATAAAGCTATAAAGTATACCAGTTACTGGTTATTCAAATGTTTGTTGCATCATCCTTGCAAAGCAACAGAAGGGTGCATGCAACAAGTTAAATGTAACTGTATTGGCTTTATTGTCAGGCTGTGATGGTAAAACCTGATATATTTCAGGTAGCGTTAGTTGGCTTTTAATGCCTAGGGCAATATTTCTCATTAATCATTCACACACACACACACTTATGAACTTATGAACTGGTTTTGCTCATTTTTAAGCTGGTTTCTGGCCCTGTTAAAGAACTACAGGACAAGATAGTTTTGTTTTTACTTTGTTTTTATTATTTTAGTTACCGTAGGCTTGATTTGAAAAAAAAGATGTGTCACAGAACCTTACAATTACTGGAATTCAGTTAATTTATTAAGGTGGCTTCGACATCTCATTCAGGATTAAAAAGTAGCTTATTTAAAAAGGGAATTCATGATTTCGTTACACTCTTTTCACAAAGCCTTTGCATGTTTGTCTACTTGCCCTAGATTCTTTAAGGTTGACCTTTGAAAGTGGCATTACTGTGGTCCTCTTGGAATCCACAAGATTGAACAAAACAGTTTTCTCTCTTTCAGAGATAGTTGGACAATCATTAATAATGGAGGTGGCCTGACCTGGGACTGTTTGTTTCTGTATACTACAGCAAAGGTGCATTGCAGGCTGCCTTTCCATTGTTTATTTAAACGTCTCAATTTTCTTTTTATAACTTTACAGCAATTTTTTAAATAATTGTACAATCTTTAGGTTGGTTCCTGAGAAAAGCATTTAACATTGTACAAATTAGCAGAAAGATCTAAACAGGGGCAGATCTAATTACTGATGTTGTTGAAAGTATTAAAAGAAGGAGAATTTGTAATAAATAAAATAAAATAAAATAAAATAAAATAAATAACATCTCCAGCAGTGTGTGTGAGTCTCTTAAGTGTATTCTGTTTTTAAAAGTAAGTAAAATGGCAGATTTTAAATTTTTAAATGGTGGGAATATTTAGATCCTCCATTGTTTAGATCAATTGAATAGTCCCCTTTAAAAAAAATGAATGTAGCAGATTTAGATTTAGTAATTTTCTCCCATCAACTTTAGAGTGCCTTTGTATTACCAACAGCGAATTATTGGATAAACTTCAATGGCATCAGGAGCAATATGGGACATTGATATGAGACTCCAAAGACCATGGTGGGATTTTAGGCATCGCCAGGAAAATATCTTCCCTTATACACAAGCACCACACAACTGGAGATTTTGCTTCATGTATGAGAGAGTGAAGAGGTCAAACAGCAATGGAATACAAGTTCATAAAGAAGCATCACCTGCTGCTCTCAGAAGAGATTGCAGACATGCCAGATTTCTTATATCTCATACTCATTAGAGACCCTTTGTGGCTGCTGCCTATCACAATGTCCTTGTCAATATTTCAGCTGGCCTACATGCCACAGGTCCAGAAATCAGTACTCTGAGCTGCTACATTTCTGCCTCTGCAACTGTGACAAATGTGAGAGTAAATAGAACATTTCTATACAAAATACCAGACCCCCAGTGGTCATTTTTCAAACCAGCTCAATTCAGAAATCCAGCTTTTAAGAGTCAGAGCAGAGCCCAGTGGTTGAAAAAGGACAACAGTTAGCAAGCCTTGTAAATTATCTAACAGTTAGCAAGCCTTGTAAATTATCGAGGATGAAACAGCAGCAGAGAATAGCAGAGAACAAAATAATATTCTTCTGCTAAGAGCTTAAACAGGAAAGTGTAGATGGTATAAAGTATCCATTTAATTTCATATTAGTCAACACCTAAGCATCCTGGTGAATATAAAATGAGCCAGTGGTTAAAGAACAAGAATATAGCATTGGTTTTGCTTTAAATTGGTTTTGTTTCAAATGATAAATAAATTCTATACATTTGTTAAGCATCAATGATTACTGTTTATGGAAACCAAGTGGTGGACATTACCCATGTTCAGCAGTGTTCCCACGACAACTGCACTAAAACATTTTTTAAAGGTTGGGTGCAATGATTTTTTCATTTTTTCAGAATTCACTTGTATAGTACTGTTGGTAGGTCAATAAAAGTATCTGTGTAGTTTTAATGTATAGGTTTTAACAGTAAGTGTATAAAAAACAACACTGAAGTTGACACCTCTATGAAAAGTCCAGCTCATTTGAAGCTGTGGCTAATTTATGCGTGATGTCACACCAGGCCAATCTCGCCATCCTGCCCACTGCTTTCCTGCATTATTATTATTTGTTTATTTAGCAGACACCTTTATCCAAGGCGACTTACAGAGATTAGGGTGTGTGAACTATGCATCAGCTGCAGAGTCACTTACAATTACGTCTCACCCGAAAGACGGAGCACAAGGAGGTTAAGTGACTTGCTCAGAGTCACACAATGAGTCAGTGGCTGAGGTGGGATTTGAACCAGGGACCTCCTGGTTACAAGCCCTTTTCTTTAACCACTGGACCACACAGCCTCCTTACTGCTCACCAAAACCACTCACCAAAACCGCTCACCAAAACACAACGAACCCAGGGGAGATACCATGGTGAATAGGTGTGTAATACATGGTTGCTCCAACACAGCAGGGCCATTGGTGTCTCTCCACGAGTTTCCTAAAGAGCCTTTACGATGCCGGCAATGGGTAAAGTTTGTGAGGAGGACCAGGGATTGGGATGCTAAGCCCAACAGCAGCTGCATCTGCAGCACCCACTTTACCAAAGAAAAGCTTTATTAATTTAATGAAGTTCAAGATGGGTGCTGTTAAAAAAGTTAAATTAAATAAGGATGCAGTACCATACATTTATCCGAATGGTACCTGCAGGACAGCAGAATCTTCCTCAATTAAAAAAAGTAAAATCACCAGGACTTGAGCAGCTGCCAGGAAAAGAGAGGTGCAGAGGGTAAGGGCATGATCCGATCATTTCATTATAATTATCTCTTACTGTTTGATGAAAATATGTATAAAGCAACTATATAGCCAACAACCTCCCATGTACATTATTCATAAATGATGTGATAAAATGATCACATTATGTCACATTCCTTAAGTCTCTCGATTTCATCGGGACACTCCCGCGTAAGATCTTTTGTCTCCGGATTATTTAGATCGCCAATCTTAACATAAACTTCAACTTTATTTATTTATTATTATTTTTCCCATCTGACCTGTGAAAATGTCTACTTTATGATGTTGGTGTAGGCTATATCAGATTCTAATAGGCTACATGTTAAGAATAAAGTATTATTTACTGTATATGTGAGAATTATTATATTGATTTGTTCGGAGAAAGTTGTGCAGTAAGTCTGAAAAAGGAGACCTCTGGTTCTCATGTTTTCATAAGTTGACAGGTATTACTGAACTTGTTTTGCATGTGAAATTGCGGCTGATCTGTTGCCACAGAGGTCCGACGCACTCAGTCTATTGCTCGGCTTTTAAAAAGCCTACAGTGAAGAAACGAGACTGGCTATTTTGTACAGAGTTCCTGAGCTGGGAGAACACACCTTTTTTTGTTCTTTGTGTCTTGAAACAAAGACGGTAGAGTCTGTATTCTTTTTTGTTTATTTGTTTATGTTTAAAGGGTGTCAGCTGAGCGAGTGACTAAGAATCTTTGCAGCAAGGCATAGCCTACATAGACAGTGAAGGTTATCGGGTTGTGTGTGTGTGTGACGCTGTGTGATTGACTGTACTATTATGTTAAGTCTGGTGTTACCTCAAGTAAATCCTATCACTATTGAACATCTTATTATATAAAAAAAACAATGTAACAATAACTAAAACTTTCAGAATACTGCCTCCTTGTTGTTTTGTTAACTTCCTATCAGTCACTGATGTTCTGCCCAGTTAAATACCTGTATGGGAGATAATTAGAGGTCTCTCACCTTTATTGAGGGTGGCGTAGTCGAAACATGCAATTGATAATTTAATCTCTTTTTTGATTAATAACTAAATTCCAGTAACGCGCTACAGCATGGATGCATAGATGCAACAATCAACGATATTCTTCAAAATAAATTCACCGTTTGAATAAGGATGCTTGGCACAAGATTTTCACTAAAAGCAGGCGTGAAAATAATGCCAAGAATTAAATTCAAATTAAAAAACCTGAAACTTTGACACATTGTGAAGCCAATATAAATGAAGCACAAGACCAACATTTCTGTCTGTTTGATTTAAGATGCTAAAACATCTGAACCAGTAACATCACTTTCCCTTCTGTCCTCCATCTACTGCATTTGTTTACAACAGTGAATGTCCTGGTGTGACTTCATGCTCGCGAGCACTTCTGGGTAGAGGTCTCGAAAGTTTTTGGAAATGGTCTAACCACAAATTTGCCTTTTTTTCCACTTCATAAGTAACAAATGTGAATGAAACTTTCAGGACATGTATAGGAAGTTTAGCTGCAGTCAACAATGCCTTTTTATGTCATTGCACCTCACCTTTAAGGATACATTAAGTAGATCAAATTTGGACTCTGCTTCTAGCCTAAAATGCAGTCTTTACTTTTAGTATTACACTTCTAGTTTTCACTAGTGCATTTTAACAAAGGGTGTAATATAACACATGTCTATAGTTTAGGCTATAACACTCAAAAGGAGACATTATTTATATGTGTATATAATTGGTCTATGCTATAATTATCCATCAAATTCAGTTAGCTAATGCTAGAAATGTTATGTTCTCCTGCAATGTCATATAAACTACATGTGGTAAATGATAAAACCCTGTATGTTATAAATGTATGAATTTCAGATAGAAGAGAGGCAGATGGAGATATGTGGAGCTTTCAGCTCTAGTGTTTCAATGTGGACAACATAGTTTTACACAGTTAGTATACAATATATCTTCTATGTTGTTCCTCATCAGTGCCAGCTGTGCACTTATGCACTCCAGATTCATGTTCACAAGGAAGTAACAAGAAACCTCAATAACTCTTTTATTTAACTTTTCAAGCACTAATGTAATAAAATGAGTTTTGGTTTCTAGCGCCTCTCCATAACAAGAATGCACTTTTCAAGCATTGACTGATTTGGCTTCTATTGCAGCAAACCTGTGTAATGTACAATTTTGTTTCAAAGGGGTGCTTTTTGCTGGTATTTTTGCAATTTATTTAAAAAACCTATATTTCATGTTGGCAAATAATCAATAATAATATCAATAATTTACGGGTGGCTCAGTTGGTCACTGTAAAAAACTTTCTTGAATTTAATCTGGCTTAGTTACAAGTGAAATGGATGTAGTGATTGGTCTCAGTGGACATTAAACAACATCATAGAACATTTACACAATCCAGCACAACCGATATTGTCATCTTGGGGGAGGTTCCAGGAATAAACAGGTAGCTGGTTGTTCAGGTCAGGTCTGAGGTGGATTGGTCGAGCTTTTTCATAACGCTTGGTTGTAGCCAATGTTTTTAGTTAATCACCTTCCATGAGCCCTAAATTAAAACCAATGTTAATCAAAATATTCCACAGTTTCAACACACATTTTGAAAAATATAATATCAAACATTTTTCAAAACTAGAAAATAACTTTTCCACAACATTAACATCACTAACACACCCCCGGATCCTGACATATTTTGTCAACATTTATTTGCAAAACATATATACATTTTTCCTTATTTCTATATTGTTGATTCTCCATACTAAATTAAACTTAAACAATACATTTAAAAAAAGTTTCCCATTTAAGAACAGATTGAATACACCAGTTGTCCCTCAAATAATTACATGCAAGTCTTAGATATTTGATTTAACACATCTTTACCACTTGATTTTCTTCCCAACATTTATAAATACTTTTTCATAAAAGCAATTCAAATGTGGCTTTACAAAATTAAGTTTATTTTTTGCTACAGAAATATTGCGGTAACAATAAAAATTGCACTGCTTAATTTGAATTTAGCTGAATAAAAAAAAAAACATCTTTAGCCTAGTTGACTGAACATGCCAAAGTTGAAACTCTGCCATAGTTAACAGTGTGGAAAAAATACAAAAAAATTCATTGAGGAGGATTATAAAATTTACTAACTGGAACATTAACAGAAGAGTAACTTGTAAAAAATGTAATATTACAATATTCACAAGAATGGCAGAGCATGGTAAAGCTATAAAATTCAACATTAAAATCGTATAGCGGCTATATAGCCTAGTTAACAAACATTTTGTAGGAACTTCTTTTTTCACAGCTTAAAGATGTCTGACAGAAATCTATGACCATCCAACCAAAGAATGAGTACATTTATAAGATGTGATTGGTTTCACTGAAATATGTTTTTTATTTCAGTTCAGGGAGTGATTTCTATCAAACTGTTAAATTATAAGCAATTTAGTATATATTATATAAATTGACCAAAAATGTATTGCTCCGTGTATAGACAGAGAGCATCTACATCAGATGTTTATTATGCTCACAATGTGAATTATGTATAGTCTAAATATTGAAAAAATATTCAAATAAAAATGTAAAACACTAGTTTGTTGTGCCAAATTGCAATTTATATTACTTTTTTCAGTAGTAGTCCTCCTATTTAGGTTAGATACATTAGTTTCAAATTAATATTTCCATAGTTGCCAAAAAAAAGCATCATTTAAATTCAAGTCACTGTCGAATTTTAAAGTGGCGCAGACAGTTTATGAGATTGTAACTCCAAACTTGGGGACTTATGATAAATATGATCATTTGTAAAAAATGTGAATTGATTTGTGTTTTCCGGGAGAATGGCTGTGATGATAAATGTTCATGGTTTGAGATAGATGACTGATAGAAAAGCGATGGATTTTTCAATGGAACTTTAAGTCTGAACCTGTAGATGTCTCACTTATAGCCATTAAAACAAGTATAATGTGTGTTAGACTGAATGTTACATATAAGGTTTGGGGTCTGGGAGTTGAAGGTTTTCTTCTCTAGCTCCTAGTGGTGTGTGATGAGGAATGAGCAACTGAGATCATTAAAGGTTTTTTACAGCAATAGGTTCAATAAAAATTATTGGATAGAGTATTAAGAAATAACCTTTTTTCCTTTGGACTATCTTAATACTGAATACTGCAATACATTTATTTCATGTCAAATAACCCTAATAAACCAAATATGTAGGAAAACTGTGGTGTAATATGCATTTATTACAATATATTACAGATCACCAGATATAGTGTATAATATATGTATAATCGTATATAGTATGTGAATGTATTGCAAAATATAATTCCGTATAATGAAATATATTGTTACACATATGATCCCATATATGAGAAGAAGCAATTAGCTGGAACTGTTTCCACATATTGCACTTTTGCAATATATTTTGACTTTCTGATAGTAAGGACTGGCAAAACTAATTAAAAGCATGAGGATGTAATACATTTGTTTAGAAAATAAAATATTAAAAGAAAATGTAGAGATTGTACTTAGATTTAAACAATATTTAGTGAATTGTAACAAAATCAATATGAATGTTAATCTTAAGTTGAGTCAGGTTAAAAAAAAACAACTTTGTAAACTTTACACAGTTGTAGACAAACATGTACATACCCCAATGGAAATGTAGAATTTCAAGACATTTTTTCAAAAACAAATAATTATAGGAAAAATCTTTTGTAGCAAAAGTTTTGCTTTTGTGGATGAGGAACATTTTTTACAAGAAATAGAGGTCTACAATTATTTATTTCAGCATTCAAAAGTATTCATACCCTCTGATGTTATGATAGTATTGTCTACAAGGTGCTAGAAGTTTCAATGTGATAATGCAGAACCTAATTCTAGAAAAGTCTAGAAAATGCTGGATTGTAGGCAAACATTCTTGATAAAAGAGTTAAAGTATAAAAGGGTTAGGCATACGATGATTGCTGTCATTACTGATAGGTTAATATGGGAAAAAGTAAAGAGCTATCTGAAGACCATAGGCAGAAAAATATTTATTGTCATAAAGCTGGAGAAGGATACAAGATTTCCAAGCATTTGAATATCCCAATTTTAATTATTGTTTCTATTAATTTATATCTCTATGGTCGCAGGCCAAGGAAAAAGCCACTCTTAGGAAAACCTCATGAGGACAATCGCTTAAAGTTTGCAAAATGGCATTTGAATGATGGTTTTGTGGAGTAATTAAGCAAAAATTGAGCTATTTGGCCATGCTGGTAGTCAATACGTTTGGAGAAAGTCTGGTGAGGTGTACAAAAAAAGAACACCATACCTACTAAGCATGGAGGTGGTAATATCCTTCTATGGGGCTGATTTTCCTCTAATGCCACATGAAATTTAGTTCCAATACATGGTAAAATGGATTCCATAGCATAACAAAAGATATTGGCCAATCATCTGAAAGCCTTCACTATAAAAATTGGTTTAAAGCACAACTGAACATTCCAACACAACAACGATCCAAAGCACACATCAAAATCTACTTCAGAATGGTTAAAGAAGAATAAAAACAATGTTCTGGAATGGCCTAGTCAAAGTCCCGATCTAAATCCCATTGAGAATCTTTGATATGAGTCGAAGAAGGCTGTGCACAAGAGAAGTTCTCAGAATTTGAATGAACTGGAACAATTTTGCATTGAAGAATGGTCAAAAATCACTAAAGAATCAAATCAAAAGCTCTTTGACAAATGTCCTAATTGTTTAAAAGGGGTTATTATTGCTAAAGGTGCCTCAAGTAGCTATTAATTTTATTTTCCTTGACAGGGTATGACTACTTTTGAATGAGCATTTTTTGAGTTTTGCAAAAAAAATTGCTGAAATATATAATTGTAGACATTTATTTATATATACACACACACACACACACACACACACACACACACACACACACACACACACACAAGTCTTTAAATGCAAACAATTAACCATTACACCTGTGGAGAGGTTATGCCAAAAAAGTCCAAATTGGCAATTTTAAACAGAATTCATTAGGTTAAAATTGTTGTAAATATAGTTTAAACATATTATATAACAAATAAAGAAACAGTGTATCAAGTAATGTCCTTTAATACTAGAAAGAAAACAAAAACCGTTATCTACTATATTAGATAACCTGAACCTTGACCTAGCCTATGCAATATTTTCGCTCTTAATTTAGTTTAAAAGTAGCCTAAATCTGGATAGAAATAAAGATTACAAAAACACATTTGGAATATTTAAATACAGTACAAAAAAGAAAAAAACAATCAAATGGTTTCTCTAAATAACCGTTTTTTTAATGCATAATGATTTGCTCGTTTTGGGATTTTAAAGAAATATAGAAGAATGTGGATATGAAAATTATTATTATTATTATTATTAATAATAATAATAATAATAATAATAATAATAATAATAATAATAATAATAATAATAATAATAATAATAATAATAATAATGTACTTTATTGCAATACTTAAATATAGCCTGTTTTGGTAATTTAAAAAAAGTAAAGATAAAATTGTTAAATGTTGCACTTTTTGGAGTCCCAAATGTACTTTTTTTCTCCAGACACACTCTTTATAAGTTTACATTTTAAACAGATCTCTGTCATTCCCCGACATGCATTTAAAGATATGTAGCACATGCTATACCTTCCATTGTTCTTTCTTTCTTCCAGAAAGGGACGTTTTCAATGTATTTCTAAAAAGGGGTATTGCAAGCTTAAAGCTGCCGGGGCGGCAGACCTTTTGACTGACAGACTAGAAAGTTTAATTGGGGAGGGCGTCTTTGCAAGTCCTTAGTCGTTTCGCCCGGTATTTGAGGAAGTCTGCTCTCATTGAATTGCAAAAAAATCTGAAATCCAGATAGGAATATAATCCTATTTTTAATCATCTACTGCGGGGCATATTTAATAATTACTCAGAAATCTGCATATTTTATGAATTGCCTGAACATGGCCTTTGTATTTAATTGTGTCTTATTCCTTTGTGCTTTAGGTAGCGGGTATTCACATAATTAACCCTTTAACACTTATTTAGCATTTTTGGTGCATCTAATAAAGTGAATTAAACGTAAGGTATTATATGTTTATATAAATAAAATAGTATTAGCAAGAGGAAAATAAGAAATGGTAGCCAACATAGTAAGGCTCAAACTACCCACAATTTTACTTTGTGCATTTACCCTACATAAACGTATTTGATAATATTTAAAATCGACAATATCATTCACAACATAGTGAAAATATATTTAATGAAACTGTTTTTGGACTACATGCATACATGTATGCATACATGCATACATACAACCATACATACATATATACATACATACATACATGCATGCATGCATACATACATACAGCCCTGTTTCAGATGCAGTCAGCAATGACTAAGTTCGTTTTCTTTAAAAGCAAATTCGGCTTAATGAGCTAGAAAGTTAAACGTGGATTTTTATTTTTTTTTATTATAACACAAAACCAGAAACAGCAGAATTGGATATGAAAATGGTATTATAGATAATAAAAAATTGCTTTTGTATTTTGTTTTTCAGAATAAAACGTTGATGGGAAATATTCTGAGTTTCCACTTTAGAAAATAAAATATTGTATTGTGTATACAAGTATGTATTTGCAAATAAATAATACAATATGTTGTTATATGATTAGTAAATAAAGTGCTTTTGACTGACCCTAACGTTTTTTGTTGTAATAGTTGCTTGCTAGTCCAGAAGATAACACATTCACCTCTTCAAGTAGATCGGGCCTGGATCCAGTCATAAACAGAAACAGAAACATATCTCAAACTAAGCAGAAACGCACCCACTACTTGCATTAACTGAACTTTTAAGGATGAACTAAAAAATAATATTAATATGCGCCAATCAATATTGAATTGTACTGCCCCTTCTGGTCAAAATATGTATTAATTGTGATGATGACAAGCGATTATGTTTTCAATAACTGGCAGTTCAATTGATGCTCTTCGTAGACGTACAGTAATACCGTTGCATATATAAAAAGTAAATACATAAATAAATAAGAAAAGATTTTTAATTCAAAAATGTCCCTTGTGCCACAATTTCAGCAGCCTTTAAAGTGCATCATTTAGAAACAATCAAATTGTCTCAACTTAAAATAGATATATAGAGAATTAATTAGAATAATAAGACCTTTCTTAAAATTCAAGCCGTGGTGATATGTGTTTAAATTGCAAATGAGATGTAAATTGTAGTTAATAATTTGCTGGACCCGGGGCTGCAAAAAACTCGCCAAGCTTTAAAATCTGACTGATTTAGCGCTCAAGGTACAAAGTATTTTCTAATTAAAATAATCTAACCCTAAATTATTTTCCACTTCATTTTCCTTTCAAGTTTTTTCTTTCTTTTCTTCTTTTTACTTTTGTTATTTGCCAAAAAATGTTTGAACGAATCCAGTTTATTCGGTATCCAAGCTTCTAAAGTACACATCAAACTTGTTCCTTGCGCATGACACAACTTGTTCTGTAGAATTCCGATGCTGGACCAAAACTAAGAAATACCATAAGGAATTACCATAACTTGCCAATACAATCTTTTTTTCTGGATAATTTCTTTCATTATGTATTTCCCTTTTCAATTTTAACTAATTGAATACCTGATAAAGACAGGTAGCGCGTTTTACAACTGTACAGTAAGTAGCAGGTTTCCCCAGTATACATTTTATGATCTGAATTACAACAATTGTAAAAGTCGTATGTTATATCACCCATGCGGGCCTGAATATATGCCACTCGTTAGTTTTGCATTCAAAGGAAAATAAACGTTTCTTCTTGCCAGCAATCGCTTTCAACTTTACCTAATTCCAGTATTTGTCGTTATGTAATACGTTACACATATTCAATTTCACCTTTGTATACCAAATACAATAACTTGTCTATTGAGTGCGTAATGCATTACACATATTTTCATGATTTCGCTATCTACCATACATCCACGTCTCCCTGTTTATTTATCTGTTGTAAGACCATTGTGGCAGTTTATGAAGTTCCAACAACTTTCTATGAGGAAAATACTGGTGACCAGCTGAGCGTAAAATATTGAACATGAACTATTTATATAAAAATGTATATGAACTGCCTTAAACTTGTGATATCGTGTGGTTTATAACTAATTAACATTAGTGTAGAAACATTTCACTACGTAGTCTACCTGACTGCGGTGAATATATACATATCCATTTTTATTTTAGATACAATAAACATTTAGGCTAGACATTCATTTTATAACAGAGGCTGAATAATGTATAGTTATCGTTTAATGAAACGTGGTTAAAATGCTTTAACTACATAGTTCTGTATTTGCATTTTAGACTTACTGTAGGCTGCTGTGTTTTATAGATAAGGCATATACGCTACGCTTCTATTGACTCGACTAGCATTGATACGTATTTCATTTTGTGGTTGTGGTATTATATTGTCATCTAACCTGCATGGTAATTATATCACATATCATTTTGAATAAATTATATACCCGACATTATTAGTATAATATTAGATGTGCATTATGATGAAATAGATCCTCCTCCTCCTCCTCCTCCCTTTGGCTGCAGGTTCGTTGCTGAGTTCAACCAATCGGCAGCTCCCTCTGTGAACAAACTCCCTGTAATATCCAACCTTAGGTTGAACTTTTTGGCTTAAACTTCAAGGAAGTTATTGAAGAAGAATTCCTTAAAAAAAATTAAAAAAAATTGATTTGTATAAACCTGTCAAACGTTATTATTATTATTGTTATTATTTTAAATAGGTAAATTAATGTTCCGTTTTTACAAATCCTACCTTTTGATGCCTGTAATGAACGAAAAAGAAAGCCTTCTGGACACAGAACAACCTAAACCAATTTCCCTATATAGAGTCTTCTTTATTTCCATCAGGCGAGTTTTATTCTTTCATTTTATACACCACTTGAAACGCTTTATTTGCTTTGATTGCTATTTTTCTCTTGTATCAATCCCCAGCTCACAGTGTTTGCTTCCCTTTTTTGTTGTCGTCTAACCGTTTAGTTTTGGATGATTGCTCATAGATTTTGAGAGCCAGCGGGGAAAGGCAAGACGCCCAGCCGGGGAGAGAGCGCAGGAGGCCGGATAGATCTAGTGGGTTGCATCGGGGAGATAGACCATTAGACAAGAAGCCATGGCTCACAGCGGTGGTCGATCAGGTAAGGATCTTCTTTTTTATTTCTCCCCCTTGTTCTCCCTTGCTTCTCACACACCGTGCCAAAGTGTTATTTGCAGTCGAGAGCGGTGTGATAGCTTGTTTTGAGATAAGATCATGGGCTCACTTTGCATGAGGTGAATCTGGTGACCTGTTCAAACCCTAAAAATAGCCACAGTGACTACAACAGGTACCGTATACTATGTACAATAAAGGCAACCAAAGGACTCCAATACCTTCATGGTCGCAAAACACAAAGGCTTCAATAATAGCCAATTGAACGGATATTTCCCAGAATGTTAATTAAAATGAAAAGCAAAAAAAAAAAAAAAAAAAAAATGTAACACCTGTTTTATTGCAGTTAGGGGCCAGCATATTTTTCAAGCTTGTTTTCGTATACTGTGATTGTTTACTGCATTCACCTCAAGAAATTTCAAGCCGTAAGCACCCCATCAATCTGCATTATTAAGCAATGTTCTATTGATTTAATATAACTCCGTTCTACCCCTTTATTTTAACTCGTATTTCCTACAGTCAAGTCATTCATTAAGAATAGCAAACGTTAATATTTGGCTGATGCGTTTAGTTATTGGGTCATTATTTGTAATTCAATTTTTTTTTTAAATAAAAACGTAAGCTTAAATTGCACAGACCATTGTAAACGTGTATATGACGTTTCACCGTTTGCTTACTCACAAGCAAATGTTTTAAATTCACAATTATTTTCAATTTTGTTTGAAATAATCACCTGTCATGTGGCAGTTATATAAACTCGAGGTGTACTATTGTTTAGTATCACATGCTGCTGTGGTATATTGTGTGTGCCTATAGCAGGTTTTACAGTCGTGTTCTTTTCTGTATTTATCTATTTAATTTGATCTTAAGACGAGATATTCAAAGGTATTTGGGTTTTTTTTTTATTACTGCGATACTATCATTTGATTTGTTTTTAAATGGAAACATTGTGTCTGTTATATGCATTTTAAATATTAGCAGTTAAATGTATACCAAAACGTGGATCCCTAATATCATTCTTGTTTCCATATTTTGATGCCACCATTAGCCTATACATATTATTACGGGATTTAAAAAAAACAAAAACATTTATTAATGTAACATTTTAAGGCAAGAAGTGGACATGTTATTGTTTGGCTTATTTGCATTTATTTAACAGATCGCTGGTATACACAGAAATGCATGTACAGTCTTCAAAAGAAACCTGTATGTGCTGTCACAAAATCCTCGTCCTATTTCCGTATTGGTTTGTATATTAGGCAACATAGATCACATACTAATTCACCTTTCCATTTTGGGTTTAAATGGGCAGATCAATGAAAAACAGTTGTAATGATCTAATTAATTATGGCAAAATTAAAAGCAAGTACAAAATCAATCTCTGATGGTGTCGAGGATAGAATTAAATTGATGGCCCATCTGTTCGCCTTATAGACTATGAATAAGCAATCTAAGGCGCAGCTAATAGAGTACGGCTTTTATAGGTACTCCACTTAAATACATGTACGGTATTGTTTTATTATTTTATTTTTTATTAACGTTTTAAAAAAATAAAGATGTGTTGTTTAAAATGATTTTCAATATTCTGCAATATTCTGCAAAATTCTGCAGAAACGTTCAGAAAGATTTGTCTTATTAGGTAAAAACATTTAACGCTTCTACAACGCTATTTCTGATTGGTGTTTTCTAGAGCTTAAATGCACCTTTTAAGAAACTTTATTTTAGAAAGCTGTTACACAGTAACTTCAGATTAATGGAGTTGTGAACGGATCAATATAAAAAATGCCTTTAGTTTCGTTTGACACAGGCCCCGTCTATTCTTCTGGAAATAGAGGCCAATTGGGAATGAAAATGTCCGCAATCCTTGGAAATCTTAGCACTTGTATTGCTTTTTGGCATTGAGCTCCGGTTACTATTTTTTCCCCGTAAGTTAAGCTTTTGTTATAAGCTATACACATATATCTTGGTAGCCAGCTGGCGTTTTTGAAGACCTTAAACATTTGCAAAGGTAATGCATTGCTTATTTAATTTACGTTAATACTGTTAAGTAATAATGTACCTGTTACACATATTATGCGACGAAATACTACACTGTTGCAGATACTATGCATGAACTGTATTAGTATTGCATTCAATTATACATTAAATAGTAAACACTGAAGACAGTTTATCGTATACTGACAAGAACAGAGACATTTAGGATCGCGTTTTAGGAAAACGCTCTTCTGTGATATCATTAGATATTCTTCCCAAATGGTTTGTACTGTCATTTCAGAATCTGCCTAAATAGTCACTAAATAATAATTAAATTAGTAAAATAAGCACGATGTGTATACGATTTTGTTTGAAATCTTATGTAGGCCTTTTGGCCTTGACTTTAACGCTTTATTTAATGTATTGATTTACACATTACCATAACTGATTGGTAGAAAACATTGACTGATACATTATACAGTTGACATGAAAACAAATAAATCTTATCTCATAAATTAAAATAATAATAATAATAATAATAATAATAATAATAATAATAATAATAATAATAATAATAATAATAATAATAATAATAATAATAATAATAATAATTGTATACATTTCTAAATTATAATAACGGTGCATTATAATAAAAAAATAAGAAGTCGCTATATTAAATGAGCATTCACTTTTCAGTTTGCAATGATTCTAAGATGCACACCTTTTTCAAATCTAATCAGTTTCTCATACAGCCGATTATAGCATTTAATATCGTTATCAGATCAGATCAGAAATATCAACATAGAGAAATACAATTTTAGAAATACGGAGTATAATCTCTCCAGAGATCTAGAAGGTTTGATGCTCAACTTACACCCAGTGATGCCAGCTCCCAACTGAAGTACGCGGCAGGTCTAGGAAAAAAAAAAAAGCCATATCGATTGGTGACGTTAGCATTGTAATATTAAGGTGAATGGGGACAGGAAGCAGAAACTGCAGAAAATTGAAGAAAAACGGATTTCCCCTTTCTCCTGTGCAGTTCATTACTGTTCACTTGGCTAACTTAGTGTTGGACAATGCTCTGTGACAGGCTGGAAGCAGGGGAAGCAGCGAGAGAGTCGCTTTTTGGTTCCTGAGCACATCAGAACTGAGGAGCATTCGTTCCCTTTCTCCCCTCCTTCTGTCTCCATTCCCCATTCCACTAATCCACAGGCCATTAACAGCTGAGGCTAAAGATGAATGGCTTCCTGTCACTCTAACAAACCTCTTTTAATTAGGCGTCAACTGTCCTTTATATATAAATGTTTAATATTTTTTTTCCTAATTCATTGTGATAAACACAATGAAGCTAATCAACTCCCGGCATCAGTTCACAGGCTTTTTTTTTTTTAATCAAACGTGCATATTATAGGATAGTCCCTATATACAGGATTTATTTTGTAACTTGTTTCAAAACATATCTCGTTAAGGTACCACGCGTGTCACATTACGTTTAAAGGTCATCTGTATTGTCATATTAGCACTTTTATAAATACAAACCAACAACAGTAACACAGACAGTGATATTTTTTTATCAAGATGGCCTGATGCTTAACGTTCGGAATACATTAGTCTTTTAAAGGTTGTGTATTAATAAAATTGTATTAACCATTCTTTCAACAGCTATTGCCACTCTATAACTTTGTCTTTGTTTAAAATTTGTTTTAGGATTTTAGTTTTGAGAAGTGAATTCAAAGTGTTTTTCAGTAGCCTAGTTGTGTATTATTTCTCTATGGTTTATAATCTGCTTGATAATACACATGCACTGTATGCGTATGCTTGGAGTTCTTTGTTGTTGTTGGTGTAAATATAAGTACATGTGATGTCATATGGTTTGTGTGTAAATGGCAAAGCAGGTTTATTGCGGTTACTGTGCATAAACAGCCAACGGCAAATGTTGTTAGAGATTATGTATTAATGTATTAATAGCTAAGGCTTTGTAGATCATATAATACGCCACTTAAACATTTTCCAATTTGGGCATTTACGTTAAATATTCCCTAAACAATATGCAACTGGAGGTAATAAACCAGACCAATACTAACATTTGTTTACGTATTAGGTCTCTACTTTAAAATATAAGGTTCGTATATGTCTCTATTTAATCTTTTTGGAAATCACAGCTGAGTATAAAACAAGTATAATTTCATAAAGGGGACTTAATTTCTAGTCTCATTTGTATGGCATTATCTTCCCATAGGAAAGCATATTTAAACAACTACAGGATCAATGACGTAATAATAATAATAATAATAATAATAATAATAATAATAATAATAATAATACACCATTGGTTTAACTTAGAAAAAACGCGTGTACATGAACTTAAGATCATACATTGGAATGGGTAAGCAAGTTCAAAGAAATTCATTAGAAATAACAGACAGGTCAAAGAGCAGAGCTTGAAATCTAGAATCCCATTATTGACATTTGTATGAAGTGCGTTTAAAGAATCCTTGCCTTGTGTCGGATTTGTAAAGATGGTCCGTTATAAAGAAGAGAGGTTAGATGTCGAACCCAGAATAGAGAGTATTACACGTGTGCCATTAACATTCAAAACAGGCAAATGCAAAACAAAAAAGAAAGGGGAAAAAAAAGCTATCAGCCAGCTTCAGCGTGACCAGATTGGATAGAACTTTTTTTTTTTTTTTTTTTTTTTTGCCTTGGTAGGGACAAATATCACAGTGCAGAAGGGTAAAAAAAAGAATTCAGGGGGTCTTATAGGAAAAAAGGAATGTAGCTTTAGGGGAAATGTGCTCTGGAGTGTGAAATTGCAGCCCATGGTGCTACATATTGTACCAGAAGCTCCCTCCAAAAACAGTAACAAAAAGAAAAATCATCCCCAAACCTGGCCAGAAGGCACATAACTGAGACTGGCCTCCTTCTTTAAGAGAGACCCACACGGTTCTTTATATTTTACAGTGTCTTAACATGAATCTAACCCATGTACGTTTCAAAAATACTTACATACATACATTCATACATATACATACATACATACATACATACATACATACATACATACATACATACATACATACATACATACATTTATTTCTTGAATGATTTTGCCCTGTAGAAAACAAATGCTTTTTAATTTGACCGATTATTTAAAATGAGCAATCTGGTCCTGCAGGAACATATGGAGACAATGATATTTTGAAATGTGTTATAAAATTGGGTCATGCGATAAAATGTAGATAAGAACCCAGGAATTCTCCTAATAACGGACAACTCTTTGAAGTATTTTGCAGTACAATGCAAAGGCTTTTCGTCAAGCCCTAATAGTGGTATTTACAAAGCAGGCGTACTTTTGTTTGTGTTTCATTATTGTTATTGTTTTGCAACATTTACGTTATCGTATGCTAAACTGACAGGGAGCCAACTCGATAAAGTTAAAAAAAAAACATATTTAAGGTGCGCGATAAAGTTATTTAAATGACCAGTTGGTTTATTGAATTGGTCACATGTATTGGGGAGCTAATGATCCAAATCCCGAGATCAGTATCTCTTAAAACACAAAACGTTTATTTTACTTTAATTTCCTCCAAGGGGCGGATGCGCTTTTTGAAGTGTAAATTCGAGAAGGGACTTCCTCGTAAAAAGGTTAATGAAAAGTTGTAGTAGGCTATCCAAGACTGGGAAACAGACAACCTGTCTATAAAGGATTGGTACAGCTGAAACGTATTTAGAAATCCAAAATATACTGGAACATGTCATGCGTTCACATACTGATATGTTTAAATAACTTATACATTATTGCTTACATTTATATAACATTGTGTTATTTGTGCGAGTTACTACCGGGTAGGCCTCTGTTAAAATAAGAATAACTATCACGATATTTTGTAAATATTAATCGTCCTTTCATTTTTGTTGTATTTCTGTTGTTTAAACAGTATGGAATTGGAGTTATGTCTACACAAAATGTTATTATACATACCCACATGCAATGCTATTAACAGAAACCGAAAAAAAAGAAAAAGTTTATTCTTATTTTTATTTAGTGAACTACTGGCTGACGTTTGGTGAAAAATGATTTGACTTTGATGTTAATGATTGTGAGTAAAACTGCTGCTGGCTGGAAATTTACAATTCAGAGGGTTTAAAATCTCACTGTTAAGTCAGTGTTAAAAATAACACTTTTAATGTAAACAAGACAAAGCTTTGTGAGTCTCATTACTAAACACTTTCCCTTCGTTTCAGGCGTTAATTCATAAAATCACGAAACTGTGTTGTGATCTTAGCCTAAATGGTGTGTATTCAGTCACAAACACACTAAAACAAGCAGAATAACACAGTACCTCTTTTTTCTAAGTTCTCGTTCTCGTTTTCGATCTCATGAATGTAGGCCTATTCATTATTTTTTTCTAATAATGTATTGGGTCATTGTGCAATGCAAATACAAAAGAAAAAGTTCATAAAATGCGTTTTTCCCGCAACGTATGATGTTATTTATTCTTGTTTATACATAATGACTTTCTACGTGTGAAATTTGTACTTAGCCTATTCATGTGAAAATTGTAAAGAATACTTGAGGAGAGGTCCCATTCTGAATTCTGAGTGTAATGACAGAAAATATTTTTTATACAAGTGATTTGCTGACAGAATTAGTGACTTAAAAGTTCTTTTTTTCTGAGGTGTGTATAAATGTATCGAAAATTATGTGGATACGTTTTGATACTTGTATTTATTTTCCTGTTTTAATCTAGTAAACAAAATATAATAGAAACACGTTTTTTTCTTATTCGGCTGTTATTTGTATTTTTTTTATGAAGGACTATTGAAGACTGATAATATCTTGCCTCTATTTAACCACTACTCTGGCCTAAAGTTAAACTACTCAAAACTTTTTTTTTTCACCCTCCACACTGTTATCAGGAAGATCTAAGACAAATGAAACCAAGGAGCGCCATCTACAGAAGAATATTAAACACAACACAGTAACCCAGCCAGACATCATGTTTTCCACAAACATTATTAAAAATCAATGTTAAGGATACACCAATTCAGGCCTAATTGGTTATTTTATATATATTCCATTTATATACGGTATATCCTTCTTCTTCTTCTTCTTCTTCTTCTTCTTCTTCTTCTTCTTCTTCTTCTTCTTCTTCTTCTTCTTCTTCTCTCTCTCTCTGTCTATCTATCTATCTATCTATCTATCTATCTATCTATCTATCTATCTATCTATATACACACACAAATACATATTGGTGTGGGTGTCTGTGTACGTGCGCATGTTTTAAAAATATGTATCACCGCAAATAAAAATGAACATTATTTAAAACATACCCAGTTTTAAATATATAATATACGCAATTGAATGATCACAAGTTACTTGTGTCTATGTGTGTATTAAGTTAGATCCATAAAACGAACAAAGCATTGTTTGTTTGTTTGTTTTTTTAGCACAGATGATGTGTATAAAGTTTGCCATATAATGATTTACAGATTCAAATAATTTTGTTTTATTTAGTTGTCTGTTTAATGCTTTTGAGTATAATGAAACCTCTTATGTAAGTCTAAATAAATAGAGTAGTAACAATCAATGTGCATGCTTTTCTGTTCTCTTGTCCTTTTAATTTCG
The DNA here is from genome assembly GCA_030684275.1 of Acipenser oxyrinchus oxyrinchus. Lineage (NCBI taxonomy): Eukaryota > Metazoa > Chordata > Actinopteri > Acipenseriformes > Acipenseridae > Acipenser > Acipenser oxyrinchus. Next base: position 11,761,984 of record CM060259.1, on the reverse strand, counting down.
CTTCCTTTTTTTCTTATCCTAAACTCTAAATGGTTTCCCCCCGTCTGTTTCCCTCCCCTTTCGAAGTGTCAGATGAAGGGACCTCCTCATTTGGGCTTCAGTTTTTTGCGTTGGCGAATCACAAAGTGTTGGAATCTATTGCCTTTGTCTGACAAGTCATCCATCTCTAGGCAAGGGGAGATCTGGAGGGAGGGGGTGTTGCAGCTTTTAGAAACAGACACAGGGAGAGGCGCTTCATTCTCAATCCAAAGCTTCTTGCAAGCACATCCCACCTTCAGAAAAAAGACCACAAGACACTTTCAGTGTGTCCATGTTTTCCCTGTCATCTTTATACACATATCTGATCAAACCCAAGACCTGCCATCAGTCCCAGCGACATCATAAGGAGGAATTTCTACTGCAGTTTTAAAAGAAGACGCAGCGAGACTCACTGAGCAGAACCTAGCTTCTTGTCTCGTCAGCATGTGCTTTGAAATCATCCAATAATTTCCAGATTTGGCACATTTTGTTTATAAATCCGTTGTGATTGAAAGTATCGGTCATGTTCTTCACCTGACGCACCTTCCTAATCTCTTCGGTGCAAGGACTCAACTGAAATACGCGAGAGTGCAACTTTGCCGTGTTTTTTTTTTTTTTTTTTTTTTTCAGAAGTTGCCCACAGATCGATTGAATTCGGACATAGACTGCTTGTTTTTGTTCTTATCTACTAGCATTTTTTTTCGTTTCCTTGAGTTTAAAGCTGCATTATCAAGGCGAAACGGCGGCTTCAGTTGATTATCTTTCTTTTCTCTGCTATCCTATGGATATTCATTGCAAAGCAGACCCGTTCTCAGCTATGCACCGTAAGTACACAAAGCCTTCTTATTGTAAACCCTGCATGTACCTTTATGCTGTTTTTTTTGTGATACTGTACTTATCGCTTTGATAAGGAGGAATACATTTGTGAAATATATATTAATGTGCCGTAGGTACTGTGAAATCACGCTGATTTGATTTTTAAAATGTGTGTTGGGATGCATGCAGTCACTCATGCGAAATCTACAGCATGCACATACGTTTCCATAAACAGAATGCAAAGAACAAATCCTACATCTATATGGAATATTACTGATGTGTTTCATATCCTAAAGGTCAGTGTTTGACTTTGTGATTAGAACATTTACAATTAAAAGCCCTGAACGTTGGATCTTTACAGGTGTAATTTTAACACGAAACGTAACATACGTAATATATATATATATATATATATATATATATATATATATATATATATATATATATATATATATATATATATATATAAACAGGACATAGTTCCATGGTTAATTATTATAGAAACAAATAAACAACATAATTGTTGGCACTAATGTATAACTTCCAGTATATAATTATAAATATTAATAGAAGACGTTGGCAAGGGATCTATTAATCACATACTTCCTATGTCACCAACACATAACAAGATAAGTGATTTGAAGAATTCTACAAATTACAGTACTAATATAGGTGATTTAGTAGTTTAAACTAGTTTTGTGTGCCTTGCAATATAATTATCTAAGAAAAGCTCCTTGAAAAGTTTGGTCAAAAAATGTGACACAAAAATATATATATATATATATATATATATATATATATATATATATATATATATATATATATATATATATATGACTGTATTTTGCGTATTTTAAATTTAATGCGAATCAAACCACACTGGAAATATTTTCATTATATAGACACGCATCTGACTATCCATGTTTTTTAAATAATATATGTGTAATCTTTTTGCCTTTACCACCTTTAAATAATATGTAATATGAGTTATCAAGGCTCGCTTTAATTATTTATGGTAAATGGCATGGCGAAATTAAACAGCGTGTAACTTTATACCAACAACATGTGCTGGGCTGGAGAGGAAATATCTCATCTAATTATTTTCTATTTCTATAAAATGGCTGCAAAATGACTTGAGTTAGATGGGTACAGCTGTAATTAAAAGAATGGTGTAGAAAATAATTATCTAATTATGAAATGGGAAAAAGAAAGGGGAATTGTTGTGACTGTTAAATTGATTTAGGCCTTGAAATTTCAGGAAAAAGACGGGTGTCGAAAATAAACACAATGTTAACATGTCCAAATGTACACACAGTTCAATTTTAGAGGGAACAACAATGAAAAATCCATACTATTTTGGGAATATCACGTTAAGTTTGACGTGTTTAATATGATAATGTACAGGGTGTTAATCTGCAGATGACGCACTGCGTTTCTAACACTATCTGAAACTATAACGGTATTAATAATGGATACCACAAGAATTCAACTATGTTTGGAGATACATGTGTGTTTTAACATATGCGTTTTCTTCGTATAATGGTTAAAGGTGTTAGATAATAAATAAATAAATAAATAAATAAATAAATAACTGTATTATATACATATGTGTTGGCAGCCTAAATGACTAATGTTGCTTGCACCATTATTCAGTGTTAAACAAACTTTGAGAATATAGATAAACAAGACAGTATGAACAAGGTATTATTGATATTACAGCTAGGGAATAGGGAAGTGGTTTAATAAAAGTGAAACGCGAGCTCTGTTCGGTAGTCGGTGATGAAAACGAACAGAAGTAAAATACCTTTGTAAAGCAACCGATTTGTATTTATTTGTATATATATATATATATATATATATATATATATATATATATATATATATATATATATATATATATATATATATATATATATATATAATGGAAAATATAATTAGTTTCTCAAAATATAAGCAATTGCATTCCTGTAATTAATGGCATTGTGTTATATTTATTTAATTTGTTTGAAAGAGAAACACTGAAAACGTGTGTAGGCCGATAACTCCAGCCTATATTATGATCATTTTGTTATATTGTGATTAAACAGAGATATCATTTCCGGCACAATGTTGGTTATATCTTTAATCCTTTAATCTGTTAATTCTCTAATCGTTTCATTTCCCCGCTCTCTGATTATTTGATTTTTATTGTCCTTTTTTTTCGTGTAGGTCTGTTTGTTTCCTAACTATATGCATGGTCTCCTCCGTCTCCTCATGTATGTAATGTTATGTGTTTTTTATGTTGTTGTTTCCCATATAGGGCACGGGGGTGTAAACCAGCTGGGAGGGGTGTTTGTGAATGGCAGACCCCTACCTGATGTGGTGAGGCAGAGAATTGTCGAGCTCGCCCACCAGGGAGTGAGACCTTGTGACATCTCCAGGCAACTAAGGGTCAGCCATGGCTGCGTTAGCAAGATCCTTGGCAGGTAAGCAGCCAAATTCCTTCCCGTTTTTTTTTAAAAATATAAATGAACAATAACGGTGCCACTAAACAGCATTTCTTTATAGTAAATCCCTATGAAATCCAGTGCCCCTTTTCAAAATCTATCCACGTTTGCATTGGAATTATAGTGTCATACAAAAAAATAGTTGACAAACATGTATTTCTTTTCTTGATAAATCCTATTAAAACACAAGACTATGAATTATAGTTTATGCTTGGCAAGATTTTATTTGTTTATTTATTTGTTTATTACACATGATGAGGTCGACGTTTTGAATTAAACCACCGTAAGAGAATAACGACACAAAAATTAGCCGTGCGGGTACTGCGCAGCAGGTAAGTACAAATTCACTTAAGGAGCACCGTCCCCTTATCTAAGTCCATCCAATTTTTATTGAAAAATATAACAAAAACATGTACACGTGAACTACACGTCCATCTTGAAATCCCTCAAATAGGATTGCTTGATGTTAATCCTGGTTATTTTAATAATGATATGGGGAAGGGGGTGGGGGCTTTTAAATCACCACTGATGGTATTTGCCAGTAAGCTGACAAAAACACAAATGCGTAAGAATAACTTGAAATTCCATACATACACATATATCGAATAGCTCATTGTGGCACTAATGCAAATATAAATAGACCTAACAGCAGCAATCAAAATTCAGTGGTGTACTGAGATTCCTTAATGTGCGTTAGTATGAAAGTTTTTGAAATATTTTTTCAGCTATCAAAAGGATTTCAGAAGGTATATCTTTTTTTTATTTATTTCTGTCATTCTCTGAAAAATAATAATGCTTAGGAAATGTTTTTAGTCAACAATGTTTTAAATGTCTGATTAGTATTCATTATTATTATTATTATTATTATTATTATTATTATTATTATTATTATTATGTATTTTTTCTTAGCAGACGCCCTTATCCAGGGCGAGTTGAATTGGTAGCGTCTTTCTGTTACTGTACTGTTGCACATGTAGGCCTATTATTATTATTATTATTATTATTATTATTATTATTATTATTATTATTATTATTATAAGTAATTTTAAAATGTTTCATAATTCGTTGTTGTTTGTGACAGGTTACAGTTAAACACCTATTTCCAACATAGTAGAACAGACTATTCATGCGGCGTTTCCCGTACATCGTGTTCGCTAAATGCACATCAAAAAATGCACTTATGTCCCAAAATGGGAATGTTATTTATTAATCTTATTTCAGAAAGAAAGAAACATCTTTATATTTTCAGAACGGTGTTTTTTCACCATTCATTCTGTTCTTCATTTTTTTAAATTCGAAAACATACAAAACTTTTGTCTCTTCTGGGAGTGCAAGGGCCGCCAACCTTGAGAAATAACCAGGAAACGGAAATAATCAAGGTTTTAATCTTCTGTATAAGAAAAAAAAAAAAAAAACCTTTGGGACATGTTAATGTATGACATGCGATGTGCTGTAATGCTTTTGTTATGTTGTTTTGTGAAATCTGCTGGGTTTACGGACTGGAAAGAAAAATGCAAACAGTAACTTTTAAGCTCAATAGCGGTGCTATCCGCGTGAAATGAAAGCACCAAAAATTGGATATTTTGTTATACATTGCAATGTTTCTTACGGTTGAACTCACATGTAAAAGGTATTATTATTATTATTATTATTATTATTATTATTATTATTATTATTATTATTATTATTATTGCAGGTACTATGAGACAGGCAGCATTAAACCCGGAGTTATTGGGGGTTCTAAACCTAAAGTGGCGACCCCCAAAGTTGTGGATAAAATCGCAGATTACAAACGCCAGAATCCCACCATGTTCGCTTGGGAGATCAGAGACAGGCTGCTGGCAGAAGGCGTCTGTGACAATGACACTGTCCCCAGTGTGTCATCCATCAACAGGTAAAAAATACAGATTTCCTACGGCCTGTCAATAATAACACTAAAGTCATATATAGAAAACAGCAATGTTACACCAACGTCTGTCATTTGTGGCAATGTATACTGCATCCAATGTGTAATCAATCAAATTATAACATACGTTTTCAGTATAAGAAATAATACAACGTGTCTTCGATTTAGAGCAAAGGGTATAATACAATAAACAAATATCAGCACAAAAAAAGAGACAATCGGTTAAACAACAAAAAAAAAGTGAAATTGGTTTATTCCTTAAACTAAAAAATAAAACATTTCCCAATACCCTATGAGCAATGCGTTCACATAATCGTTAACAGCGGGGGAAAATAGTTCTGTGAGCGCTACGGAAAACGACATAGTGTTCCAGTGCATATATATATATATATCGTATACAGAAAAGTAAATTCATTTTATTTAATAGTTAAGTGCATATTGAAATGTGCGGGTTTTTTTTAAAAAAACTTAATACAGAACATTTAGGAAGTATCAAGTAGCTACTAATTTAAAATGTAGTTGAAGATGAATTGGGAACCTAATTGAAAATATATAGACTTTTACTAAATGATGCATGTAATTGAAAGCAATATAAATGTAGACTGAAGATGCAGCTTTAAATATGATATTCAGTAATGCCCAGGTTGGTTGTTTTTAAAAATTGTTAAGCTATTATGAGTTTTTAAATCAATTTAATGCAAGCACTATATCATTATTTGTTTTCAATACAAACATGTATCTATAATACGTATTTTAAAAGTCTGTTAAAAAACGTTGATTTTTTAAAATACCCTCTGTTCACCGAGGGTGGTCTGTATAGTGCAATTCAATCCCAAATCCTTCAAGAATCAGCCCTTACAGAGGTAGATCTAAAGCTGAGAGCACCACAAACACATCTGTCTGGATGAAAACCGATCAATACTCTGTAACCAGATCCACTGGCAATGGGAAATAGACAGCACAATAGTTCAATATTAGGGCTAATGTGCTAGAATAGGCAGTTTCTTCATTGTGAACTGATAGCTATGTTTCCAAATAAGCTCAGACCACATCTGAAGCAAAATCCATTAGATAACAGCGTGGCAATAGGGCTGCCTACGAAATAATAACAGTATACATGCAGGTATCATTAATAACTATTGAACCTTGTTCACTATTAGTCTTATTGACACTTCTTGTGAATCCAACTTTCAATAGAAACTGCTTTTTGCTGGATATTAAAATAACATTTTTATATTTATATTATGGATTTGGAAGAAAAAAAAATATTGGATTAGACAGTGTTACAGTAGCACTTCATAAGATTCCTCTTTGGAGAGTGGAATGAAAGTACACATCTATCTAATAAAACAAAGGGGGCAGTCAAGACTTTATTACCTTGGAGTAATGTTAATTATATAAGCATCATATGATTTTAAAATCAAATGTTCAATGAGATATGCAGCATAGAAAATATTCTCCTAAAAAGTTAAATAGCACTGGCAGTTCATAATTGCACCCCAATATCTAAAGCTGATGTCACTCAAATTTTCATTTATAATATTTAAAGGTGTGGCACATGAAGCCACAACAACCACAATGCAGAAGCTCTTTAGCTATTAATCACACATGACCTCTTAATTTAAGATGTTCTATATGCTTTAAATGTTAAACCTATTGCAACTAAATGAACAAAGTCTTACTTGTGTGCTTGTATACTGAAGTCAATTAATCAAAGTAATCTCAACATGCTTTTTGTTCCAATAATTGAGTGTTTTGTATAATCAGATTGTGCTGAAGTATCGGATAATCCAGTTTTGTATAATCGGATGGCAGCTTTATGCTAAAGACATTTTTGTTGACAAAAGCATTTTCCTCACTGTAAATGTCTTTTAATAATAAAAGTAAATGGATCGATGGGATAGATCAAGCAAAACCACAGATACACATCCTTCTAATCTGTTTACTCCATGTAGACTGAATGCTTGGCTTTGGTCACCTAGTAGAGCTCTGACCCCTTTCTTGGCTAAGTGAATTACATCATAACCAGATTTTTAAAAGCCAGTGTTAATAACAAAACCTCACCAGCCCCTTGTGTCTTCGCTGGAAAGATACACGGGTGAGCCAAGTTTAACAGGAGGTATCCAAGAAGGAGAGAAGGGAGAAGGGGAAAAAAGCAAGACTGAGAGTAGACCCCCTACCAAAGAGCATGAGTAATGAACTTTGCTTAGGAGGCACTCGTCCATAGAGCTGGCATAAGCATTACATTTAATGAGCTGATTGGAGAGCAAGGGCAGCCTCACACAAGACGGCAAAAAAAAAAAAAAAATGTTGAAAAAATTCATTTCATGCCCTGTGGTTGCTTAAAAAAGGGCAATTTGAGCAGGTTCCAACACATGTATGTGATCATTTTTAAATGTGCATTAATCGTATTAAAAGACCCCTATAAACTTTTCATTTCTAATTAAATTCAACTGAGTGATTTAGAAATGGAGCACTCTATGGGCCTTTGTTTATGTGGGAAATTAAAATGCAAATACAATGGAATGTATTTCTATTGCTAGACGAACTTCAAGAATCTGATGTTTTTTTTTTAATTGCCTACAGAATAATTATCACTTTTTGTGTTAACAAGCCTTTAGTCTAAAATACAGCATTTAGTTGAAGATATTTATGAGTGAATTATAGTGTGAGTAAAAAAAAAAGATAACTAAAATTGATCCAAAATCTTAACAAAAAAAACCAAACATTTCTTGGTCTTTTGATAATCTGGAATTTCATGCCACCCTTAATTTATCAGCTGTTAAAAGCTGCAGACATTTAAATGCACACATTCATAAATATAAAAAATATAAAATAAGCAATATGAAGTTTATCAGTTTACAGAAATGTCCTGTTTTTAAGTTAAATATAGAAAGTACTGTTTATATATATATATATATATATATATATATATATATATATATATATATATATATATATATATACATTAACATTACATTTATTTCACTGTAAATAAAATATAATATTTTCTTCACAGCCATTAAACGTCACTTCTGTGTCAGTGTAGGCCAACAGAGTGAATCTAGTCACTCTAAGGCTGATTTTTTTATTAACAAGCAGGTACAGCATTACAGTGCAAACAGGTTTGAATCTACAACATAAATTAGACATTAGAAAAGAGACATGCTACCTCAAGGTTTATGTTCTAAGGAAACTGACCTCAGGTCTGTTGACAAAAGAGGATGTTCTAGCTTTAAACACTTTTTTCCTGCATGAATTATTAAAGATTACACAGAGATGAGGCTGTACCTTGTATCTGAGCTGCTACAAGGAATTGCCACCAAATACCTGCTTGTAGACATTATAAAAAACAAGGTCCTCAATGGCTCTCAATGGTATCGATTCAGACTCAAAGCAATTTTAATATTTCTTCAGGGAATTTTCAGCAACAACTGAAGCCATTAATTCACCCTTCCAAATTGCTTATTCAATACCAGGAACATGGATTCCAAATAAAGGCCCTGAATTTATGTGGCTCACACAAGTCAAGGGGTCAAACAATTGTTATGAAGGGAAGTTAAAAATCCAAATAAAATATTGATATGTGTTTTCTAGAAAAGGCTTGTAGCTTTTGTCGCCTTGCCCCAAGGACAGTGCATTGAGGGAAATTGGAAGCTGCCTAAGTCATTGAAATCAATGGAGGTTTGATGTTTATAGACTATTTTTGGTCATTAACTCTTAGTTGCCCTGACACTAGTGGGGAAGTTCATAATTTCAAACAAAATTAAAAAGTCTTTTACTATTCCGCAAGTCAAATGAACACATGTATATGATTTGCTTTTACAGGCATGACAGTTTATAGCTCCACCAATGCATTAATTAAATATGCAAATCAAGTATGTGAGTTTATTTTCAGGGTTCATAAATTGTGAAAATCTTAGGACTGTTGTGTGTTCGCAAAATCTAAATTCTATTGAAAAACTGACTATTTTTAACATTTTTATACAAAAAATGTTTAGAATGTTACGGGTTTATGTTTCAGCTTAAAGTTGAACTCTAAAAAATGGATACTTGATCTTTCATAATTAATTGTTTTAAAGTTTACAAATTATTGTGACAGCTAGCCTCATTTTAAAGTGCCAAACAGATTAAATTAATCTAATGCTGGAGTAAGCTTGTGCACGGCAATAAGGTACTATTGCTTTCCTGTCACATATAATTTATAGCTTTCCATTTGCAACTGTTTGCCGGTGACTAATCCCCAACTTTTTATCCCCAAGCCCCGATCAATAGAATCTCATCTGCATTGGCACTTGGGGCTGTTCAGTTATACAGAGGTGTTTGATTTGGGGAGATCGAAGCCAAGAGTGTTGGGCACTCCTGTGGATGTTATAGAAAGAGAGAGGGAGAGAGGTGATTGAGAAGGAGGGAAAGATGGTTAGTCCTGGGCCAGGTAGAGTCACTTAAGCTGATCATTGATGTGACTTCATGGTTTGTTTGCAAGATCACTCAAGCCAGATTGTATCCATATCTTACCTTAATGGTGCAGTGACCCTTTTTTAATTTGGAATTAAAAGTCGCATATAGCAAAATAGGTTTTAGGACAGCTTTAGATAAGGATTTCACACAGTCATATTCAACTTAACTCTTTCCTCATAAAAAAAAGCATAAAGCCATGGTCAAGTGCACAAACAAATTCCACCCTAATTTATTTATAAAGAATGTGTACAAATCCAGTCCTTACCCACATTAAGAAATAGAATGAGTCATGCTTGACCTGTCTGACTTGTGATTTCTGTTTGATCCATGTCCAGCACGACATGCAAGGTCCTGCTGCGGTTGTTTCTTTGTTTGTCTGAAATTTTAATTATCATGGCTTGCATGCTGTACATTTGAGTAGATTCTGTTTTAATAATTTACTCTTATTTATATCGTGCAGGATTATTAGGACCAAAGTTCAACAGCCTTTCCACTCTTCCCCAGATGGAACAGGGACGCCGCTCTCAACAACAGGCCACACCATAGGTAAGCCAGAAAAAAAAAAATATATATATATATATATATATATATATATATATATATATATATATATATATATATATATATATATATGTTTTGGTTTGAAATGTCTTACTCTGCAAGCATAATTGAATACAGGCTGAGTTTTAATTTTGAACTCAGCAAAGAGACTTTAAATATTCCAATGTTCAAAACTGAGGGAACAAAAGTCATTATTATGCGGTGCTAATAGGATATGTTCAAACCTAACTGCTTCAACCCTGAAAAAAACAAAAAGTGATTTATTTAGCATGTTCTATATATGACGAACGATCACAAAGGTAGAAAGTCTCAGTTCAAAACAGTTTTATAAGAGTTTATTCTCCTTAAAGTAATAATCACTTTTCAGTTATTTAAAATAACATTTTCCCCTTTCTCAGTACCAAGCACAGCCTCCCCGCCGGTATCCAGTGCTTCAAATGATCCAGTTGGATCTTACTCTATCAACGGCATTCTGGGTATTCCGCGGTCGAATGGTGAAAAGAGGAAACGAGATGATGGTAAGAGGAATGGGGATATTAAGACTTATTTGTTTCATGCCTTGTCACCTTGTCACCTATAGGTTAGCATTTCTGGCTACAGGATGCACGCCTCTCATCTGTTTGTTTAAGTGGCTTAGATTTTCTGAAGTCTTGGCTCTGGGCCTTTCCGTTGACCCGCAGATAAATTTACCTTTTTAATTTTAAAATACTGGGTCTTGATTTCATGCAATGTGATACACAAAGAAGTGTAAATTATTAGGCAGCATGGTCCTCGCATGGTGTAATAAAGGGATCATTTTAATGGATGTGCAACAGAGCTTAAGGTGTTCCATACATAGGATATCACCCTTACATGGAGAGTCAAGAAGCCGGAACACATTTGGAGGTCTTGATTTAAAGTTTAATGACTTTTAGGACAAGTATTATAGTTCAGAATTAATTTGGAGGTGCACACCATTTTTTTACATGATGCTTGTTTATTGTTAGAACAGAGACATACACAAACTAGAATTTATAGCTGACATCGTAATATAATTAGACTTTTGGGCATCTAGAACTGGGGTGGAAAATAATCAATATTCTTTTATTTTTATGACAATCATTAGTCAGGGTTATTCTGTTTGCAAATGGTGAAATGTGTTTATGCAGCAAAATAATGATCATGCATCAAGTTAACAAGAAAGCCAATGATTTTTAGTTGACATTTAAAAAAGGAATACTGTCACAGCAGCTTATTTGACTAACTAGACAAGAATGCTAACACTATTGTGTGTTAAAGACAAAAAGAAAAAAATCCAAAAGCACCAATTAGGCCCCTAAACCTTTATTTCTGCAAAGAGTGGAATTCATAGAGAGATCCCGAGTTTATTTTTAGGCAAGGGATTCATTCATTGTGAAAAGGTTAGGACAAAACCATTGGAGCCAAAGAAAAGTTAGCTGAAAGAGCTGCTCAAATCATCATCATTATCTGGCTCTTTAGTCAATTCAAAGCAGCAAACACTGAAGACTAAGGAAGAGAGTTCCTTTTTTATTTCAAGTCTTGATCTCCACTTTTGTCAGTGTTGTCTTGTACAATTAATCTAGGCTGAAATGATTAAGAAGAGTTAGGATAATTACATGTCAAGATGATGTAGCCAACCACCCAGGTCAGCTGGAGAAAGCGCTGCTGATGTGGAAGACATTTCAACTCAGCGGCTCTAGAAGAATGATTTTTTGTGAGTGAGTGAGTGAGTGAGTGAGTGAGTGAGTGAGTGAGTGAGTGAGTGAGCCTGAGGGCTTATGGATTATCGGTTCTGCAAGCAATAGGCTTTTTAATGTTATTGAATAAACATCTCCCATGTGAGAAATCGAGCAGGTGGAATAACACCAAAGGAATTCGAGGGACTGATCTGGTTGGAAATTATTTATAAAACCGCCATTTATCAATGCAGGCAGCCTTATTTTTCTGTTCCTCCTCTTCTCTGTAGTGGGCTGCCAATCGGGGAGGAAAATAATTTCTATACTAGATTTATTTATTTATTTATTTATTTTTTCACTGATTAAGCTCTTTCCCAAATCCCAAAGGGAAATCCACTGGTCAGAAGTTGAATGGCAGGGTAGATTAGGATGTACCTTGTCAAATGCCAGTCATTCTTCGGGTCAGAGTAACTCAACCTGTATTTTGATTGAGATTGACTCAGAGGAGGGAAGGCGCTGGCATTAGTAGAGAAGAAGGGATTGTTTCAGAAAGTGTTGGGCTTTTGTTTTTGAGGTTCATATATTTCCACAACATTTCTGTTTTGAATTATCAGCTTCATGTGCAATTTCCCTTGCTTAACGTGCTGCTGAAAGGGAGGGGATTTATACATGGTCGCTAGTCAGTTTACTTAACACTTGCCTCTCCCACACAGAGAAGGGAGTTCCTGCCTGCTTAAAATACCAGTTTGTGGGTGCATGATTGTCATCTTAAAGACTAATTAATGATTCCCATGTGGAAAACTAATAGAGATCAGTTTGTTCTTATAAAGCCACAAGCATAATGGAATTATGTTAGTAAACACTTTGTTTACTGCATGCATAAAGTACAAAGAATGAATGCTATCTCTGTCTCCTTATTATATGGATATTGTCATATATTAATATTGTTGAAGCTTGAGCTCTTTGCAGAAACTACCATGATACAATTAGCAATTAATACTAATCCTTTTAACAGAAGTCAACATGCTAATCATTATAATACATTTACCAGTTATTATTATTATTATTATTATTATTATTATTATTATTATTATTATTATTATTATTAATAATAATAATAATAATAATAATAATAATAATAATAATAATAATAATAATAATAATAATAATAATAAATTAAATCCCATAATAACCCATGAATATTGTTTTCTCTATGTATACAAGTAGAACACATTGTTTCCCAGTAAGAGAGCAGATTCTGTTTCTGGATGTGTATCTCAAGAGAAACACCACATCTTGTATCTCCAGATCTCTCTTGGGTCTTTTGAAATACCAAACTGCTGTGTTTTTTTTAAAATATAGATATATATTATAGTAGTTAATTGAAAAAGTACATTTGCACTTTTCCAGTATGATGATTTTAGTGCATTAACCTATATGGATCTTGCTCTGCAAACCCACATGGACCTTCTTCTATGGGTTTTAAGAAAGCATTGCTTTTAATGTAATAAAGTATTGCACACACATTTTTGTAATTCACTTGCAAACAGACACATACATCTCCTGCAGCAATAAGGGACCTTCAGTTAGCAAGTAAAACACATTTTTTCTTTCTACATTAGAGCAATGATTCTTAATGAAAAAATAGGAAATACACATTATAGTGGTGCTCAGTCAAGCCCCACCGTCTGCAATTTTAATAATCAGGCCCTAATGAAGACTTGAGGACTGGTTATTTGAACCCCTGCCAATCGTCTAGAAAGCTATTTGTTATTTAAACGTAGTCCTTATTTCACACTGAGACATCAGGGAAGCTGTACGACAGTTAATACATGGTTTAAATTTCATAGTAGCACAGTAGCCTTAGGCTACCTGAGACTTGTTGGGTTTAGTACTGTATATCTCAACTTGATTAGATACTAATAACATTTAGAGAAAAAAATGCAGGCGATTTAAGAAGAGAGAAAAAATGGGTCAGACAAATGATAGATTTGTAGTCCAGATAGCTTGACAATGCCAAAGCTGCAATCTGGTATTCTGCATCTCCTAACTTCTCAGTCAACAGTGCCCTCAAAGAAAGGTCCCCATTAAAGGAAGGATGTTGAGATAATGTAGTGTGACACACGTTATGTGCACCAGGTCTTCAGAAGAGGAGCTTCAGGGACACAGGTGTCATAAGAGCCATTAATCTGCCATTGTCATGTGTTATTGCAAATTAAAAGTAGCATGTTACACTTGCTGGCTATTGGTGGTGTTGGCAGTAAGAAGGAGGGGGTGCGGGTAGTTCCCGTGATTGTTTCTTTGGTGGATAGCCCCCTGCACGTTGTACAAAGTGACATTTAAGAGAATTTGCAATTCCGCTGAGAAAAGCTATTAATTCGCAAATTAACATCCCCCTTTCCCTCTCCCTCGGATGTGCAAGTTATTGAAAAGACAAAGAAATAGCCTAGAGGAGAAGACCAGGCTTCAGTTCTATCTGTGTAAAGATTGGTATCACTGCTTGCAGATATATAAACCAATTACTTCAGCAGCCGAGTGTGTGCCTCAACTTATTGCTTCCTTTGTAGGCCCTGAATCCATATCCAGATTGCTTTGTGTATCTCATTATGTAAAATAGCATGCGATCACCCGCCTGATGCATAACTAGCCCGGGAAAATGAAGCTTAGGTGAGACAATTTTTTGGCCCGTCCACTTATTTATTTCCAGGAGCTCAGCCAAATGAGAACAAACAGTTATTGCCGGACTGTTGATTCCTTTCAAAAAGAAAATCCTGGTAATGTTTTTTTTGCAGGCTAAGGGCAGGTTACCCAATTTCAAGATGTGCCCATGAGCAGGTCAAAAGGTCTAAAGGGAAATTACAGGTTCAGTGTAAAGGTCATTCAAGGGCATAGTTGAATTGAAGGCAGAAATGGCACGCTCTCCTTGTCACCATTTAAACAAGGCAGAAATATGAATACAATGGTACAAGTCAAAGAGTATGTTACAAAATCCCTTCCTCTTTTGATGTCACTAAGTAGCAATCCACAATGCTGGCTTTTGACAACCTCTAAAATTACTAGGCTTTTAAGAGCTATACATTGAGCCACTTGTCAAGATGGCTTCTGTCTGGTGTAACGTAGTTATGAATGCCTGTTTCAAAGCGGTTTCTTAAGGGGGAAAGGCAAACAGAAATGTACATGTTGCGTTATAAAGATAAAAAGGAGTCCTTTTCTGATCTGTTATCTGATATATATATATATATATATATATATATATATATATATATATATATATATATATATATATATATAGGTTATGATCATTAATTCACCTTGGTACATGTTTAAAAGTTAACGTGACTATATTGTTCGCTATAAACAATGATTACCTGATTGTGTTCTCCATTAGATTGAAGATTAATGTAAATGTGTTTGTGGATTGTAATGACCTGGGTTTCTCAGTTCTTTTACTTGCGGGTTCTGGAATGCTTCCAATGTATCTTTAATGGCCAAAATAGGTGGGTGGAGGCATGTTGTAACAAATAAAATGTAAAAATATTAAAGGTCTTGCCACGACAGTGGGATTGGCATATGAGGCAGGATGTCCTTGTATGATAACACCAAATCAACAGATAGGATATAATAGTCAAAATCAGGTTGCCATTTGATGATGCTTGATGCGTATGGACTGGGATTCAAAATTACAGGGCCATGGAAGTGGATACCCTTTCTTTAATAGTGTCAATGCTATTCTTCCTGGTGACAGGTAGCATGGAAACCTATCATAACATCTGGCTCTTGTAGCTAACCAGCTAAAACAAAAACCTTCACTATCTAATGCTCTTATCTACCTGATCTTTGAATTGGTATAATGCTATGCAGGAAGACAGATAGACAGACAAGCTGCCACAAAACAACAGCTCATGTCTAAATTCCAAGTGTTACAGGATGTCTACTCACCTAGGTAAATACAGCTTAAACATATATCCCCTTTAAAGATGTTTTTTTTTGGTCCACACAAGATAACCCAAACAATGCCCAAATTAGCTAACCAAGCAGCATATTCAATCACAGGTTTGTTCATAAAGTGTCTTCCTGGTAGTGAACAACCCCCATCCTAAAGCTGTCCCTGAATTGTAAACAGGAGCAGTATCCGCGTAATCTATTTATCACATTCACAGATATGTTCAGTAGTGCTCCTAATCCAATCTGTTTTAGAGAAGTGTCCATTTCTCTTTGAAAACGGAACTCTGAATATTGAAGGCAACCCAAGCTGGGTTTGAAAGGCCCAACGGTTCCTAGAAACCTAAGGAATTAAAAAAAGGAGAATAGAAAATGTTTGTTTTAATACATGTGCGCTCCTGCCTAGAGGTGTTTTAGTATTCAAGAGGACAGGCCAATAAGCATTTTGATTGGCTGTAAGTGATATCATTGGATCCTTGAAGCGCTTAAAGAAAAACAAGAAGGATTTCACACAAAGAGAGAAATCATGTCAGAAAAAAAGTCAATTATGGGCACTGATGCTGAGAATTAATGGAGCGGTGCATTACCAGCAAAAAAAAAAAAAAAACACAAGGATGCATTAATTGTGTACCAGAACACAGCATCACCAAGGCAGCAGTGCTAAATGAAGGGAAACTCAAATGCTAGGATCACGCTCGTGACCTAGACGAAAAAGAGAAACAAAGACAACCCAGCTTGTGCGCTGTAAAATTAAATTAATAAACCCCTTAAACATGTACAAAACAGTACATAAAATGAATGGCCCTGTTTTCGCTGCCATCTCTTTGGATACCATTGTTTGCTGTACTGCCTTTCCGCACCATAGGCTTTGTAAAATGCAAGCATTTTCTCAAAACATGCATAGTTAGGGAAGCTGTGCTTTTTTTTCCTGTGTGAGTGACATGAAGTAGCTGAGCTTATAAGGGTTTTCCTACTATTATGAAGCAAAAGTCTTAATACATTATATATTTTAAATAACAGGGAAACAGGATACAAAATATATGCAATTGGAACTATTCATCTCTGTAAAAAGGAATAATTTAAATGTAAGTGTATGTTTTTTGTTTTGTTGTTTTTTAGTACAGGAAACGGACACAGGGAAACTACCTTACTCCATGGAATTATTTGGGTTATTTGTAATCTGAGTTCATTTTGAAACTCAATTGCAAATTCTACATCAGAACCCAATTATATAACTTGTATATAATTATAAATAGTAAAAGAAATACAGTTTTGGATATAATGAAGCTTTAAGAATATAGTAATATATGAGACCTCATGAGACCACTAACACAAGTGTAAGCTAATGTTGAAATCCTGCTTTAAACCAGAACTGAGTGGCTGTGTGACCCTGGAAGAGTCACTTTCCTGTGCCTCAGTCCCACTTAGCTGTAAAACTTTGAGGCAAGACCCCACTGTGAACAAGACGTGACACCTGGTTTGAGCCTAAGATGAGTAATTAAAGCAAAGATCAATGAATTAACACAGCTAAATTAGGCTTACGAAAAACACTTTTGCTGATACAATCTTATCAGGATCATGAAGAGATAAAAGCAGGACATGTGTTTTCCTTGTTGTAATACAGATAGAAACAGAAGATAGTTGTAAATAAACAATCCACAAAATGTATCCTTTACGGAGCGACTGTCTTCAGACTTTAACCGAAGAGGACACAAAACACGAGCTGTGTCTTCCCACACTCCTATCTCGTTAATATTTCAATGATGTGCTCTCTTTCCGCAATTTGTCTGCTCACTAATGCAGGTAACCGCTGAGTGTTCTGGAACACACAATGGCTCGGGCCCACCTCCTGCTATGGGTCGTGACCCCTAGGTGTCAAACCCGTGGAGAGGAGCCTGTTTTATAGAGCTGGTTATCTGATCTGATAGTCTGGTCCCTCGTTACTGGAGTGTTAATACTGAGAGATGTCAAAATGAATAGACTCAAGTGTGACAACGATCAATAAAATACCGACAAAACCTCGCAGAGGGAGGCTTTTACAGATATAGCCCCAGAGTTTTCCTGATTAAACTTAATTAATATTACATCACAGCTAATCTGGAAAAGCCCTACTAACTGCTTGGAGTCTTAGGAGAATGGTACTTTTAAGGCTGTATAGCACCATAAGAAAAGTAGCAGGCCATAAAAGGATCATCAGAGTTATATTTTTTTTTTTTATAATGCTGTCCTTAACAGACATACTGATAGCATCTAGCTATATTTACATTTCGACACATGTTTAAGGAAGTTCTCATACAAAGTTAAAAATATCAACACAGATTATGAACTATTATGAAACTGCAATGCTGCTTTTTATTTGTCACAGTAATTCAAACATCCTTTAAATCAGCTCCTTAGATGTTAAATAAACATATTGCTTATTAGATTGTTTTTATTTAGTATAATGCATCCACTTCTCAGAAGGGTTAAATGTATCCACACTTTAAAGAACAAAGCGTTAGAAATTAACTGTGTAATTGCTTTTGAGTTCACACAGCTGCCCAGTTGCAGCTGCTGTAAGGAAAGTCTGTAAGGTTTATTATTTTGCGTATGGGAAGCATGCTCCACTGTAGTGAATGACAAATGCCGGGTTATCGATCGCATTTTGTACTCAGGCCAGCTGATAGAAAGTAATTAATGACTCTATTTGCTTCAGTACCGAAGAGAACAATTGAGTTTGATACAGCAACAACTGGCAGTGGTGTGAAAGGCCCCCGAGGGAGCTGTCCATGAAAAATGCCTGCTTGGAGATATGTGGTCCGGCCCCTGGGATGTGAAAAGATATATAATATACTCACAGGTTGAAAAATGTAAATATTTTTTAACAGAATATATATATATATATACACACACACACAAACACACACAAACACACACACACACTATGATATTCAATTACATTTAAAATAAAATCCTTTATCTTAATAGCTGTATGTTCAATATGTTTAAGGTGAATTACATTAACATTACATATAATTTATGATATATGTTTTATTCATTTATTTATACAGTATATAATCTAAATCTTAAGAATCTCTATATATCTATATTTATCTATCTATCTATTTATTTAGGTATATAAACACACACGTGTATACATCCAGTATAGCCGCATATATGCAATACAGTTCTATATATATTTTGTTCTCCGTGAGACTGTGGCTCATCCTCTGGCCCCAACCATTGAAAAAGGTCAAGCTGCAAAATGGAATGGCAATAACGCCCTGAAATGGTACTATCAGTGAAACATGATTGATCAATTGAATTCCATAGCAGAGAAAAATGTGGGATTAAGTAGAGTATTATACGCACAATGAGTTGAGGCATGATGTTCATTTCAAGTTCATTTCGGCTGCCTCCTGCCACCGGATCAGGCAATCAATAGGAGCCTTGCATATCATATATCACGGCTCTCTCGCTGAAGAGAGAACATAATCTGCCGCAAATTTAGAATGACAGATTTGTAAGGGAGCTGAAGCCCTCCTGAATGAACGGCAGAGCGGTGAGGCAGCAGCCACTGCTGTTGCAGTTCGATTGGATGTGAAGGTTTTTAAGCGGTTTAAGGTGTCTTACACAAGCAACAAAGAGAGAGAGAAGGTATCCCCTTGAAATATGATGGTAATAAGGTCAAAGTTCAGGTAAAAGGGTCATATTTTCTGAACTGGTTATCATGAAATGATTAACTGGTTTATAATGACTGCCGACCTCTAGTTTTCAAAATTAAATGCATCACCTAAATAAACAAAGCAAAATTAGATTGTATAGGCAATCTTGTCTTTAAAAAACTAACTTTATATGGTATAGCCTAATGTAAACCCGCTGAACAAAATGCATATTTAACTAAGACACCTGCACTCCACAACAAGTATAAATTTGTGCTGATAGTAATCCATCAATTCCCACAGACCTGTCATATCATGAAGGTGCTAATACTGTTGTAGTTTCCAGTGGTTCCTAATGCAGTGTGTAAAACTGACACACATGGTTCACCATTTTCTCAGAATGATTAGAATCTATTTAAAGTGTCCTCGGACTGAAGATGGGGTTCTTTAAAAGGTCCCTTACAAAGCCACGCAGATACTTAGACGTAATAAAAAAAGGAAACCTACAGCTTCCGGGGGAGAGCTACGTGAATGAGAAAATTGTATAAAAAAATGTCACTTTTTCTCCTTGTAGATGGTACAGATGGTTCTGGCCCAAACAGTGAATCTCACGGTAGTGTGGACAGTTTACGGAAGCACCTGAGGGCAGATGCCTTTACTCAGCAACAGCTTGAGGCTTTGGACCGGGTCTTTGAACGGCCTTCATACCCCGACGTCTTCCCAGCCACTGAACACATGAAACCTGACCAGGTCAGTATCTGCTTGATTCAAAAGGTGCACACACTGGGGCAAAACTAGGGGCAAACCAATATACACAAATCAATGAAGATGATACAAATTAAATAATGAACAACATAATATCTCTAGTTGCGCTCCTACTTTAAGGCAGTAATTTAAATGTGTCTATATGCAATAAATAAACTCATGTCTACTGTTTACTGAACAAACAAGAACCAGCAATGTCAAAGCCATGGCTGTCTACAGACAAACTTAGAATACAAAATGAATATTCTTCAAAGCACAGATGATTAACATAATATACTGTTAATATAATATTATTCCAACATCGTCATTTGTCTTGAAACAAGTAATGTATCTTGGTTGGCAGGTCTGTTCTTTAAATTATATTATCTATAAATATAAGTAAAGAGTGACCTTTTGAGTTTTATCAACTACCATCTTGATTGTTTTCCTCTTTGAAGATAGAAATAAAAACTGTGCAAGCTATTCATCATAATGGAAGGAATTAGAGTCACTGTCAAGGCAACAAAACCATAAACACAAAAAGAAGCCCTATATGTACAACTTTTTTATTGTAGGCACTGGGTTTATTACAATGGACAACCTTTATTTACTTTCATTATACTGTTAAACAACAAGAGACTATTCATTTTCCCCTTGAAACTCCAAGCAGGGCCTATAAAGCAAAAGCAGTCGCCTAATTGAGTTCATTTTAATTTCTCTCCAATCGTGGTGAATTATGCTGGTGATAAATCAGGGGGACAGCCCTCACCCCTAGAAGAAGGCCTAATTTGCAGCTAATTACAAAGCTGATTTCTACTGGAAGATCAATACCAAAACGAATTGGAAATGACTTGCAATCACAAAGACCAGCAGTGAGGGTATTAAAAAAAGGAGAGGGAAAAGGGTAGGCGTGTGGAAAAAAGGGCCTAGACCAGTACAGAAAAATCAGTTTTAATTTAATGTAATATTAATCAGACCACTTTCCCTTTCATGGATTCTTTTCTCTTTTTTAACTCTTGAAAAGGCAGGCCCATTAGCCTGTGTCAGGTTTCTAAAGACACGCATTAAAAACCCATTCTAAAAATGCAAAACTCAATGGATTCAACCCTCCCACACTTCTGCTGGCCATTTGGCCATCCTTTTCAAATCTCCAGTTTTTTTTTATCTGCTTGATAACATAGCTATTATGCATCTGAAGCCTCTAAGAATAGAGGAAAACATCCACAATTGTGCCAGTGAACAGTTGTAGCAGACAATTAGAGTTTATCTGTGATAGAAGCAGACAAGGCTGGGGTCACAGGCATTCCCTCTGGGACCTCTGTCCACTGAGCTGCTCAAACACACTTAAGGGGCAGGCAGAGACACCACAAATATACTGGGCTTGCTTCATTGCATACTGAAAGAATAATTTAGAGGCTAAAGTTAAAATGCATAAATAAAAAAAAAATATATATATATATTTATATATATATATATATATATATATATATATATATATATATATATATATATATATATATGTCTCTCATGGAGTTCAAAAATTGTTAACAGCAATGACATATAAACCATGCATATGTTGCTTGATGACCCTTGTAGAGGCGAGGTTGGGCGCACACTCAAAAATCTCTTCTTATTTTAGACCTGACTGCTAATATTATGCATCAGATTCCTCTTACATTTTGTTTTAATTTTTTTATTATTAATTGAAACAAAACAAGAAACAAACACAACACGTTGCAACACACAGTGTGTCTTCATCAGGTGGTGCAGTTAACTATTTTTTTTTTAACTCTGCAGAGACATTAATATATACAGTGCCTTATGGTCGGCACCTCTATTTGGAAAAAGCTCTGTTGTGCACGAATGCCTTCAAGATATTATATATATATATATATATATATATATATATATATATATATATATATATATATATATATATATATATATATATATTAGATGAGTTTTACACTGAAATGTCCATTCACCTGCATTTAAGGTCTAGTTAATTTTGCTGGTGACATTTTGAAATATAGTAAACATAAAAGCAATACTACTGTCACTTCTAATAGCAATAATAATTATTATTATGAATGCATCCTCAATGATTGAAGTCTAATTTCCCAATCAAATTATATTTTAATACAGTACTACACTCTCCAAAGTTTAATTTAACTTTATTTTTATTTTTTATTAGCCCTTAGCTGTCTTCGATTTTGTATTTATTTTTTTACTTAAAATGGTTCATGCATATGTCCCCCTAGAAACGCCACACGCTATGCCTCTGCAACAAAGCTTCAATGTTTCCGCCCTTGGCTGGTCAGGGGTATAGCTGCACTGAAGCACAAAGAGGCAGCTGACGCCTTGTCTTTCTGTTCATTATGATATCCTGTTTTTTTTTCTTTTGACTTGATTATTTTTTAAAGAAAACCCAACAAATACATGGATTATATATTTAACTACTGACTGCATATTGTCCCGTTGACCTGCTTATTTTGTCATTATACTATAAATAATAATTTGTATCAATAATTCTTTTTTTTTAATTATTCCAGCTATTTTGCTGAATAATATAACTCTTTTTCTTCTTTGCAGGCTAACGAATATTCTCTACCAGCACTGAACCCTGGGCTTGATGACGTAAAGCCCAGTTTGTCAGCAAGCGCCAACCAAGACATAGGCTCTAATGTGTCACAAAGCTACCAAGTAGTGACAGGTAAGATACTTGTGCTACACTGCCAAGCTGCTACTTCCACCCTATAAACTGTATCTGTAAAATAAATTAACAATGCATAAAAAACGTACCCAGATAAGTTTTGAAACTGATGAAGAATACAAGGCTTCCCTCATTAGTAACAGCTGTTTGCAACAGACATCAGAAGCTGTAATTGCACCTAGACAGTTTATCAAGTCACCATTAGATCGCTACCTACAAATGCCAGGCAACATTGGTAAGGAGGAAAGGGTAAAAAGGGGTATGGTTTCAAACAATTTAAAGTAAATGAAGGCTTAGCTTATTTTTTTCGTAAGTCATTGGATTTTCCCTATTAAGCAACTAATAGCAAATCAGTTCCACTGCCAGCAATATCTGCATTTTTTTTGTCTGGCATACTTAATGACAACCTTTATAATTAAAACATTGTTTCATAGTTGCAGCTGTTATTAGCTAGAAGAAAAAGGTTAAGTTTACTGATAGCCAACTGTCGGCCTGAGATTAATATCGTGGGGTTTTATTAAAATTCACATAATTATGCAGGAGCCATCAAAGCCAATGAGTTCTGTGTGGGGTAGGATGATTGAAAATTACAGTCCCCTTCTGAAATGATACCAAGCAGTGTTACGTGACAAAGAAAGGCTTCTTTCTCATTAATATGTGGGCGGCTGGTTTCTCATGAGAAGAAAGGTGTGTGTTTTGTCCTTTGTGCTCAGGTAGTTGTATCAAAGCAAGCCTAGTCTGGCGGGGTCCTTCCTGGTAGGTGGCTTTATTTGCACCTGGGAGGTTTAAAGAGGAACTATTCCTTTTTAAAGGGGTTAAATAAAGGTCATCTGCCGATCTAGCACATAGTCATTTACCTTCCCGTGAAGGAATTCCAACACTGCCCTGTTTATATATTTTTTTACATATGTAGTTGAAATTTGTGAATATGTGAATAAAACCTTATAAACAAAAAAAAATAATGATGAAATGTTTTTTTTGTATAGTAGGGAGAATGTACATATTGCATCTCGGGACAGCAGCATTTAAACCAACTCTGTGATTTTTTTAATGGCCAAAACATTTGTTTTTATCAAGTGGCTCTATAACTAAACACAGTAAAGCAAAATTAAAAAGCGTTCAACTGTTTAATAATTTTCCTCAAGATTTTAAAATCTGCATTATTGTTGTTTTAAATACATTTATTAGATCTTTAAATAAACGTGGGCTTGCTTTTTTTATTTGTGGTTATTGCCCAGTCACTGGCACTTAAAATGTTACACTTGATTTTCCCCTAGTGACTGTTGACACTAATAACTTAATTTGCAATGTATTTTAATCAGGTACACCATTTGGGGTTTGGTTAATAGCAGGACATAATAGTTTACTGGAATATGATAAACCCAAGTGTTAGGAACTGAAGCCAAGGAAAGAAAGGTGCTAAATTATCTTTTGCATTTAGGCTTGAATCCAATTTTTAATTAATAGTACCTTTACAGGGGAAAGAGCTGAAGATTATGTTCATTCTTAAAATGTTTTCTGGTGCCAATTAAAATGCCTGGAGTTATTGATCTTGTTGATTTTATGTCCTGGAATTTGCATAATCTATTAAAGAGGAATGATTCATGAACTCTTCATTACCAGAGGAGATTGGCATTTTAAAGGAACTGCAAAGCTAAAAAGAGAAATCTTTTGTGTCCTCTGTTTATCCCATTACTGCTAAAAGTATCTGTAAAGTAGGCAGCCGATTCAAATAAGAAAATCATTTAAAGCATTGTGAGCATCATTGAAATTCACCAGGAAGCAGCTGTCTCCTTTTAAATGAATATTTTAATGCACCTATGTAGTCATGTTTCTATAAAGTGGTCAAAAGGAAAATACTGAGGTTTTAGTTTTATTTACTGTGATATCTATGAATGTTATTGCTTCTTTTTTTATCTTATATTAAAAGCCTCTGGTGCGAATCTTTGTCTAAAACAGACAATGCAATGAGACATGAGATATGTAAGGTTTGTTCAGTACACTGACTCAGATAATGACGCTTAAATAATATTTAGACATTTCAAAAGTGCTTTCTAATCACGTTGTTCAGGTAAACAGTATTAAGGTTTTTTGATAAAACTACTATGTCTTCCTCAGCCTGTACTAAAGTAGTCAAATCTATGTTGGACCATCGGGACAAAATAAAAGAACAATTTTAAAGGTGGTTCATTTCTGGACTTTCCTATCTTTTATTATTTATAATGTGGGCTTAAAAGCAAAAAGTTTTAATTTAGCTGCTAATTTGGGATCAATTTGCAGCATCAGCTGCAAAGCAAACATAGCCTAATGCAGGGGGTGTCAAGTGGCATTCTATAGATACAGAAGAATGAATCAACAGTAAAAATTCTTGAAGCATGTTGCCTGCTGAGCCTATTAATCTGAAACTTCCTGGTGCCAGCGGGATGGCACAGTCTCAATGGGCACCCCTTGTTCCCATATTGAGAACTTGAGATGATTCTGCAGGAGGCTGGCGCGTTCTTTAACTCTTTGAGGAACGGAATGTGTTTTTTTTACATATTAATGCTATTCAATACGCAAGACTTTTGGAATGGTATTCAACATCCAGAAAATGACTGGGAAGACATGTACATGTTGAGTGGGAAGCATGTCATAATCACGGTTAAAGTGTGACAAAAAATATAATCAGAAATGGCTGCTTTGCAGCCCATCTTCAGCATAACCTGTTTTTACAATTAATTTTCCAAGTGCGCCTTGTAATTCCTCTGAGCAATAGTCAGCCACCTAACCTGCTGTTTCTGGTGTGTGGTCTATTGCCCTCGGTATCTGTATGCTGGAGGCCCACAATCACAGCACAGAAATTAATGTTTATTTCATCATCACAATAGCACAGTAACCTTTGAACACCGATTTGATAATGAATGACTTTCACTGAGTGTACAGGGAATTGAAGCAATTTGGCTCTCCAAACATTCTTTACTTAGTTGTAATTAATTAGGGTATACAGGTTTTGGATGGTGATAAATTGCCACATCCTAGATTTAGAATTGGAGGTCGCTCAAAGATCTTTTTTTTTTTCATGTGAACATGAAGGTGTCCCTGTCATATGTTCCATGAAAATGTAATATTTTACCGTCCTAAAGAAACCATGTCAGGTGACTTTGTTGTAATGAGGTTAAAGCACGCTGAAGGTTATTTGATGGCGTGAATGTGTGCTTGGTGAATACATACCGCAGTGGGATTAGAACAGAGATTGTAAAAGAGAGAATTTTCACAGCTAAGCGGTACCAGTGGGAGTGCTACCTCCTGGGCCTGTGTTTATCTTCCATTGGAATAATCATGGATTGACAGTTTTCTTTTTTAAGGGTGGCTTGTCCCCAGGACAATAAGAAACACCATTTATATTAGTTTCAAAGTTCACTGGTCTAGAACACAACACCGGGGTCAGTGTTCTATGTTGCCCTTGTCTGTTAGACAACCAGTGTGTGTAAACACTAGTCTCTAACTGTGAACAAACGGTTTCTTTTTTTTTTTCTTGTGGCCATTTGAAAGACCAATACTCAGTACGGCTTTGGATACTAAGTATAAACAGTAAAAGATGAGCACATAAAAAACTGGTAAACAATAAGCATACATAATTTTTAGTTTAAGCAAATTAATTTGAATATTAAAATCGATTTTACAATGAGTTTGACTGTTTTTAAAACAGTTGTCCTTATCAGCTTACAGTTTATTGATTTTTATAAACCACATATAATCATGTTTTACTTTTCTGACCTGTTAATAGTAAGAAAATAATATTTTCTTGATAAACAATGCTTTAAAAAAAAAATCAATTGATTTGTGTTGGAAAGAGGCCAGTAAAGATGCTCGATTTCCTGGCGTTAAGTTAGAGGGTTGTCACTAAAGCATCCCATATAAAGAAGTCCTTGTCTTAATGAGGAATCTCTACACAC
The DNA here is from genome assembly GCA_030684275.1 of Acipenser oxyrinchus oxyrinchus. NCBI lineage: Eukaryota > Metazoa > Chordata > Actinopteri > Acipenseriformes > Acipenseridae > Acipenser > Acipenser oxyrinchus. The sequence continues at coordinate 11,735,085 of CM060259.1, read as the reverse complement.
AGATCTGTTGTAAAACAACAATAGTTAGGAAGCAGCTAATGAGACTATCGTGGAGTCCTGAGTCTTTGCCAACAAGCCCAGCAAAGAGAAAAGAATATATAAAGAGGACACGTTGCGCCAGCAACAGTGCTTACATTGATTGCTTAGGATTCTAAGTCAAAAACCAGAGTGAAATAAAATATGTTGAGCTTGTAAACCTAAAGTGTAAGGGTTGGACTATTCACTGCTTGTTGTCATGTTTACCCTGTCCTTGTGCAGCAAGCTTGTTTCATAAACTGTATCTATAAATGTAGCCTTTGTTGTTCAGGCTAGAGTGTCATTGTAAACATAAAAAATAACTCTCTAAGAATTAGCCTACAACATCGTAAAAAAGGGGGGGGGGGCAACTGGGGCTGTTTGCTTTTAAACATTTGAGAAACAATAGTTTGTTGATCTAGTACTTATTGTTTAAAAATGTTTTTTTTTAAAAAATAAACGTATGCATCAATATATACTTAGCTACGGCATTTTGCTTGATGTCTGTATAGATTTATCTGATGTCTGGAAAGAATTCACTTGCATTTATTCAGCAACCTACCTGCATAGTAAGAAAGTATTCCCTCAGTACCTGCTGTTGTACACACAAAAAGCCTTTTATCTGTACAACAGCAGCTCCCCCCCAATCCGCCAAAACAAAGTATTATGTGCTTTTTGTGTGTCTGCAATATGTGAGGATAGCTTGCCATTAATGTTTTGACAATATTAGCAAAATAATGCAAGGCGTTTTAACCCGTCGAGGATGGCCTAACCATTGTAAAGAAAGGCTTCAGTCAGGGCTTTTTGCCTGAAATGCTATCTGTGAAGACCAGGATGAAATCCAGGGGCTGGACATGGCTTGGCGTAATGCCACAGCAGTAATCTAGTCTGCTTAACCAGAGATTACCATTTACATAGACAGGTTGCTTGAGAAAAAAAGGAATGGGTTTTAGGAGATTACTCTTTCACAAAATAGGAAAACAAACTGCCACAGGCCTTTAATAAAAACAGGGACTCGTCATCCATTTTGCAAAGATTAATCTCACCCACACTGTCTCTGTTTCAGCTTGAGCCCCCTGTCCATTAATGTGTCACCTTTCTGATTCTGTGCCTTTCTGTGTACTGTGTGTACTGCAGCTGCAGTGTCTTTTTCTACCAAACTGTCAGTCAGTCACATACACTTTTGTTCCACCTTCTGCATACCCCCCCGCCTAACAAATTGTTACTTTTACTGGAATGTTTTGGAACATTCTTTCTCTCTTCTATTAAAAAGCACAAAGCTATAGAATTCTTCACTGCGGTAAATTCTCATATGGCCACAGAACTGCTGTAGGCTCAGAGGTTGTCATTTTGTGTTTACACATACAAAGAACACCATGATCATCCCCTGATTGTACTATTTTCAACTGTTTAAGTAAACAATTATTTCTTTATTTCTACTTCAAAGATGTAAAGACGCAAAGTGGTAAAATCGAATAACAAACCCAAATTTGTGAAAAACTGAAATATATGTGCTTTTTTTGGTTAAATTTCATAAACAAGTTTTTAGTATAGTTTCCATGAGATCTAAAAACAGAGATATTTTGATCAGATTTTTCATAGTTTCTAAAACAAAATACACACACCACAGTCAGTGACACACAGTTCCACATTCCATTTTCCCTTTTGTTTACACATTTTTATGGCCATTCTCATCACTCATTTATTTCTTTTTCTTTTCTTTTTTTCGTGTGTGTATGTGTCTCTTTTTTTTTTTTTCATCCGGCAGAGTCCGATTCATCCTCCATCTGTGTAAAGCAGGAGCCACACGAAGCGTCGCTGGCTCCTTTCACCCCCTCCTCCCTGGCAGGCTCAGGCCTAGCGGAGTTCCAGCATTTCCAGCACACCGTGTCAATAGATGCCACCACCCCTTGCTACAGTGCATATACCCACCACAGCCCCTACGGGCAGTATGCAAGCCAACCTTTAATAGCAGGTACACCACTACTAAATACACAGTACGCCAAATAGGTGGGGGACGGGGGGACGAACATCACATATCATATTTCCCCTGTGTTTTATCCCTTTTATTTATCTACTTACTTTACATGTGGCAACCACCGAAATGACAACCTGTGAACAACAAGTTTTCTGATGCCTGAGTTGTTAAACAACGCTTTACCGTGGAGAAAATCACCTATTTTCTGTAGCTTTGAAATGTATTTTCCAGAAAACATAGCAATGTATTCGCCGTTCGCATCATGAAACCATAATTAGCTGGCAGTGGTTAAATTTCATTACAACACCCATATTCAGATCTTAGAATAGCTTGCCGAAACTGGGCCTTGTTTTTCACTGAACTATATATATATATATATATATATATATATATATATATATATATATATATCTTACCTGAAATTTCTTTTACGGCCAAAATTATTATTTTTATTCCAGTAGTTAACAAAAAAAAGTTTCTGTTGCCATCTTCATTTTTTTAAAACGTTTGGCACAAAGGGTATAGTTGTCTTACTACTGGAGTAACTGCCATTTACTTTGTTGTGCGATTATGGTAAAGTTTTCATTTTTTATGAAGTCATTTTCAGGAGGAGGCTGGTGCCATGCTATTTTTTAAGGCAGAAGCAGGCCTTGATGTTGCTAGGCACTCCACTATGTCTTGCTAAAATATTAATGGTTGTATTATGTAAACAAGAGCAACTTTGACTGCTGTCTTCCTCATTAATGTTCAATTGGTAAATGATTTTCCCCCGACGCCGAGTGCCCCTCGTGCTAACAATGTATCATTTGCGGGCCTCTGAAGTTCAGGAGCAAGAGGAAGTTTGGCTCGGCTCAAACTACGTGCGGCAGCACAGTCACCCTGGTGCCTGGGTAGGACAGTCACCTGTCACAACCAATTACGTAGCTGAATGTGGATCCATTGCGCTCAGCTCAATATGATGCTCACGTTTTAGTGGGACCAGAGCCACAAAGGACCTGGTGTGCATCTATATTCCATCATGTCAGATTTGAAAGTGAGGTTCATTGGGGTTAGCTTAACTTTGTTTCTTTACTGTGATTTTGGCTGAAATAAGCTTAAGGAATTTCACTTGCAAAGTGGCAGAACCTGCAATTCATCCTATTTTTGTATAACAGGGAAACTATCCTTTAACAAAAACAAACAAAAAAAATCATATTGAAAGTAGTTTGTTTTAAATCTTGGTAAAATATTATTTTTCTCCATTATAATTTGCTATTTTCTGAGCACGTAATAATGTGACCCTATTTTGACAACAATATTGAATCCCACGGTTAAAACTGTCTTAAGCCAATACCTATTGTTAAACCATAAGTTGTCACCTCTACTGCCTGACTTTAGTGTAATGCAGTATCACTGCACTTTAATACAGGTGATTATGCCTGGCCAAGTGTTGAAGGTTAGCTAATCCCTAGTGTAAGGCAAAGTCTTCACTGTTGGTGTGACAGTTTTATAGAGCCAAGTGAATCACTGACCCCCACAGCGACTGCACATTGTCTCTTGAACTGTCTTGCTGTTGCACACAGGTCTTGCAGTTTTATTTTATTTTTTCCCTTAAAATCTCATTTCGTACTTCTTTTCTGTTTAACGCCAAAGGCAATTTTTATTTCTCATTCATTTAATTCCCCATATAACATACTGTAATATATTTTTGAAAAACAATCTGTCAAGCCCATTATTACCGGGGACTTTGCTGTCAACTGTTAAATGTACAAATAAATACACCTTATGCAGAATCATTTCAAGCGTATATATAGCACACAGACTTGAGACCACTTTGATGTGTGTGTATATATAAATGTATTAACCAATACAATAGTGTAGTAAACACATCCAAATCTTGTACTATAGTTTTCACTGTACTGTATTTAAAATAATTTGTACAGGGTTTTTAGCTTTCCTGTTCTTATTAAGAAGTAGCTTTAACTGATTTACAAAAGAACAAAAAGTGAGTATGTGCTTTGGTAGTACCCCCATTGTCTGTAGCTTATCCTATCTATATCTTGCACATAGCAGATACGGTACTTGTTGTTTTAAGATATACACGCTGGAAATCCTAGGGATTAAGTGAATGTGAAATTGTAGATGTAAGATATAATAACAATGCAATATAAAAGGCAAACAAAGGCTTGTGGATAAACCAGCCTGTTGCATTCGAACTAAGACAAAGTGTTATAAAGGTTGTGTTTTGTGTTGTGTTTTCTAGGTCGTGACATGGCAAGTACCACCCTTCCTGGCTATCCCCCCCACGTACCACCGACTGGACAGGGCAGCTACCCCACCTCTACACTTGCTGGAATGGTCCCTGGTAGGTTCATTCATTTTATGAATCACAAAAGCACCCCACACACACACACACACACACACACACACACACACACACACACACTAATTGTAATGTGATGTGTTTCTTTCTACTTTTTACAAAAATACTTGTTACAGACCTTCTTGCGAGTGGACGGGCCAATGCAGGGTTCATCATGTTCTCTTTCTCTTGCTTTTTGTCTTGCCTTCTTTCCAGTGACTGAGGCCTAGAGAAACTTGGACCACCAGATACTGTAGATAGCCCACAAAATGTAGAAAATGCAATTGCCTCCAAAAAATATTGTTTGTATGTTAAAATAAATGAATAGGATAAAAATAGCAAGAACTTTCTGTCACACACTGAATTACCTGGACAACACACATAACAATTAAATCAAGAAGCTTTCATGTGAGTAAACTGCATCAATATAGCAAACATTTTAAAAGCCATTCGAGTCTCCTGTGAGCTGTTTTCAGTAGTAGAATTATTCCTTGCCATGATACCATGCTGAATTGTATTCTTTTGACCCAACAATAAACACATTTAGGATAATGATTACCAAAGGAATCTGCATGCCTAGGCATGCAGCATTGACCTTGAGTTAGAAAGTGAGAGTAGTTAGAGACAATCTGATGCGGATAAGGAAATTAAACGTGCTCGATAACTGATCAGTGGGAAGGCGATAGGACAGTTCCTCTCAGTTACACTTCAGTTCCAAAGCTCATTATCCCCTTGTGTGCGCACCTTCACAAGTCGTCGATAAACATTGTTTTCAGCCGTCCTCAAGCCCCAGTGCTACAGAGCGTATCTCTTTCCCCTCTACTTAACCTGCAGTGCAGGTTCAAAGCAAACAGTTAAGGGTCACAAAACAGGCAAGAGAGGCCTGTAAATATTTAAATCACTATCTCTGCTAGAAACATGGCTAGAGTTTCACTGCCGACCACAAGCACAGATAGAGGTACTATCTCTATGCCATTTCTTCAGACCAAAAACTATTATTGCATTTTCTTTCAGCGCACCTTCAAGATGTAATACACCATAGTATTGTCGAACGTACAGTAGTTACCCACAGGTACAAAGCATGAGGGTGACATATTTATTTGGCACAAAAATAATACATTGTTGGCCTTTATTAATTAGAGTAAGCATGTACTAGTGTTATTCTAATCTGTTATAAATTGGTAACTTAAACCAAATAGTATGGATGCTTTACTGTTTATTTGTGATAAAAAAGCAGAAACCTATTTCACTGTTTAATGGACAGCCTCCACATAGTATTAAGGCTAATATAGTTACTTTCTAATATATTTTTTTAGTTTTGTAATTCATTCTGTGTCAATATGTTTTTATCAAGGATTCATTTTCATCAGTCACACACAGTAAAGTGAAGCCCTGAAATCCTTTTAATCCTAAGGCTATACATTCTGTGCGCTTTCCCATTCATCGGGCCTAGGTCGACTAAGATTTTGTGACAGGCCCCAAACACTGTTAAACCAAAAGCCATTCTTCACCAGCTTCATATAAAATCTTGCCTTTATTGTCTCATAAAAGAAAGAAACGTGTTGGACCCACAGCATTTCTCACTGCCACGGTCTGAGTTACTTCCTGAAACTGGAATTCTGCAGCACAAAAAAAGGGGGGAAAAAGGGGGGAAAATTCTATAGAACAGCCTTTACTGATGAAAGTTTCAGGAGTTTATATTGGTACTAGCAAGTAAACAGTATAACCTAAAGAGCACACCCTACTCCATTACATATGTTGACTAAAGAACAAAGAAAAGCCTCAAGATAGAAAAATATATATTAAGATTAAAATACTACAGTGATATTCATCAGCATGCAGCTGACAAGAGTAAAAGTGAGTTTCCTGATTTGTGTCTATCTCGGTGTTGAACTATAAATAATGTAATTCTTAAAATGCTATGTAGTGAAATATAGAAAACAATTAGTCTTAATTAATCATTTCTTTTTTAGGGAGTGAATTTTCTGGGAACCCCTATTCCCATCCACAGTACACACCCTACAATGAAGCCTGGCGGTTTAGCAACCCTGCATTATTAAGTGAGTATTACTTTTTGCATGTAAATAGGTAGTTTATTGTTTCAGTAATATGCACATTAAGCTTAATCTTTATATACCTATTTTAATATTTAGCAAATTAGTCTTAGTCTTTTTTTTTAGAAATCTATTTATTTTATAATACTGTACACAAGTTTTCAATAGCATGTATTTGTAGGGATGCCAATTTTAGGGATTCAATATTGTTTTTAAAATAATCTTTTTGAATATTAGATTTTAGATTTTAAAAAGTTAGCATATAAGATAGTGAAACACTACCATGTGTTGCCTAAAACACTGTGATAACTAATTATTAATAGATAATTACTGAGTATTAACTGACTTAGTTAATGGGGTAACAATATTTTATACAGTAAAAACTGAAGCTAATTACAGCAGTTGATACATTATGTAACATTTTGCCAATGGAAACTAGCAGAACATATCAATCACTTATAAAATTGATTTTCACAAAGTCATTCAAGCCTCCCATATATACTGTAGTACATAATACAGTATTTACCAATAGTCTTTATTGCATTTGTAATTAGATTACAATGGGGTTTCACTTTTTTCAACTTTTTTTTTTGTCACTATGTTAATAGGTCATGTAAATTCATATATACTGCATATATATATATATATATATATATATATATATATATATATATATATACACAGATTTGTTTATGTGTTTTTCAACCGGTATTCTTCTCCTGTGTTAACTTTCAGGTTCCCCTTATTATTATAGTGCCGCATCTAGGGGCTCCGCACCTCCCACTATTGCCACTGCCTATGACCGCCACTAGTTACCACAGAAACCAAATGAAACTGCAGGACGATGGGTATGGCCTCCATATTGTACCAGTCTGATTGGTATCCAAGGCAAAGGGATGAAAGGCGACTCCAAACCATCTGACTATCTCTTATATACAGTGTGAAGGACGGACACCTAACAATTTCACACACACACACACGCACATGCACACACACACGCACACACACACACACACTATTTGACCTTTCGAACTATATACACCAATCGGCAAGATTTTAAAATTTCAAGAGACTGTGGAAGAATAATAAAAAAAGATAAAACATGGTGTACGGAGGACAAAGTAAAGACTGACAAGTGTTTATTTTTTTGTTTATTTGTTCTTCTTGGATCAATACATTCCTGTACTTGACTGCTCCCTCCTCTTCTTCCAAAAGGACCAGCATTTGAAAGCAGTATAGTTGACTCTGAAGAAGCATTTTCTTTTCCCAGACGCATGGAAAAAGTGAACACTTACTCTTCCTTGTTAATGGTGAATGAGAGACAGTATGAAGCTGTCTGCCATTCAAGAAGATTGCAATAGAGTAGGCTGCAGCTTTGGTGTTCCACTCCCTTTGTCAATGCATTCAAAAACATTCTTGGAATATATATATATATATATATATATATATATATATATATATATATATATATATATATATATATATATGCTTGACGATGCCATGAGAAGATTAAGTGGACATGCTTCCTGTGATACACAATCAGATGTAAAAATAAATAAATAAAACAAACCGTGACACATCATGGTCTTCTACCAACCAGAAATGAAATAAGTAAATAAATATTCTTAAATTAAGTTTTTATTATTATTATTATTATTATTATTATTATTATTATTATTATTATTATTATGAAGGTCAAGGCAAATGATCTTGAAGAGAGTCCATGCAATATCTGATCTTTGTTTGTACTTGTTTTTGCACTATTATCTTAAGGTATGATGGTATAGGATATAAACACTCAGAGTTCACTTGCAGTAACTGCCTTTTCTGCAGTGGGGCAGTATGGACAACCTTTATTTACAACAACAAAACAAATGTGTGTGAAGCTTCATTTTGTCAATTGATCAGAGCTGGCACTTAAGGAAGCTATTAGAAGTTTACAAATTCCAAAAATATGCCATTATTTTGGTTACATTTATAGAAACATGCTCTGTGCATGACTGTAGATAGCTATGAAGTCAAACTTACTTTTTTGTTTTTTTACACAGGCCTGTCTTGAAGCTTCTGTGACACTACCTGCCATATGCAGTTGCTTCAAAGCCTTAGTCCAAATTTCTACTTCTTTTGGCAAATATTAGAAATGGGGGAAATAAAAACCACTTTGAAAAAAATAATTGTAACAATTTGCACTTACAAAAGGTAAACATGTAAATGTTTTTTGTGAAGACATCCATAGCTAATAGTTGAACTTGAAAGACACAGTTTGTGGACAACCATACTTCTCTTTGAAGCCTTGGCAGTTGTGACAAACATAACTACTTTCATTCAAATACATTCAGACCACAGGCTTCAAGCCATACCGATGAACACTTAAGGTACCGTTTGTAAAGATGACTGCAAGCACAGTTTTTTCCCTACCACTTTTTAAATACAATTTTAAGTTGCACTGTATATGGCGACACATTAAGGCATTTTTTTCTAAATGAAACTGATAGTTTGATTTACCAGTGAAGTCCGGTCAACAATTTGTACTGAAAATCACAGAACGTTTTACACCATTTATGTAGCCAAGAAGGAAGCAACAGCAACTCTAACATTAAAAATACTATTTCAGTGTGAAGGAATTGTCGACACATACTGCTCCTAACAAAACTGGAAAGTGAATGTACTTCTTACCACATTTGCCAAAGACTTAGTTCTTGTTAATATTTTATTTACAGTATGTGTATGCATTGTAAAAGCAGTATTATAGTAAAAACAAACTAGTCAACACTGAAAATGTATGTGCTAATATTATGCAGAGACAAACATCGTCATTGTGCATATTTAAACTCTGTAGACTGGAAATGTAAACAGAAAGGTGAATTCTAGCAATTATTTAATGTTATGTTATTTGCAACAAATTGCTGCTTTGTAGAATGATTTGTGTATAATGTGAAGACAATTCTTCTCTGTATATAAGATCACCTACATCTTGAACATTGCAGTATCATACTAATTTACTGGTCCCATCTGTAGATATTTCAACAAAACATTACATCATTTGTGTGACTGAAGTCTCGTAGTGCTCTTTGAAAAAAATAAAAGAAAAAAATTAAGCACAGCATGAATTTTGAACCTTGTGAACTGACAGTTCAAGGGTTTCAAGATGCGGCCCATAATCACCTTTAAGGGTTTGCTTCAACATTTTTTTTTTTAAACATTTTTTTACAAAACCTTTTCTAAAATCACTATGCAAATTAAGAAAATGGCTTTCTTTAACATCTTCTTTTGCTGGGCTCTACCAAGTCACATATTTCCCTTTTTTTAATTGTGAAAAAACAGTTTCAAATTGCTAACATGAACATAACACAGCAAAAAATACTGATACAAGTATTTATATTATCTGATTGGAAAGACTGTTGTCACAACTGTTGTCTGATCATGCTATCCATTCCACATTCATTGTGAAGTGTTACCATGTTTTAACTGAGGTGTAAAGAGAGCCTTGGGATTTCTTCACTGCATTTCAGTAAAATAAACTTATTTTTGTGACCATTAAAAGTTATAGTGACAACATCCCCCAACCTATTTCATTGTGGTCGTTTGCATGCTTTTCATACTTGCATACCCGGTGGAATAAAAATTACAAATGACTAACTTCCTGGACAAAGTCTGCATTAAAAGCTTCTCATGTCATTTTTGTATTTTTTGTATTTTTTTTTTTGGTTGACATTATATCTGAATCAGATGACCCTATAACACCCCAAACGAATGACGAAGAGAAAACAAAATGTCAGACTGTGCAATGATGCATTGCACCCCCTTGTTCTGAAAGCAGAAATGATTCACAATCATATTGCATTTGGGATCTGGATATAAACTGCTGTATTTGTCACTGAACTATGATGCAACAGTTTGGTACTTTATCGTACCACCTTTAACAAAAAAAGGAGACAGAAAAAATAAGACTGCACAGCCGATAAAAGAGGGAATGGGTCTCTTCCAGTTGTAAAGATGACACAAGGGACATGTCACAGATCTAACAAACATATTTGATGGTCTATACCTAAAGCCACATGGCTTCAATCATTGTTCCAGTTCTGTTCAGATTTTTTGTGCACATGATAAATAAATTTTTGTATGTCAACTCAGAGTCATGACTCCTCCATGTAATTGTAGAGATAATTAACATTAGCAGAACCCTATAGCTGTCCATTCTCAGGGCTCCAAGGTTACCTAATATATTAACCAATCCCAGCTGTTTTTCCATCTCTTCTGAATGTCGCTGACACAATGAACTCCAAATTGGATCAGGCACTGGAACATGCAATGTGATGGGGTATTGCTTGGATTCAAGAAACTAATACAGCATCCACAACATACATTGTCTTGATTTGTATGTATTATAATCCTGTTATTATGCATTACTACATACACAACTTAGATACATTAAATAAGGTCAAAAGCATGTTTTATACAACATTTGTCACTACAGTTAATGGCCACACAATTATAAAAACATGCTTTTATATGTTTTCATGTACAGCACTTTTTCATCAGGTTTTTATTAAGTAGACTGAATTGTATAAAGAATCAACAAGAAGATTAAATGATGGATCAAACACAGCTACATGATTAGCACATACAGTAGTATGGCATTAGCCCGGGCAATTATGAAACATTATAACAATATGGTGATAGGTATGGCACAGTCATGCAAAATCAAGGTCTAGGAATTTCTTTTGACATTAACCAAAAAGAACTGATAATATTATCTTTGTAAAAAATAAAATGTGGATAAATTAAATAGATGTAAGGATGTAAGCAATTGATTTTACCATTTATTTGTGCTGCTTTTGTCTGAGTAATTTATTAGTTTACCTGGCTTTGTTACAATAAATGCCTCAACATTGGACATTATTCAGTAGATATACAGCAATATACATTAAAATACATTAAAAGAGAAATCAAAAGCTTCACACTGAGAATGCAGTAACATGTCAATATAGTGCTCATGCTCATGATTCATAAAAACAGTAGTATTTTGTTACATATGCAACAAAAGGCATGTCACAAACTAAAGGCTTGGGTTACACAATACATTTGGAATTAAATTACTTCCAGAATGGTCTTGATACTAAGGAGACATCTTCAGTTAACTGGCTATTATAATATTAGCTGAAAAGACAACAGTTTATCATTTCTAGTCTTATAATTGCCAACTGTTCCTGTCATCTGTGTTTTTGGTCAGGAGAATGTCCAGAAGATATGTATTGCAGCAGTTATTTTTGTCATTGTATGTCGTTGCATTTTATAATAATGTTAAAACAATTCCTATAAATGAATGACTTTGAGGTGGGAGCTGGATTCACAGTGGTTGTGTGGTTATTTTGCTTTGATTAATTTACTTATTAAATGGCTGCTCTTTGATTCGAGATGATGATATCACAACACGATACTCATACAGTCCCAGGCTACAAATACGTTGGTTCCAATTTTCTACTCTGGGCAAATTGGCCATATTACATTTACTATGGAGGGGCCAATTTCCCTGCGATTACAGTCCCTGTTTCAGCTTGGCATGTGCTTCTTATAATTGGACAATTAGTCCTCGGCGCTTGGTGCACTCGGTGCGCATAGTGCCCCAGTGTGTATAGTGCTCGGTGCATCCGGTGCATGCAGTGCTTGGTGCACATGGTGTGCTCGGTGCGCGGTGCACTCGGTACTCATAGCGCTTTGGTGCTTGGTGCACTCGGTGCGCATAGCACGCTGGTGCACGCAATACTTGGTGCAAGCCAGCCATGACGAGCATCCCGTGGTTCCACGCCTGCACATCTTGCAAGGCGAACATGCCACTTAGCGATAAGCACTCGCTCTGCTTGTGGTGCCTAGGGGTCCAGTATGCCACTGAGGCAATCCTCGCATGAGATCCCCTGCGCTCAGGCTCCTGCGCCGACACCCTGTAGTCACTCCCCCTCTTCACAGACGAGAAGGCTGAAACATTCGAGGCAGGCTAGGGACATTATGGACCTTAAGGTGTAGATGGCCCAGGTCCTTGACCTTCTGTCAAGGCAGCAAATAGAAAGTACTGATTAGAGGAGAAACCTCAAAAAGGAGCGAGGTAACCAGTGGTGTACCACAGGGATCAGTATTAGGTCCTCTGCTATTCCTAATCTACATTAATGATTTAGATTCTGGTATAGTAAGCAAACTTGTTAAATTTGCAAATGACACAAAAATAGGAGGAGTGGCAAACACTGCTGCAGCAGTAAAGGACAGTCAAAATGATCTAGACAGCATTCAGAACTGGGCAGACACATGGCAAATGACATTTGATAGAGAAAAGTGTAAGGTACTGCACACAGGCATTAAAAATGTGCATTATAATCTATGAAATCTATGAATCTATGAAAAAGACCTAGGAGTTTATGTGGGGAAGCTATAAAAAAGGCCAACAAGATGCTTGGAAAAGTGTTGAATTTAAATCAAGGGAAGTAATGTTAAAACTTTACAATGCATTAGTAAGACCTCATCTAGAATATTGTGTTCAGTTCTGGTTACCTCATTACAAAAAGGATATTGCTGCTCTAGAAAGAGTGCAAAGAAGAGCGACCAGAATTATCCTGGGTTTAAAAGACATGTCGTATGCCGACAGGCTAAAATAATTGAATCTATTCAGTCTTGAACAAAGAAGACTACGCGGTGATCTGATTCAAGCATTCAAAATTCTAAAAGGTATTGACAATGTCGACCCAGGGGACTTTTTCGACCTGAAAAAGGAAACAAGGACCAGGGGTCACAAATGGAGATTAGATAAAGGGACATTCAGAACAGAAAATAGGAGGCACTTTTTTACACAGAGAATTGTGAGGGTCTGGAACCAACTCCCCAGTAATGTTGCTGAAGCTGACACCCTGGGATCCTTCAAGAAGCTGCTTGATGAGATTCTGGGATCAATAATCTACTAACAACCAAATGAGCAAGATGGGCCGAATGGCCTCCTCTCATTTGTAAACATGTAAACTTATTTTTCTAATTCCAAGAAAAATCAAAACAGTTGGTTCAATTGTTTTAACCTAAACCTATTCTGTCATAATAAGTCACAAAAATTGTGAAAAGTTTATAAGGAATGTATGTGACTTTTGTGGTCAAAATCTCATTCTACATGCTACACCCCAACATCAAATTGAGTTAAATGTAGCAACTAGTTAAACAATACAATCTAACGAGGAGAATTGCTGTACCTCAAAAAAATAGAAGGCACCCAAAAGCATGCCTGACTTGTTTGTTACGACTTTGATAACAATAGTTTGACTTTACATAAATACATTAATAATTCTCAATTCATTTTTCTTAAGTTGTCCCTTAAATAAATACATAAATAAATAAATAGTAAGCTATGTTTAATTGTTTTTCTAAGAAAATCTTAATTTTTTTATTTATTTATTTAATTTCTTTAACATATTATGTCAGATTTAAAGCCTCTACACACTGACAGCACCCCTTTAAGGTGTGACAAGATGAATCAGTTACTGTCAGACCTTGTAAGAACAGCATCCACGTGCATTTCTCAATAAGTGTAACTGTTACGCAATTGTTTAGCTCTTAACTTTTGATGTTAGAAATATCATACGATTACCAACAGAAGTTGAAATTAATTCTGTTTGGTTTTTTTATAGTAAGAAAAAAAAAAACAGGCTTGTTGCTTTAACGTTCCTTAAGACAGTTTGCCTATTGGAGAATGGAGAAATGTGCATCACTACAGTCTGTGAAGTTTAATAATGCATATGGTTTAAAAGCAGACTTATTCCTTCTGTATCACACCACTGACTGCCCCAATCCCATTCCTTCCATAGCAGACGCTCTTATTCAGTTGTAATTCAATTTCTCTGCCTGTTGTTTATTTCATAGCTCCCCTGTGAAGCATCAAAAGCTGATGTTCTGTCAGCCTCTAACTGTCGTATATGTTTGTCATTCAGCCCTTGTTAAAATCTAAAAAAACACTTGCCTTCGTTCTTCCCCCAGCAGAGAATTCCCAGTAGTAAAATTATTCTGTTTAGATGGAAACTTTTTTTTGTCACTCCCCTGTCTAAATTGGCATATCTGGCTCTTTTGCAGAAACCAATAAACTGTGAACCTGGATGCATCTGTCAATCAAGCTCATCTTTACTTGAGCATGCCAGATGACAACAAAACACACACACACACACACACACACACACACACAAACACAAACACACACACACACCAGAAAGGGATCAGCTGATTGGTTCTCATCAGCAAGGCATTACAAAGTGCACCTGGCATTCTCCATGCTACCCTAAGACTCTGAGGGCCCCATTCATGGAGCAGTGAGCTTCCAGAAAGGTTTTTTTTTGTTTGTTTATTTGTTTTAACTTGTAACTCATTCTGGTATTATTTTTTATTTTTTTTATTTTTTTTACAAATCCTTAAAAAGTACCATACACAAATTAGGTAAAATTAACAGGTAAAATTAAGACAGGAGTCAAGTTCAGAATTGGCAATCTTCCAAAGTAAAGCAGCAATAACAATAAATGGTGATTGACTTTCATTTTAATATCTTGGAAAGTACCTCACCATTGTAAAATTATATTTTATCGAGCTGCAATAATGAACAGCAAGATACCATCTCAGTTTATGTTATTACTTAGTCATTTAGCAGACGCTTTGTCCAAAGCGACTTACAACAACAACTGCTGCAAAGACTCACAATAGGACCTCAGTTTTACATCTCATCTGAAGTTTATATAAGCTTCTTTTAGTCATGTTTAAACTTGTATAGTATAGTCTGTATTTTGTGTGTGTGTGTATATCATTTAAATGAGAAAAGAGTTGCATTGCAAATGCTCTTATTAATAATAATAATAATAATAATAATAATAATAATAATAATAATAATAATAATAATAATAATAATAATAATAATAATAATAATAATAATAATTGTTGTTGTTGTTAAATAAAACAAAAGTTTCGTGTAAACTGTAAACTAAAACCTAACAATTTTTCAAAGGGCTAGACTGGCTTGTATAATTATAAAAGTTATTTTGCAGTACTCTTCAAATTAACAAAAACAGCAAAATACCAAATAAGCCTTTCAAAATTAGACAGAAAAAAAGAACCCAATATTTTAGATCAGTGGTGAAATGTTTACCTACATGTTAATCCCCCTCTTGCATAAAATTTGTAAAAGAGTGCACAATATATTCTGAACATTACGGTAAACTGTATGATGGTATTACAAACATTGTATTTGGGTCTATAATTACAATTATTGGTCATTTTGAACATCTGTGCATGAATATGTGCATGAATTACATCTTTTTAGTTAACTTTTCAAATGGAGGAAGGCACAGATTTAAAGCGGGGGTTGTCAATCAGCTGTTCTTTTCTCTGGAGACTGTTGTAACGAGTACATTGAGCTTCTTGTTATTGTATGCCTTCTGTTGCAGTGCTAGCTGTTTCTGTTGTTTTGTGTTGTGGGTGTTTTGCTCAGGAAGCACACAGGGATCTGGGTTGGCACTTTATGCAATTTGCACAGGTGATTTCAGCAATGTGCATTTTACTTAACAAAGTTGTACTTTGATGTCAAGATTCATGTGTACTGGATGTTGAATCAGTAAAGTCTATCAAAATGTTTATTAGCAATACAAGCAAAGGAGAGCTATAATGACTCAAAGTCCAAAGACAGGCATTCTGCCAGAACAGCTAAAAGAGTCAGGTCCACTGTCAAGTTAGTGAGTATTTGGGTCTCCCCTTGTCATGACTACTTTCAGTCTGGATGCTGTGTGTGCAGTATAAAATATACTAAAGGCCCTATTTATTTTTTGTTTAATTATTATTTTACATACAAGTTCACAATAATCTATCTGTGTTAATTGAAAAAATGTTCTAAAACTGGTAAAAATGTTGCTAAAAACTGATATCAGGGGTAAGTATCTGGGGTAATATCAGAGGATGGATAGAAAAGCAGAATGTTAACGCTGTCTGAGTGACTGTAAAAAGTGGATTCAGGTGAAAAAGGTAAAAAAAAAAAAAACTTAAATGAGTTTAATAAATAAATGAGATACATCCATGCATAGATTAATAAGGGTTTTAACTAGAAGGGTAATACAGATAAATATAAACAACCTGGTTTGTCCAAAACTTGCGAGTTTTACACTGTGTTTTACACACTTATACACTGTGTTTTAATTCCATGTAATCTTGAAATGGCTATTAGAAAAACTAATAGTCAAAATGAATAATGATCCCAATAAAGGTGACCCCACAGACTGGGGAATTTACTATAGTGTAGAAAATTCGATCAGAAGAATTATTCTGCCAAGTTCAGGCTGAACTTGCATTGAGAGTCCATCCCGAAACCTACTGTACTATACCCCTCATAAGGGCACATCAGAAAATTGACTTTCCTGGTAACCAGCAATGAAACAACATATAACTAACAACTGGAGTAAATGAATGAATGAAAATGTGTATATGAACACTTTAATTTGCTTTTCCTTTACTTCCAGCCATCGTTTGGTATAATGTATTGTTTATGCTATGCAAAATGGATAAGATGCCCAATGCGCACAGCTGTCTCCTAGCAAGTGAAGGCACCACTGTATTCTAGATGTTGTAGTTTATTTTAGGAACATGTTATGGGCATGTGAGATATCATTGAAAAGCCTCAAGCCTCCTCTTTCATTTGTATTCCTAGCTCTTTCCGTTTTCGAGTTACAGGCACTTGAACACACCTACCGATTTGCTGCGTGTCACAGCACTGGAGCACTGAATGAAGGGGTAGTAGAAAGTACACATACGGGCATGCCTGACATCAATGGAAAGCACAAAGCCTCCGTTTTTAAGTGACATTGAAACTGTAACGCTATCTGTTGCAGCGACCGAGTAATAGGCAACAAACAAAACTTAGGAGCTGACTCATGTCACATGACTCAAGCCTTAGTTTCAGTTTGCTGTAGTTTCGCTTAGGAACGTCTGTTCAAGACATACATACATCATTGGAAAGCTCTAATCCTGTACTTTCAAAGAAGCCTTGAACCAGGAAGCTAGCTATTACCCCAAACCTAAAACAATTTGGGAAATTCAACCAAGCTACCTGGACTAGAATTATCCTTTGCATAGTGTAACAGGATGGGTGCCTGACAACTACTTAAATGGAAACAAAAATCAAGTCACTAGATCCACATAATAACAGATATTAAAGCACCGTGGGGTCCAAATGGACCCCGAGTTACCTATGAGGGTTAAACTGGATTGAGTAGATCAGATTTTTTTTAACACAAGACCTGTAAGGCTGAGACATGTGGGCATTAAGATTCTGCAGTCCAAACCAATCTCCATCCTTTTGGATGCGAATCCAGTGGCCCTTAGGAATTCTGAATGTTTTCTGTCAGTCCCTCTCTTGTATCTTTTAGTTGGAACAATAATTACTACCTATTTTTCCTGTCATGTGTCACTGGTTACAGCTTGTCAAAAGTGGTCATAATTAATATAGTACATCTTAGCAGTGTTTAAAAAAAATGACAAAAGGTTAATAAGTTACACTGGTTTCCTGTGTGATAAATGCAATTTTACATCTTTTGAAGGATTGTTCAAAGGAACCTTCAACAGGCAATAGTACAGTTTATTGTGTTTAACGGCACGTGTGCTTGAACTTTATGCATTTTTTTAATGAACTGGTTTGCCACCACTGTCTGAGTATAAATGAGATGTCATATCTTGTTTTACACAAAAGACATTACTAAACAGAAATCAAATAATAAGATGATGTGATTATGTATGTATTTTTATTTTTTTTATTTTTTTAATAAAAGGCTTTATATCAGTAGTAAATGGGGTTTAGAACACCTTCAATATAATATGGCATTTTCCATTTCAGCATGTATACTGCAGAAAAATAATACTAACTAGCCCCCACTGATACTAATATTGCAGGGGGGGATGCCTTTTTAATATGTTACACTGGCTTTTTTGAAAACTGCCAATAAAAGATGTCTACACTTACACACAAAATGTAAATTAATAAGCAATTTTGCATCCAAACAGTATTTCATCTGTCAAACTACAGAATGTTCACTAGAATTAAGAGTCAAAATAATATACTGAATAGAATTGAGTGTCAAAATAATATATTGAATAATATACTACACATTTTAAATGAGACAGCAATGGGTTTGTCCAAAAGGCAAGTAAATGGAACACAGAGGTTTTAAAAAATAAAAAATAAAAATAAAAATAATAATAATAATAATAATAATAATAATAATAATAATAATAATAATATCTGCTGATCAAAGAAAGTAAAAAAAGTTGAGTGCCGTGTATATATATATATATATATATATATATATATATATATATATATATATATATATATATATATATCTTTGGCATATTTACAGGACACTCAAATTTTTTTTTTACTTTCTTTGATCATCAGATATTTTCTAACCAACAAAAACCATAAGATATGTTGCTTGAATGGTACACACAGGCAGAGCTGGCTGTCAAGTAAAAGCTTGTCAAGTATACTTCTGCTCACTATCATCCAGTTGTCATATTTGATGGTCTGAAGGAGAAAGGGCATTTCTGCCCTGTCAGTCAACAATACCTCATTAGTGAGTGTTTTAATTATGCAATTCAAGCTCAGGGCTTTCACTTTGCTCAGAAAGGGGGGTTCTTTTAAATAGCTTATACTGCACAGTAACCCAAATAGTTGTTAAAAAGGAAGACATTTCAGTCCATTTCAATTTTCTTAACTCTTGCGTCCAGAAGAAAACGTACGATTTGTTATAAAAAAAATTAAAAAGTAACTTACAGCTTGTCTAGATATATACAAAAACCCTAAATGTGAAACTACTTGTTAAATCAGAAAGTTCACAGCTGTGCAATAATCAATGAATCAACCATTCACCCGATCATAAACAACAAAAATGAGATGCTTTATGTACTTAAAACGTATTTTACAAAACAACACAATACAAAAACTGTTTATGGCCAAAATGTTTACAATAGACCAGGTATGCTGATAATTGACATTAATACAAATCTCTTTAGGTGCATGTATGTAACGCAGAACTCAGATGTAGAGGATGACATTCCTTAATGTAATCTTAATGATCCTTTCTTCACCTCTCTACAAAATATAATTTGGATTTATATTCTGCAATGCTTTAATTGATGTAGCCCTTTTATTTTTACAACACTGGCATATAGAATGCCATGTTTTTTTGTCACAGAATGACACCCACTTACTCTCACTTTAGATGTATTAAGATGGGCCAGTCGCATCGCAAACTTACCGCAATTTGCATTTTCTTTACGACAATTCACAAAGTGCACATTTTGTCGTATGTACTAACAAAAAATATGTTAATGAAGAGAGCCGCAATATACTCATTTAAATATTATTTGCGTCATCTTAGCGAGATCTCTAGCGAGAGTTGAGCAACATTTTTTCAAATAAAATAGCGGCAGTTAAGTTGTGGTTTGCTGCAGCAGAGTGTGCCCAAAGGATAACGTCTATACATACAAGGGTGCAAGAATCAAAATAACATTGTTTTTGTTAAATGTAAACGTCATCTATACAATGCATTCCGTTCCATCTTCATTTGACCTATTTTAATACTGTTATATATATAAAAATGAAAGGTATTTTAATGCCAACAGATTCTATAGTGGGGCCCCAACCTTCACCCCCAAAAAGCTTTTCATAATCATACAGTAGCCCCTTGCTAAACCGGACATGTTTGTCTGACATAAGGAGGTTTCGGGTTTAAAAACAATACAATAAAATCGCACACACATACATTTATAGTTCTCAATGTATTTTAAATATAAATCATTGCGCTGAAATAACACTAATGTGTTTTGGGTAGGCTACATATTACATTATGTATAAATATAAATCTGTACAGTAGGGCTATACTGTATACAATACAGTAGTAAAATCAAATGAATACCGAGCACACTTTTTTTGTACTTTAGCCTACTGCTAACACAAAATAAATCATGCAGCTGCATTGTACGCATTAGTGTACAATGCGAATAAAAGATTATTTTAAATTGAAACTAAATGATTTTAGGGTTTTTTTTATTTTATTTTAATTATTATTTTTAACTTGGTCTACTTAGTAGCCTAGACAATAAACACATAATAGATCATGGTCCTATACAATTGGCACATGTGTGCAGTCTACTGCTCCCAACACGCTGGGAAAACCAGAAATGTCATAGAAATTTGTTTTCAAGGCTTGTAAGTACACCCTGACTTTAGTGAAATTAGGTACCTGGGTGTTCATCTCAAATACATTGAGCACAACTGGCAACACATGAGAAAAAGTGGACTGGGAAATGCCAGCAACAATTGCGACTGTTTAAAACATGCTTTCAAATGTTCTTAACAAATTGATGCAATTGTAAGTGTCATAATTGCCTGCAGCTTTAGTACATCACATTACAATATTTTTGATCCCTCCACCCTGTTTTTGTGAATTTCTGCAGGAAAGCCCAAAATTACATATTCATTTAAGGCTAAAGCACAAATAAGAACTGAGGCTGCAAAGCATTTGTTAAAATAATGTTAACAGGTTTGTGTTTGTTTAATACATTTCACGCTACACTTCCTTCTGGTTTGCATGTGGTTTGCAATGATTGTAAAAGATGCAACACTTTAGTACAAGTGTTTCTATTTTGTTTTTTGTTGAGGTAAAATTGTAAGAAACCTAAACAAGTTAATAGTTGAGCTAATGGTTTTGACTTAGTAAGATAAAGGAATTTGAGTGGGCACTGATAAAAATGTTTAATATGCTTCATTTTAATTTATGATTGAGGCTGATCTTTAAAGATTTTTTTTTTTCCAGTGAGAAATGTTTTTATATATTAAGTGCACCCCCTGTCTTCTCGCCAGTTCAAAATGCCTATGTTTAAAATGTCTCCTAAGGACTGGAGATCAACGAGTGGCCTCTGTTCCCCCCTGTCTAGCCAATTACCAATTATCACTTGGCAACCTTAGTAGTGGACGTTGCTGAACTACAGAATCCGAGAGGCAAGAGTTTGTACATCTGTAAATACAGATTTTGCAGTATTATACATTTAAAGGGGGAATGATGATGTCTCACCAGAATTTTATTTTAAATTGAAAAACCCCAAACGACCAAGGGTTAATTTTAACCATGGTGTTTGCAACTGTTCACATATTTTATTTGACATAATATGGTTCCCTTCATATTAACAAAGCAAAGTTTGATTGTTACTGTACCTTTAAGGCTAATCCAGTCACAGTCAACTGCCATTTATGACCTTAATAGTATTTTTTGTTGTTTTTTTTGTTTGTTTGTTTTTTGTTATTAAATGTATGCTAATTTATTGCAGAAAAATGAAAAATGGAAAACATGAAATGTGTGTACCTCACAAAAGAATGTACTGCAATACCAGTTTATATTTATAGCCATAACAAATTATGTACATACATATATAAATGCACAAATCATATACAATCATATATAAATACACAAATCATGTACATACATATATAAATACACAATTTATATACAGTGGGCAAAAGAAACATAATTGTGTGGAGGTCAATTTTATTATTAGGCACATTTTGAACTACCTGTATCAATTGTTCGTGGAGTTTCAAACCAGCTACACAATGTATGCAGTATGAAAATAATTATACTTTACATGTGTATTTACTTATGTATGTATGGATAGCTATATATACTGTATATATGTACCTATGTTGTTCAAGAGGAAGAACATTTTTAATAATGTCTAATAATCTGCAGTGTTTCGTCACTGTGTAAGTTCTCCTCTATTTGTACTGTGTTGCTGGAACAGTGCTGCTTGTTATCATGACTGAACTGTAATTATTAGGTAATTTTTGACTCTTGCTGTGTGTGACCATCCAGGAGACACTTACAGAAGTTGGAAGGAGGTTCCTAATGACTGAACTCTGATTGATTGAACATAATAAGAGCTCTGCTTGAATGAAATGAGCTTCAAGTGTGCAGCAAGATCCAAATTGGAACAAATGGCTATTAGTTATTATCACAGGTGAATACAAAACCAAGCCAAAACATTTGATTGGACGGGTCATCACAGCCAAACCAGACTAATGCCATTCTCTGCCAAAACTCATTTTCTTTCGGCCAGTAAACAATTATTTCTTATCACTATTGTGTGACATATGATGCAATTAAACACTAATGTATTATGCCTCACTATGTGATTATGTCATGCACCACACAAAAGGGGTGGAAGTCCCAGTGTCTAAAAGGGGAAGAGCTGACCTGACTGCCCAATCAAGGAGAGATCTTTTAAATCAGACAAAGGCCTATGCCTAATCATTCCTAGCTGTCAATGGGTTTTATTTGTTTGCAACCCACGGAACCCTGAAAATTCAGAATAAATCCCTTCCAAGCTTGACAGAGGCTCATCCTCCCTGTTGATGGGCCAAAACCAGAAAACTGGAAGGACGATAAAGGCAGACACACCAACCCCCTCCCTCCTTCCATACTAACCCCCCACTCCTCTTCCCCCCTCCCAACACCCACTGTCAGGCCAAACACATGATGAATTGCCCTGTCAACAGAATTCATTCAGGGACCAATTAATTCAGCAGAAATGAACTAGAGCCATCAGTCGCTGAAAAACTCAGTGCAAAGAGCGCAAAGTAGCTCACTTTGCAAGAGAGAGAGAGAGCGCTCTGGAAGTTAGTCTGACAGAAATTGGTCATTTAATGCTTTAGCGCACTGGAGACAGCCCTGTCATACAGGAAGGCATGGCAGGGCTCCCCAGGTACTTTATTTATTAATTATCCAGAGCAGCAAGGGGCATTTAACTGTCTCACTCCGGGCTCGTCAACTTGACTTCTTGTCATTTCCTTTCCATAAACAGATCCTTTAACACTGTTCGGAGGTTAATAGAATGAAACCCATCCACCTTTTGAAAATATTCATTTTTACAAGGAATAATTTGAATATATTTCTTTGCGTCTTTTAATGTGTCACTGAGCCACTTTTAAGTTGCTGTAAAGGGTTAGTTTAACAGCATGCTACTGACCTTTTAACTTTATAGTGACATATGATGTGCATTCCCACTTACAAAACGATATACAATAAAGTAGTAGTCAGTATCACAACTTTGGTGGAAAGTGGATGTAAAAAAAAAAAATAAACATGGACACTTTTCTTGACAGTGAGGACCAATGAGGAACTAAATCTATTATTGTACAACATTTTTAAATGCTCTTTTCCATTTTTTTTCTTTTTTAAAAAGCAAATGATTTAGGGTATGAAAATTTGAAAGTGGTAGTATGGTTTTGTGAAAAGCTTCTTGGTTTAAAAGGTTGAGGTAACCTTAAAAATTATGAAAAAGGGTAGGGAAGCTATTAAAATTGTCTTCACCAGCATTGATATATTTCTCAATACAAACTACATGTACCACTCTTCTATTTAAATAGATACTGGTGCAGTGCTGCTTATCTATTGCTATACCATATTTCTTAACCTTCATATGATTATTAGAATAGAGCTTGTTTTGGTGCTACATTTTAGTACAATACTATTGTACTCATATACTACAATAATCATGTCAATGATGTTGAGTATATCCATGCCTGCAAGACTTCCAAATAAATCCTTGTGAATGTGTATCAAGCCTTCATTCAATAGGAGGGAGTTGTCTAATTTAATTTTGTTTAATTTAGAAGCATGTTGCTCACATTTATGGATAGTTACAGGTACACGATATACTATTTATTTAGATACAATCTGATAAATGAGTTTGATTAAGAAAAAATACAGATTAAACTTATTTATATTAGGACATGGTCTGTCAAAAGTTAGCAATGCGTATGGCATACTTTTGGGACAATATCACAATTTGCACTACCTACAAATGTGTTTTTGTAGCACTACCTACAAATGTTTTTGTTTTGTTTTTTAAATAGAAAGAAGTGGGACGGTGGGGGGAGCATTGTTCAGTTTCATTCTAGGGCAAAATGATGGGACACCTCTAATTCCATCAGAAAAAGAAGGGAATGGCATGTACAGTATTGGGGAAGAAACCATTATATCTCTATGAAACCTAATTAGCATGTGATTTTGGGCTGGAGATCAAGGGGCTGCTGCTTCACCCACTGGTAATTATGATGTCCATATGGTCAACGCAAAGCTATTTAGCGAGAAATACAATCAGGCTGCAGTTCCAGCAGCGCTGCCAAAAGTTTGATCTTTTCTTTTGTGGTTGTGGTTGATTCAAGTTTGAATTATTTATCCAACCTTTCTTTAGCTGGGGAGTGGAGTTGATGTAAGAGAATGATCAGTCAGCTGCGATGCAGGCACGGTTGGCAGGTAGTCCTTTCTCGGCTCAGCAATGAAATCTGAAGCTGTTTCCATTTAGTCTTATGGATTCATTTGTATGTTAGAGGAGCTGCTATGTACTAGGGCTTAGTTTGAAACAGCAGGGTATCCCTTTGATATATAAATCCTTGATAAACTCCACCGGTCCATCTGAACTGTGCCCCTCTATTCCAATACCCTGAGACATTATTCTCATCCATAACTTTAAACCCTCAAAGAAGTCAGATATAAATAACAAAGTACTATTTTCCAAATCTGAACCAGTCCATGCTGTCATTATTTTAGACAGCATTATGGGTCAAAAACATTTTTGTCCTGTGTTTCAAGCGAGTTAGTTCTAATATGTGATCCATAGCATACCATTTGTAATGAATTGTTTTCAATTCCAAAATGGCAGGAACAACTAAACTGTTTTTAAAATGTATCTCTGCACAGTGCAATGAAGCCAGTAAACTCGAGTTTAAAAACATTCCATCAATTTGAAATATTGCCATGCAGAGCAAAACATAACCTGCATTAAAATAAATAGACATTTTGATAAAGGATGCACAAAATTACAGTAGCTGTGATGCCCATGGTTTTCAGCAGCTGAAGTTCAGAAATTAGATGCTACTGTTTGAACATCTAGTTAACGCTCGCTCTGTTTGTGTAACATGAGACCCCTCAAGTGTTAAATTGCAGATATATCTCATATTAATTCATTCATTATAATTTTATGGCATGCCTGTATTGTGACTTTGTTGATTTCTGGGCTATACAGCAGGGAGGTGCAATCAAAGGGAAATGTGCAATAAAAGTTTAATACACAGCTCCCTCTGCGATTCAGAAAGAATGAGATACAGATGTTCATAAAACAGTAAGTACTGCAAAGATAGAGAATACACACCGATACATGCTATTCTGTTCATTTTGTTTGTACTTTATTTATAATGTTTTGAAAAATAATTTGAGCATTTATTTGATTTGATTATTTTATAGATATTCGGCTGGTTTCACAGACCTGCACTTTGACCACCTTACCTAAGGTAATTAAGGTCTGTGAAACCAGTCATACTATACATATTGAACTATTGTTTAAATGGTAATTAGTTCATATCTATTTCATTATACAGTTCTGCAAAGTACTTACTTACTTGCTTACTTACTTACTAGAGTCGTCCTGTTATACAGGGGTAAGAGCAGCATGGAATGGACAATTAACCATCCTCTCTATATAAGATTAAATAATGAATGATAGCCCAGGCCCCGGCCATTTAAACTTTAACTGAGCTTTTTTAATTCACTCTGACCTAAAGCCTGGCACCTCTCTTGTCCACTTTATTGCACTCTCAAGGGAGTATCACAAAGCTCAGTGTTTACTAAGCTGAACATGAGCCTGATAGACATTGCAAGTGTATCTCAAGAACAAGCAAACTACAAAACGTGTTAAAGGAATAGGGCTCTGCACTTTACATAGGTGGTTGTGGAAACAAAAAAGAAATGAGACCCTTATTGGCTCATGTTTTTTATACTATAAACTGTCCAAGATATCCCATTCAGATGATCGGACAAAAATAGCACTCAGAGACACAGATATGCGTTTTTAGATTTGTATTCATTTTTGGTTGATTTTGTCTTGTTTGTATTTCCTCTCACTGCTCATCCCTGTATCCTTGCTTCGCTCCACAGCTACTCCTGCTGGGAGAGGGCAGACCGGAGTTTCCCAAGCTCCCACTGGATAGACACTCGCGACCTGATAAGCATCCAGCTGTGTAACTGGAGATGAAATATCTACAGTAATTTTCAAGTTTGTTCAAGCCATCCTAAAACCTAGGACTCCAGGCGACTTACAGAGACTAGGGTGAGTGAACTATGCATCAGCTGCAGAGTCACTTACAACTACGTCTCACCCGAAAGACGGAGCACAAGGAGGTTAAGTGACTTGCTCAGGGTCATACAATGAGTCAGTGGCTGAGGTGGGATTTGAACCGGAGACCTCCTGGTTAAAAGCCCTTTTCTTTAACCACTGGACCACACAGCGATACCTGACTGGAACAAGGTTTGAATTGGACTGAAAGAGTCAGTAGACCACAATGTATTTTTCTATTAGTCAGTATAACCTACAGGCATGCTTAATCTAAGTAATGCTGTATACTGCTCTCAGTTGCTACCAACATGTTGTCTCTGCAGAGATTCTGCCTTACATAGTGGATAATCACTACTTTAAAAAACAAATTACCATGAAAAATGCACTTGACTAATACACTTTTAATATGAATGTCTTTGTTGTAACATAAAATAAACAAATGATTTCGCTGCAGAGTTGTACATGTCAAGCCATTTAAATAAGCTTTTGTATTATTTGTTTATTTAGCAGACGCCTTTATCCAAGGCGACTTACAGAGACTAGGGTGTGTGAACTATGCATCAGCTGCAGAGTCACTTACAATTACGTCTCACCCGAAAGACGGAGCACAAGGAGGTTAAGTGACTTGCTCAGGGCCACACAATGAGTCAGGGGCTGCGGTGGGATTTGAACCGGGGACCTCCTGGTTACAAGCCCTTTTCTTTAACCACTGGACCACACAGCCTCCTTGTAATTTCACAAAACCTCAAGCCAAGTGTCAAAACAAGTAAAATGCATGGTGGAATAGTGATGTGTTAATCCCTCTCTTTTAGGCATGAAATGAGATTATAAGTCTTAACTAAGTCCTCAAAAGACTGTATCCTGTTTTATGTTTGTTTTTTTAGCCTGCATTCTGATTTACTTCAAGACATGCACAGATTTGTTGAGAGTTAGGAACTGATCTTCCAAATGTGACTAAGCAGCTCACAAATTCTGCAAGCTTTGTGTCCTTACAAATCAGTGGGTATAATGGTAAAATATGTCATTAATATTTAAAGGTTGAACTGTGAGCTGTGGATTAGGGTTTACATGGGTTGGTGATCTTTATTGTTAATTCACTGTAGATGTAACATTAATAATGTACATACAGTAGATATTGCCATGAAAGGCACATCATGCTGCATGGGACCGTGTTTCAGACAGCAATTGGGTTCTTCAGTACTGGACCCCAAATCAGTAAGTTATACAATATATCCAATGCCTCAACTGCATGCAGCTGATGTACTAAAAATATTAAATATGATTTAAAAGGTAGAAGGGATTTCACACTGGTTCTTGATCTGTTAACACTTCAGTTGTTTGCATCCTGTGGGCTATTATAGTGCCAGTAAAGTAATACAGTCCCTTGTATTTAGATTTTAAGCCAAATAAAGCAGACACTTTTTCAGTTTAAAGTTAATGGGGGAAAAAAAGAAGTGAGAGAGCGAGATAAGGAGATGTGCGGCAGAATATAATTAATTAAATGAGACTAATTAGGAACATGAGAGCAGGTGCCAGGCTATGGGCTGACAGCACAGACAGCGAGACAACATGAAAAAAATTCCGGTTAAGGGGTGTAACGTGACAGAAAGAGGGACAAAACAACTTTCTGTGTTTTGTCATCTGAAACCTCCAAGGAATATATATGACAGAAACTGTAGACCCAGACGCCATGGGGGTCTTTCCTTTGTTAGAGACCGATTATTTTTTTGGCAATTGCAAGTTTGCACAAGCGAGAGATTTCTTTCTCCTTAATTATTTCAGCATATGCTCAGGACTGGCTGCAGCATCAATAGAGAACTGTTTTTTTTTTTCTCCACTGGTTTTCTTTTCTTTAACTTCTTGTGTCTCTTTTCATATCTCTTAGTTTTTTTTGTTTAAAAAAAAAAATCCTGTGTCAATTCTAAAAAGTGTTTTTATATCTCATATAACAATGTCAGTTCATATAGTTAATTCCAGTTTAAATAATAGTAAGGATTATTAAATTATTTTAAAAGTTATTCAGTTCTTAGAAAGCATGTGCATAACGTGTTTTAAGATTTTTGAGGAATATGCAAGAACAAAAAGAATCAGAAATTGTGTTGATTTTAATGTAGGTTTTTCTTTTCAGATGTCCAGAAACTGAATAATGTAATATATAAAGCAGCATAGCATCTTAAATATGTTTCTATCATTTGAGTGCTGTTCTGTTAGATTAAATAATAATCCAGAATTATTCCACATGGAGGGCATATAAAATAGAATATACATACAAGGTAAGAAAATATTTAAAGTACATGACACCTGATACTGAACATTCCGGTGTGTTTTGAATACATTTAACACATTCCTGACATAATATAAAGCATCCACTAGAAAAAAACAAAAAAAACATTTTCGTGAATACCAATTTCACCATAGTTCAGGTGTTGTATGTTTGGTGAGGCAATTTTAGTTTTTTGTATACCTTGCCTGTTAAAGCACAGTTGCAATACTGTAACAAAACAGTTACATCAGAAAATAACAAAAAATGACATAACTTATCATTATAACACACTATTTTGTATTACAAACACAAGCATATACTCATTACTGTACACCCCAAGAGCACTGTAAACTGTAATATGAACCCCCTGTTTTAGCTATTAGCATTTCCAGTAGGGGTAGCTATAGGGGTGCACGAAGCCCTTTCTTATAGAGAAAAAAACAGATTGAACTTGAAACCTTGTCTATCCCTTTAATTGATCTTCCTGTTTTTCTATCATGAGCTAGTGAGAGCAATCAACTCAGATCTCTGAAACAAGAGTAAAGCGCAGGGTCACATCTTGCTCAACACACAGAACATACCATTTCAAAAAACATGCCCTGTGCCTCTTACTGTAACTCCCCATTGGTAGATATATTTCAGAGCATTTAATGTGCTCTAAAAAGTGTTATTTAATGTTAACATTTTAAAAGATTAATTGACATATTTACAACAGTCTAAATGAATGGCATTTATTATTCGTTGGTTTATTGTAATATTCACTTTAATTCACTAGGGGTGTCATGTCATGGGCATCTCTATCTGTGACTAATGCTATGAAGAAAACCACCAGGTCAACAAGTCATTTCTGGTAAAAATGTAAGTTAATTAAATTCCCCACATCTGCTTATTTTAGCAATGCTTACTTGTGATAAGGTTAAATACCTTTGATGGACCATTTTCTCCAAATAAAAATGTCATGTGTCACATTTGGCTCCATCACGGTGCACTGAACCATTTTTTCTATATATAATATCTACACCGTGTCAGGCTGCAAAACACCATACTGTATCCGTGACAGAAGCTACAATGAAATCACAGCAAAAAGCAAGCCAATTAACCCTCCCTAAATCAGCACTGTACTGATATGTAGGAAGAAAGTCCAACTCATGCAAGTGTAGCCCAGAAGGGGCATCAGCCTCTTTTATCACAATTTACTCGCTAACAGGTTACAAATGTGGCATGTGATGGAAATAATGAGCCTTGATGTCACTTAGCCTGCAGCCATGTGTATGGAATAGTAAATCAGTGTCAGCCTCCCAAACTACTGTGCTGCTGTTTGCAATAGACTCCTCAAAAGGAAAAGACATCTTTGTGGCTAAAATACCAGATATGGTATCAGCATTATAATTAATATTAGGTCCTATTTATGTCAGTGAAAACAGGTTTGGTGAAAATTCATTGCTGTATTCGTTCATTTATTTATTTCAAAATGCTTTTTGAACAAAGTAGAGAGAAAGCTCAGCAGTGTCATCCTGCCACTAAATGATCATGACACTTATAATGGTTGCCTTGGGGTGTATTGCAAGTCCATAATACAATCAAAGGGGTGTAAAATTATGTCATAACCAACGAGAAGAAAGTTCACACCGACAGAAGCAAATTAGGTTCTGGTGTTATTATGCCTCATAAAAAAGGGCCAATTTAACTAGCTTCCCTTTTCACAGTTGTGAATATGTGAAAAGAATAAGCAAACGCAATGCTGTTTATACCAGACGTGTAATAAATATTTCATTACATATCATATAATAAATCTTCCTTTAGAATCAGAATCAGTGTGTTTTTACTGAAATATACAGTGAGATGAAAACTAGGCCTGGCTAATATCAAATACATACATTTACATTAAAAAAGAGATTAATTCAGGAATCACATAAATATACCCAAAAATGTGTAAAATGCATATAACTGAGCTGCCTTGGGTAGCATATGTTGTATAACACACACCATAGTATACTATACAGTGTAGAATACTATACCCAGAGTATACTATGCACCTTGTATATTATGTGCAACCTGTATACTGTATAATACAGAGAAATTCTCTGAATATAACTAAAAGAGCTCATTTCATATTCTGAAAATAACTGTATTCTTTGCATTTTCTATGCTTGGCAATACTGTACATTTATAGTGCTGAAAACATCATTCATATTTTTTAACCAGGAAGCCCTTATCACCAGCTGCATTATTTACACTGAGGTAAACAGGTATACAGTGGCAAAGTTGCCTTATTATAAATACCAACCAATTTGCATTAAAGCAATGAACAGTCATTACAGCATTACAGTAAACGGTTGGGAGTCTAAAGCCCCTTCAAATTAATTAAAACATTTTAATATATATATATATATATATATATATATATATATATATATATATATATATATATATATATATATATATATATATAATTGTGCAGTTCCAGGGCTCAGGAGTCAATTTTGAGAGGAAGACCACAGATACAAAGTTCCAGCAAAATATGTTATGAATCTGATTGAAGAGCTTTGAGTCTGGTGCTTAGACACTGCATGCTAGAAAGTTCAGTATTTTTGGAGTGTGCATGTCTGTCAATTCACCAACAGTTAATGCAAAAACAGAGGGGGAGAATGTTTTTTAATTATCTCTGCAAGGCTCGGACTGTGCATCATCATTAGCTAGACTAAATAGCAGTGGTCAGTGACTCCGGTAGTGGTAAACGGTGCAATTAACAGTCTGAAGAGAGAGAACTGTATTCAATTTGAAAGCCTTCGCTCTTAATCCATCTCCCCATATCATGTGAAATGCTGAGCTATGGGCTTTTACATTCAATTACATTAATCTGGTTAATTCAGAGTAAAAAGTCAACATTTTAATCAAGAACTAGCAAACTCCGGCAAAAAAAAAAAAAGGTATCGAACAAGTTCAGAAGAAATTTAAATGGATCAGTGACATGTCTTTGGCTTTAGTCTCTCTCATTTTGCTTTTACCAGCTCCGAGCTGCTAAACAGCAAACCTACCACGCTAAACAAAAGAAAAGATTACAAATATAGAACTAATATTGCTTCTGGTTATCATTAATCCTGTGTTAAAAACAGACTTCTGGTACTAGTAAAGAGTCTCTTGTTAATTAGTATAAGCAGGTTTAATTCATGGAAATTCTAGAAAAGAGACGTTCAAATACAAATCAGTTGTAATAGTGAAACAGATGGAAATTATGACAATACTTAAGCAGTTTTATTAAATATCTAAAAATATATACATTTTAAATAAGGGGGGATTCAGTTCTTACATCATACCTAAAGGGGGGAAAGGGGGTTGTAACCATGATGACAACTAATGGTGAGAGGGGAGAGAGGTTCAAGGCTATGATGATAGGATCAAAATTCTAAATGTTGGCATCAAAAACTGAATTTATATTTTATTTATTTTTTCTAAAAAATAAAGTCCCACCAACACCTGTAACCTTGGAGGTATTAATACAAGGTTACACATGCTGCAGCTCACATGGATAGAAAGAAAGTATGTCAGCAACTGATGATGATGATGATGATGATGTAAGAGCATAACTTGTGATAATGGGATAATGGGCAGGGGAGAGCGAAACAGGCCAGAACGTAATGATGTAATATTGAAAGTCAGGGCTATCAGTTAAAATGTGAAAGTGATAGATAGCTATAAGTGTGATTGAGGGTTCCAAAAGTCCTGTAAAGTATAGGTATATGCTTGTTTTGGACACTGTGTTGTGGCCCATTTTCAAAGAAACTCCTATCAGATACTTGCAAATAATCCAAAATAAAGTCATTACAATCATTCGCAAAAGCAGAAAAAATAATGCATATTATTTTGTTTTAAGCTAATACCATTAGGTAGATGTAGGATGGTAAAATAGGTGGATATTAGCATTGGAAATTATACAAATTCATCTTAAAAATCAACTTGGCCCCCTGTTTCAAATAAAAGAAACCCAAGCAGACAATGCCACTGTTTGGACACTAGTGTGCTAGATGTACTTATTTGTCTACTTCTCTTTGCATATTTGCTTGTTAAAGTGTCTCAGTTCTTAACTGACCCAGAGAGCTGGTCCTGATTAACTAGGAAATTCACAGCACTCTTCATTTAATCAGAGTGGGCAGAGGTTAGAACAGCTCAATATCAGAGATAACCAGTCTTTGATCCATACAGCCATGCAGAACCTACAGCCATACGATCAGAAAATGTACTGGCAGGGATTTCAGATTTAAATTACACCTTATTAACCCACAGGAGTGTGAGAGTGGAGTTTTGGAAAATCTAAAGACTGCAGTTGCATCATTGTGTAGATAACAGAAACCTTTGGTTGGCCTTGGGAATTATTTTACAGTAGGCCTTGTAAACAGTTTTAAACTATCAGCTTTACAAACTTTAATCAAATTAATGATAATGTTAATACAGCTATGGCAAAAAGTTTTGCATCACCTAGAATTTTAGGATTGAGACATAATTTTTTTTGAAAAAAAAAACATATAAACATAATTTTTAGATATTTTTTTTTAACATCATGTAATCAAAGAAACTGCAAAATAATAAAAGTCTACCGGAAGCCATAAGTACAGTATTTCATATATGGAAAACTGCAAAGTGGTATGTAATTCAATATATTAACGTAACATTATTCAGCAGGTTTCATTCGACTTTATGAAGCTAAATGAATTCATTCTATAGGGTGATGCAAAACTTTTGGCCATAGCTGTAGGTTTGAAAGTTTCATTATTAAAGAACTGGTACAGATTAAAGGTCAGTTAAGACTAGCAGCATCTGGGGGTCCCCGAGTGGCTCAACTGATAGAAGTGCAGCCACGTGATGAGCAGAGTTGACCAGTCTGGGCTCTAATGGGTTAGGGAGGTAAAACTAGCAGGGATTTTCTCCTCATCACTTTACAGCGAACCCTGCTGCCCAGGCGCCCAATGTGCTCAGGGTGGACAGCTGCAGGGCTGGTCTTTGTCCTCCAGAGGTTGGTAGCTCACTGACATCCGCTCCTGGGCGATAAAGCTGGCTTGGTCATGGGATCAGAGGATTCCCACTGAATCTTCTGGTCTCCTGAGCCATGTGGGGAATTGCTGCAGTGAGGAGGAAAGCAATTGGGCCTTCCAAATTGGGAGAAAATCACGGGAGAAATTATAATTGGACACACTAAATGTATTAAAGAAAAAAAGACTAGCGACATTTGGAGTAGTGAGAGTCTACTGTACCACATTTTCATAAAAAATGTTTACTCAAAATGTTAAAGGGCCGTCAGTTTGATGCACGTATTTCATATTTCACTTTCTGATGAGTAATATTTGGACCTCATTATGCAGCTTGAATATATTTATTGTTTTGCTGAACTTTGCTGTTAGTTAAAAATAGAACAAATATAATGTTAATAAACCATTTTATTTTTATGGAAACACTTCTGATTCTACCACAAATATGGTGAGATATTGAATCTGGTATCACAATGTAAGAAATAATCAATTAAAGCAGGAAAAACTTGGAGTTTGCAGTAGTTTTTAGTCTTGCAATGCCTCCTTGTTACTTTCAGGGTGTGGGTCAATTAACTAAAAAATCAGCTAATCTGACTGCATACATCCCCATTAGTTTGGTTATTTGACATTATTCTATAGAATAAATATGTGTAAGCTATTATAGCTTAATATTTTTGCCCACAATTAATAAAAAGTTATACTGGATAAATTGTCTACATATATATATATATATATATATATATATATATATATATATATATATATATATATATATATATATATATATACAGTATATATATTGTTTTTTGCTTAAAATACATTGAAATTCTCCAAGCATCTAATAATGTAAAACTTTATCTGTGTTATATATTGAAACATATTGTAATTCACTGAATTTATGGATACGTTGAATCTTGGCTGAAGAAGGGACTCTGTTAAGGGATAATGAATATATGATTATTCCACATCTCAAATGAAAAAACTAGTTAAAAGAAAAGGCTATTAAATTATCAGACGATAATTATTTCCCAATAGACTGAAAATGTAAAACATATCTATAGACACAGGGTGTTAATCCTATTATACTAATGAAGTAACACACTTGTAATTAATAAATTCCTTTTAATCGTATGTGCTGACATGCAAAAAAACTGCATGTTTCTTACACTTGTATAAAAAACATTAATTGATCCAAAATCAACGCAGGCCCAAATCCCTTGGCTCTTCCATTTATCTTTCTGGGTCAGCTTCCATTTTTTTTAATGCTGCCATTGAAATTAGTTTCACATAGCCATTCAGCTTCCCAGCACCGCTTCTTCCAAATACCTCAGGGCAAACATAATTTCCAATTGCGAACAAATGCTGTTGATTTTCATTAATTTACAGACACTACATTTTGGACTATTTTTTCACTTCTCTCTCCCTTCGTCTGTGCTCCAAGGAAGGTGGGAGCATCAATTTTCTTCTCATCTTCTGGCAGTTAAATTAAATGGAATCGGCCTGATTGTTGGGAATCAAAGGACTGGGTGATAAAGCAATTAAGGGTTTCTAATTCTTTGCCTTGGAAAGGGGACAGCAAAGGCACTGGAGATAATTAACTATATATAATGAAAATCCTCTGTTGCCTTTTTTATTCATGTTTTTGTTTTGTGATGTTCATTTTGCGGGTGTGCGTGTCTCTTTGGCAGGGTCTCTCTCCCTCCTTTTCTCTCTGCTAGATGAAAACAGATCTTTAGTTAATAGGCTCTCTGTGGACAGATGAGGTCTATTAGGAGGTTAATTTGAAAATGAATGGGGAAGGACTGAGAAGGGACACAGAAACACTGTGTGTATGCTTCACAGAGGCCTATGTTTACCTCAAGATTCGTTTTTGTTATTTCTGTATTTTGTAGTTCATGTCTATGCAAATCAGATCATTTTCTATATCTTTACTTAATGCAATAAAGCAAGGTTTTAATTTTAAAAAAGTGGCCATTTAAGTGGAAAACAATTGTAACAAAAATATCTCACTTACAATATATTCTACAGAACATCACAGCAAAGACTCCTTGACATTGGACATTTTTCCTGGTCTCCCATAATCAAAAGATTTTAGAAGTCTAGGTTTTCTAACCAGTCCTCAACTATACTTGAGTCATACGCATAAAAACACACAAAAGTAATACACCCCCCACCCCCAACTAAGCACCACATGATCATGATAGTAAAAATAAACATCATGAAACATTCTTACTTTTGTTTGTTGTATAAGTTAGTGATCAGCAGATTGTCAGTCACATAAAGAGCAGAATGTGTAGTTTTCACTAACTCGACTGCGCAGAATAAATTCATATGTTTTACTCCAGTCACTGTTAAACAAACACTTTTTTTTGTTGCTTTGATAGATGCCATTTGCATGTGTTGAACCCGACAGGCTGACTTTATTTAATATATATGGTATCTCAGAACCTTCAATCACTACGAATGTTGTACAAAAATGATTGGTGTAGCTAACTCCAGTCCTTCACTTTCCATTGGCTCCCACATTTTACTAATAATCATACACATCAAATCAAATTGCAGCAACAGTGAGGAAACAATATGCTTCTCCAAAATGACTGGATATGGCATATGTCAATAAACTGAGATCTGGTCTGTGAACACAATCCCTGCCATGCAGTGCAGTGCAGGATGGTCAGCAGTCTATTATAAGTTCCATGTTTTACTTCTAATTATTAAAATAAAGAAGTCTTTTTTATTCAATCCATCTTGACAAGGCTGTCTATATATTTTTTTGCATCTGGGTAATGAGTTTGAATATCAGCTTTGGGAGATCCACATGGGAGATATGCAGTTATTTCTACAGTCATCTGGACCCAAGGTCACAAAATACGCATCTCATTTGACACAATCGTCAGTCTTTGTCTACAAAGGCCCTGTACTGAGGGACCAAGCTATCCTCAAAGGGCTACTAAAAGATGCCTTTCCAGGTCAGGGTTAAATATCTTTATCTAATAATGATGCTTGGCCTTGCATTTGCCTCCACTGTACCTGGTCTGTCAATATACGATGACCATCACTCTATTCCTGTCAACCCAGCTGACCTTTTAGGAGCTCTTAATTAATCACCAAACTATCATTAAAAAATCATCTTGGATCATTAAGGCATATGGCATAGTTCCTCTTTGATGTACAGTAGGGTGGGTTTATATTATCACACACCAAAAGGAGTGATAGATCACTGGTTTTATAGGCCTGTTTTCAATATGAAGTCCCACCACATTAATAGTACCCTGGATTCAGCATGATGGTGGTTCTTGCCTCCCATACTTCCTCTGAGCAGCGGTGTTCAGAACCAACTCCTCTTCCTGAATGGAATAGCAGAAAATGGGCATGGCAGCTTGGTTTGGGCCTGTTAAGCAACCAATATAATGGGTTTTGGAAATATTGTGAGAGAAAAAAAAACAATATGATTTGTATTATGTAATAAATGCAAAATCAAAGCATAATTAAGCCAGAAGTACTATAACAGGGTGTTCTTAATAAAGTATGATGGCATTTGAACCCATGACCTTCAGTTCCTGAAGTAACAGAACTCCCCTCCAACCCCAGTCACTGTTGAATCTGTAACGTCTTATTGGAGATTCTTAATGTTACATAATCATCAGCATGTCTTCTTGTAACTGAGTTTTTTGTAATACAAGTAACAGTAAATTGTTTAAGCCAGGTTAAACACCAACATCACGAACAAATCTAGTTAGGTTAGCCATAACCAAAGAAAACCATACAAGCAAGCAAAGCTGTTGAAGGAGATACTGTATGGCCTTCTTTCTTAATGCGACCAACTTTAGGCATTCTATCAAATGGGTTTGAAGTCCATTCAAACCTCATCCCAGGGGACCGCTAAATCTGGTACTTAATCTTAAAGGTCTGTTTTGTATTAATGATGTTTATACAATCTTATTATGTTACTGCTCAAGTGGCACTTGGCTTGAGCCCCTGTTCTGTGTGGTTAAGATTTTTAAACATCTAACTAGGATGCAATATGTCATACTAAGAGAGTCCAGGAAAATAAAGGAGGAAAATCTTGCAGGCTGCAGAAAATGAGCAAAACGGGATCATATTTTGAGATAAATAGCTTATAACAATACAAGATATTTAAGTAGAAGTGTTTATTTAATTTCACAATTATTACAGGTATTACAGGTACTCAAACTTGAAAAATGTGGTTAAACTGTTCACCCTTTGTTCACCTTAATATTAACAGTATCCATTATCATTAATTGTTAACGCTATGTAAAGATAGATTTCTGTTTTCTCAGTTGATTCATGATACACTTTCAGGGCAAGTGTTGCTAAAGCAGTTGTATGTTAGCTATTAAAATTAATCAAAATACGCAGTGTATGTATTTGCAAATTGCTTACAAACACTAAAAACATTTATTTTATGTTGTCTACTGTTTTACTTTAGATAGTTGGCACACATAAAAGAAAAGTAAAGAATTTAATAAATAATAAAATAAAGAGAAGGAGCAATAACAAAATACAATTTTGTATTGTATCAAATAACCTTTTGAATCAATAAGGTTTAAAAGAATATAAAGAAAATGAAGTAAATGGAAATGTTAAGGTAGTTATGATAGTGTGAGATTTAGGACAATCAGAAGACAAAGCTCAAATGCGTTGTTTCTGCACGTGGTGAATGCAATGACTTCATATATGAATTCTAAACAAAATTACATGAAGTCCAACACTTTGGCCTTGGCTTCATTACAGTGACATTGGCACCCTCTGAAAATTAATCAAACCAAAGGCTATTTTTATTTAGAGGCATGAAATTCAGTTCAGATTTATAAATAACATTGAGGTACCAAGTTGAAATAAAAAAATAGTGTCATGATAGTTGTAATGTGTGCAATGTATTCCTGTTTTTCAGTTTCGAAATCTGGTCATCCCAGATGCAATTTTTTCAACAATGTTATTAATTGATACTAAATAATTATATTCTGTGTTCTGATGGGATAAAAATAACTGTTTAAAGATGGCCTCTGAATGGCCCAGTTCAACTATGACCTTAAGAGTACCTTTCAAGCACCAAAAAAACTGCTTTATAATCATACAAGCAGCTACAGTACAATACACTATGTTCACCTAGTATAAATCTGCAGAGAGAGGCAGACGTTTTTTTCTGCTAAGAGCCGCCCTCCCCAGGCTGGAATAAACAATTGACCCTGCCTGGTTTCAAAATGGTGCAACATTGTAACCTGAGGGAATGTGTTGTCATCCAAATGAGATAAGTTTATTTTCTGAAATTTAGCATTTGTTCCATCAGGCGGGGAGGCTATAAAAACCTCACGAAGGAGCAGTGGGGAGTCAGGCTCGGCACAAGCAGCGAGAACGAGGAGCCACAGAAGGGCTTGGCCGGCACCCAAATCTCTGCCTACACCTTCTGTGCGAGCCAGTCTTGGAAAGCAGGAGGCAGCAATATTGTGGAACAAATGTCCTCTAATCTGAGCCTGCTGGTCTCGCGCTCCAGTGGGGACTGCCGCTCATATCGTCCCTCCCCGCTCACTGAAAGATCAACAATTTTACCCTTCATACTGCACATGTTTTGTTAGAGAGAGGCGCTGTTAAAGCGAGGTTACAACTGCAGGGACTTTTCCAGCTTTCCAGCAGACAAGACAAAACAGGATTTTCTGACAAACTGCAAAAGGCAATCAGTCTCCACCGTGTAACCAGGGAAATCCAGGCTTCAAAGCAATTTCTAAAGATTTGATTGTGATTTTTCTAATACCCAAGACTGCCATCTTATATTATCTCTCCACCAGTAGCACAGTTTACTTTATAATGCATTTTTCTAACAGTCCTAATATTTAAATTCATCTGTTTAGACATCTAAAAATAATATTACACAGTACAGGAACTGTATTATTCAGCAGCATGGACTAGAAGT
Organism: Acipenser oxyrinchus oxyrinchus; assembly: GCA_030684275.1. Lineage (NCBI taxonomy): Eukaryota > Metazoa > Chordata > Actinopteri > Acipenseriformes > Acipenseridae > Acipenser > Acipenser oxyrinchus. The sequence continues at coordinate 11,695,255 of CM060259.1, read as the reverse complement.
CAGAACTGAAGACTAGAAGGGCCAAAAGATCCAGTCTTCAAATCATAACCATTAACATGCAGCAGCTTTTTTATATAAAGAAATGTAGATAAAGTCTAGAGCCAGCCCCCCCCTCCAACTGCAACTTGAGTTATTTTTTGTTATTTGTTTTTGTACAATACTTCTGTACCTTGCCCATACAGTGTCCTTTTCAATTAATTATAAACACCTCATTCCTCTTTAGATTGACTTTTTTTTCATTGGTCCCTAAAGAGGAATACTAATTACTGATGAAATTGAGCAAGAATATTACTTACACATCTTATAGGTAAATACAATTCAAGTTTCATCTAGAGTCAGATTTCTTAGGCATGTGCTCTGGTTTCTAGCAGGGGGGTTAAAAATGTGTCAAAGGCCATTACAGGCCATGCTTTGGCACAAAGTACGCCAGAGTCATATGTACTGTAGTAACCAAACAGGAATGTAAAGTGGATAGGATTTAAAAATGTGGGATCTTAAATAAAATCAATAAATTCAATTTATTTCATAGATTGTTTTACCTTATTACTGCCTCTTTAATGTCAAGCGTTTCAACTTTGAGTTTTAAACTTTACTGATATATAATACGCAATGGGTCCCAGTTTTCTACATTCAGCATGTGCCAAGTCCTCCAGTATGTACAGCATTCATGCCACGACAGATGAATTGTGTAGAAATGGATTTCCCAACGGTGCAGCATCTTGTTCACTATGGGGTCCTGCTTGCCACTAGATTTCACATTTAGGTTAATGCAGAGGTCAAGTGATTTTCTCAAGGCCTCACAGTGAGTCAGTGCCTGAGATGTGATATGAACACAGGGTGTCATCAGTTCTTAGTCATTTACTTTAACCAATAGACCACTATGGTTCACAATTGATAGAGACAGTTAAGGAGTGGGAGTGATGAAATATATTATGAAGATATAATTATATAACGGTATAACATATGATGTATTCTATTTTATGAAACTCTTTAAGCAGTTCAAGTTTTGTTTTGTAATTCATCAAGAATACTGAGTGTCTGCTGCCAGTTGTTATTAATCTCTTTCTCAGTGAGCCAGTTAGGAAGAAGTTTATAATCAATGACATAATTAACCACCTCCCATTTTTAGCACCTTAGAAGTTATCAGATATTGAAGATAACACAAGCCTGGAAAAAAAGCTCCATGGATTTTAATTGCCTGCCATTCAGTCAGCGCTCTAGTTCCAGTTGCTCTTCTGTCTGACTTAAGACTTGTTGCGGTCACTGATACAAATAATGCTGCAGTAATTACTCATTATTCTGCATGTGTTCAAATAAATACCTTCTAATGTGTTATAGGAAACAAAAACATCAACCTCACAGTAACTAATAAGCCTAAATCTGATTACAGATTTAATTAAGTGCTTTAGTCATTTTACTGACAAAGATGGCAGATTGTTCATGGGTTTGTCGGGAAGCACGCATACAAATCCTATACATTCTACAAGGTTTATCATATGCATTCATTGTTGATTAATGTTGCAATTAGTAGATGAATTGGGTAATGTGGTTTGGTAGCACACAACAGCATATCTTTCCTTTGCGGAAACTAATTCTGTTCCCATGAGCATTGGGTTTTCATGTGTCAATAACCCTTGGTGGAATTATTCACAGAAATGACAACACCAGTTATACCATTATATGCAAACTACCTAAAAGCTCTGACATTTTACTGTACGTCACTGGTTTGGCCCGGGTTCTGTTGCTTCACTGTCACGTAGGTGCTATTGATGTTGTTTCAGTTGTTTCACTGTATTGTATGTTATGTACAGTAAATAATTTTCTCAGCTCACCATTAAGACCCCTGGGAAGTTCTCCTACTAATAGGAGTAAGATCATTATAATAATACTAAATTATACTCAATTCCTTTGGTACTTGTTTTCAATTGATTCCATTATAACTATATGAAATATATGTAGTTAAATGTCTGTATTAAAGTATACTACAACAACAAAAATATACCTTTAGGGCAGCAGTGTGGAGTAGTGGTTAGGGCTCTGGACTCTTGACCAGAGGGTTGTGGGTTCAATCCCAGGTGGGGGACACTGCTGCCGTACCCTTGAGCAAGGTACTTTACCTAGATTGCTCCAGTAAAAACCCAACTGTATGAATGGGTAATTGTATGTAAATATAATGTGATATCTTGTAACAATTGTATGATGTCCTGGATAAGGCTGTCTGCTAAGAAATAAATAATAATGAGGGTGGTGCTGAGTATTGCTACAGTACTGTAAAATGGTGGTTAAGAGCAAATAGATTTTTTTGCCCCCACACAGATAACTAATTCATCCACAAAATAATTTTCCTTTTTTCTTTATTTAAATAATAAGGTGGCTGTTCATCTGAAAAAAACTATAGGATTACCTTGCTATTCTGTCAGATTACTTTTGGTGAGTCAGCAATAAACTCCAGTATAAACGTAAGAAAGCCAGCCAAACTAGAGAAACTCATACATAACAACCTGCAGCAAGCATGTACAATGTGCTGCCATCATTTATTTGCACAATCATGTTTAAGTGAACCTTTAAGAAATGATTGTTGCAAAGATACTCAGACTACAATTAATAAGTGAACATAGATTTAACACTAGACACATTGCCCTGGAGCATTAATTAGATATCACAAATTAGAAAAAATAATTGCTTGGTTCTTTATTTAAAAACCTTGAGCTCAACCAATTTCCTCCAAAAATTTAAAACAGCATGTTACTCATCACAAAATGTATCTTGTACAGGATTATCACATACACATGTAATAGTTATTACACTGAGCATGCATAGGCTTTACAGACAGTGCTGCATCTTTAAGTTTGTGTGACTGTAACAATATATACAGGGATAATAAATACATTGGGTCTTTCAAAGCTGTGAGACTTTTGTTACTGCCTCCCCAGAGCCTCACTATAATTCTCAGAAAATCAATCTTAATTCAACCTAGTCATAACAAAAAAACATATTCCTTCAGGGCATTAGTCAGCTTTTCTGCTTAAATTTCACTTCCTTGAACTTTCACCTTAAACACTTCTATAAGATAACTTTGGAACTGCAATAACAGCTTTGGAATATTAATAAACAAAGGGGGCAGATTTTCAAAATTTTCAAACCAAAAAAATAGATACCCTCTTCAGGCCACACCATTTATTCACCAACCCAAATAGATTGGTGCTTTTTATTATTACTTATATGATACCATAACTTGTAACAGAGTAAATTTTTTAAATATATTATTCATTCCAGAAACCAGGCACCCCAGCATACTGAATTATTACTGTAATTACAAACAACCACACAGCCTACAATAATGTTCTGCTTGTATGTTGTATTGTGAATAAAGTAAGGGCAGTGTGACTGTCTCTGGTGCCTTTGTCCAAGCTCTGACATGTTCTTAATAATGCCTTCCTTTTTGACTGCTACCCTTTTTCTACCAATTCTGTTCTTCTAACCTTAGCATCTCATCCTATTCAACTAAACAAATATATATTAAACCAGACACTTCTTTCATGGACTTTTTTCACCTTATCATTTTTTTTTATTTTCAATGAGTTATAAAAACTCCCAATTTACTTCATTCTTAGCATGTCTACCTACTTTACATAATGAAGAATCCCACCTCAAGGCAATGATCTGACATATGTTCACTATTTTCCATCAGTACAGGGTGAAGTTCATGCTCCCCGTTAATTTATTACCAAGTGTTAGTTCATAGAAAGAAACAGGAAGAGAGTTATAGACAGTTGAAAATGTAAGGCACAACGGTAACCATGTATAACTCTGTACTGGCACTTCTTCAAAATTTGCCAAAAACACCCCAATGCTTGCTGACACAGGGCTCTTGTTACACTGAATGCCCGTACTCTCCACTCCTAACTCTTCTTCTTGGAGGGTCCTCAAATGCACATGTTGGTGGCTAAAATCAAAATATTGTTAGTAATGGTAAAGAGTCATGGTTTTGACTTAACTGAACCATAACCCAACCATTGCAGGTCAGTGGTAAAGTTCCATTAGATTAAGGAAATTGACGAACAAACGTAGTTGGATTTAAAGGTTATCAGTTTATCCTTAGGAAAGTCTGATTCAGTCTAAAAATAGCTCTCTGGGGAGCATTTATGCAATGAGCGAGGGATGAAAGATCACCATAGCAACTGCATGTTCCCCAGCTGTCCTGCAGGAGAGGAAATGGGTGCTGCAAGCTGCCCCGAAATCATAAAATATTAAATGGGACACTTGAAATACAGCCTAGACAGCCTACTGCATGTTTCCAGTTGTTTCCAGTTGTCAGCACATGCAGCATGCTGATCCTTTATTGTAGCAAACAGCAGTAAAAAAACCCTTTGGTAGTTTGCATGAGGGATTACTATATATATATATATATATATATATATATATATATATATATATATATATATATAGCTAAGATTTTTCCTGGACCCCTTCAAACAGTCATATCAATGTCTAAAATGACCTACCGGTAATTTTTTCTATGATTGATGTGCCTAAATTAATGTCACCAAACCGAAAGCATAACATATGGCACTTTAGGTACTGCAAGGTTACAGAGCACAATTTAAATATGACACTATGATGCATAACTTTATAGCTACACCTGAGCAATTGGTATTCATTGCTATTTGCAAAACAGCAAATTCAAACCTTTACTCAGAAGGTCATCTCCATATTAATCTAAGTGGGCAATGCTCAGATGAGTAACAGTCTCTTCTAAATGGGTTAGCCTGTATTTAATGACTGCCTCACCCACCACTCTTACAGGTTAAGCACTGGAATATTGCATTGCACTTGTCTATTTTCTAGTGAAGGGCAAGGATAATCATGGTTACATGTAAATTTATACCAAAATTTCTTAAACAAAATTTGTCTTCCACACCTTTTTCCGAAAGGATTGCATGCCAGTGATTTTTCTCTTTTTTTTTTAGTGTCTCCTGCCCCATTTCAATGACCTATTTTTCAAAAGCAGTTATAGAAAGGTAATTTATGAATTTCCAGACTTTTCATTCGAAAGGGGCTGCAAATTGTTACTTTTCTAATTGAAGTTAACGTTTGTGAAAGTAAAACCATTGGTTACAAAATCAGGAATTTCAGGCTGCTTCTTTATAAAAACAAAATGTTGCACGGCTGGCATTTATGGATATTTATATACTTTTTCTTCAGTGATACAAGCTCAGGATAGCTCATAAAACAATGTACACACTATGACTAATCACAGGTTTGTAATGGTGATTTTTATTAGATTCGTTTTTTATTTCGTTAAGAGGCCAGACTTTTGTGATTGCTGTGTATATTATTGATTGGTCAAGTAATGAGTGCAGTTGACACCGCTTTATCGGGACGCCTCAGGAGAAGTAAAAATATCCAGAAGAAGTGGCTGTCCCAATTAAACGAGAGGCAGTTGAGATGACCTTAGTCACACTTTTTTTATTCTTAATGAAAAGAAAAAGAATGAAGTCACATCACATTATGATAAATGTTAAATACATAATTTCTTACTGTGTGTAGAATACAAAGAGAGAGGGCTGTCTCAAGGACATGGATGTGGAATATCAGCACATTAAGGTGTCATCCATCAAGGCCTCTTGCCATTGGCATCCCCTCTCTCATGTATCTGGCCATGACCACCACCAACATCAGATACCATCACTGTACCAAATTTTAACTGAACATTTTTATCAAAATACTGAGGAATAAAAATAATATTTTTTAGAATATTGTTTATAGGATGTTTCTATAAAGTCTTTTTTGATTGCAGGTTTCATGTGATATAATACAAAGAAAGCTTCACTGTAGTACAGTAAACTCAAACTAAATCTAATCAGTAATTCTTCTGAACAAATGCGCGCAAAGACTGATACATTTTCTAATAATGTGCACATTTGTTTGAATGCAAGTCCCTTTCTGTGAATGCCTCACATTTTGGAGAAACACCCTGATAGTGACAACTATTGTTTCTAATGAGGTTGGATGAGATGCCCTATTATTTTTGGGGGGGCGAGGGGGAGGGGGGGGCTTCATTGTTCCTTTAAGTCCCTTCTGGCTGCACAGCAGAGTCTAATCAAGCCCCCCTTTCATCCAAGCTAGTTTACAGCAAATGCCAGCAGTGGCCTCCAAGGGGCCACATTCCACTCATCCTTTGGGACCCTTCAATGGGCTTTAGAGGCTAAATGAGGTGTAAGTCTATTAAAAGGGAGTTTGTGCATGGATCACAGTCCCGCAGGGGGGCCTTTGCCATGTCACTCAGGTGCAGTAAATTTCCTTCTAATCAAAACAGAGGAGATGCAAGGCAAGGCACCAGCACCAAAGAAAGCTTGATCTTCTTCAAACACAACTCACATCTAAAAGCAGTCTTCTTAAAATAGAATGTCTGTGATTTCTACATGGAATCATGCACCAAGGAAATGTATTTTTATTTTTCAATCTTGTTTAAAAGTGATTGCATATATAGTGGTTGGGAATCAATAAGTCTCTATCAAGATTTCTGCAATAAGACATTTCTATACATTTCCTCTGACATACCATGTGTGTATTATGAGCTTTGCATTGCCACTCTGGTTTTAAAACTCAATTTGTATACCACTAAGGACAAAAGAGAATGCTGTGTCAGCATTGGAGACAAATAAAGTCAAAGTGGTCATGATCTCCTGGAGCAATATTTTGGATGCAGTGAGAATTGCACAATTTGCTTTTTGCCTTATATACTACAACAATAGTTTTAAAGTGTCAAAAAGAAAAGTTAAACAACATAAACAGATCCCTTCTAATCATCTAAGGATCCATGACATTTAAATATCATGCACAATTCATATTTCTTCAATATGTAAAACACCCATTGCACAACTTATCAGGAGCGCTGAGTGTACATATATGCATATACCTGAGTACTTTTCTAAATGTCAAACCACCTTAAAGTCTTTAAAAAAAAAAAAATCAGTATCCCTTTGCAGCTTTTGTTTACCTGACTTCTAATGGTTTAACTTTTGTAACTTAACATTTTTTAAACACGACACTACACTGCGGATCCTTTGAAATGTCCCCCTTTTTGTAGATATTGCTAATATGATTAATCTAATGTGGCTGTCCTTCCCCCCCAGTAAAATGTTTAAGTCTGAGCATTTCTACATTGATACATTCTTGCCAATAAACTAAGCATTCAGTCACATCAGTGATCAAGTAAACCGTTCTCCAAGAAATGTAACATCTGTTTTTGTATAATTAGTTCCCATTACAAATTAAGATTAACAACATCCTGAGTGAAATACCTGTCATCTAGTTTCCATTTAAGCCTATGGATGTTCCCACTCCTTCTGCAATGTGTTAGAAAATACAAATAACAGATATAAACCTAAACCTGTTTCTTTCTCCAGATCCTGCTTGAAATGATAAGCAATTATGTTTTTAATGAAGAAATTAAGCTCAAGAAAGGATGCCCAGAATGGTACCTCTTAATCCTTATGTGGCTCACAAATGGTGGGAGTAATTTGACAATTGGGAAAAAAAGCATTCTGATTTCTGTTGTTATCATTTCAGTCTGAAGAGCACCATGAAAAAAGAAAGTGTGTTTAGGGCCGTACAATTACAGAGCTAAACAGAGCTAAACCAGTCTGTATTCAATTAAACCAAGAGACATCAGTGACCCTGTGGAAGTTGTCTGTGATTGATAAGCAAGGGCAGTACAATTTATAAACTTTTCTTGTTCAGGCATCACAAGGCACTGTTGAAGGGGCTCACTATGTAACAAGGTTAAGGGTTTGAAAGTTTGGAGCTCTTTGGCCAGCAGTGAATGGGGAATGATTGTTGAGAGAGCAATAAAGCCCATCTGATAAATATTTTGACATGTTGAGTGCTGTTTATCGAACTGGCGGGAAGGGAGAGAGGGGGGAGATGCTGCCTGGGAAAAGGACAATGTTTAAAGAAAAACTGAGAAAGGATCGAGGCGGAGGCAATGCTTCAGTGACTGAATTAGTATTAGTGGCATAAATTGATTGAATTGGGAGTTGGCAGAATAACTTGATGTTATACCTGTCAGGGTGATCTAAAGAGACCTGTTCATCACGCATTAAGCTTCTTATTTACATGTTTAAAGCTGCTGTACCCCGTTGTCAGCTACTGTTAATAAAATATTGTATCTGCAGTAGTCCTTTATCTGAAAATTTTTACTGAATAGAAATGTCTGAGTTATTTAAATTTATTGAAAGTAAAACATATCTAAAGAAAACATTACAGGGAAAAAATCCTCAGAAATTGTTTATACTATACATAACATATTAAATATAAAATGTGTAGCAAACACTTCAATTTGACCAATTCGCTTTAAAATATACATAGAAAAATAATATAAAGCAGCAACAAAAAAAAGCAACAAGAAGTAACAAGAAGATATAGGTTTATATTATTTACAGGTGTCTAGTAGTCTTTTTATATATTATCAATGCAGATATTCATTGAAATATTGGAGGCAAAGGGTTAAGAATAATATTCCATTTGATTAATGCCAGGGGTTTTGCAAATAAAAGAAAAAAAAACAACAATCATAATAATAATAATAATAATAATAATAATAATAATAATAATAATAATAATAAATAACAATTGAATGTATGCATAATTTAACTAACCTACTGAGCTCATATTACATGACCTTTTTTGTTTCCTTGCTTTCTGACATTTACTCTAATAACCGTAAATATATTTTAGACCTATCTAATTATGGTTATTTAAAGATAAACTGATTTCAAACTGGTATTAACAGCAGAGCAAAAAAACTCTTCAATATTAGCTGCATCCTCTAAAATAGTGGAGGTTGGAATTTCTCCACTTTAGCTCCGGGGAAACCTGTAACAAGAAAACGTGCTGTTGCATCCTGCTAACAGTACCTGCTGGGCAACCAGAAGGTACCAAATCTTTACATTTTCTCCTTGAATGGACAACACACCCACCAGTGAAACTTTAAATGAAGTTTGTCTTAGGTTTTTCAAGCAAGAAAAATAGATACAAATAGCTTTATGAACTTTGTTTATACATATTTAGCAGAAGGGGAATTTCCAGCATAAGGTGATTATTAATATTATCCTCAAATAGCTGAAACCAGTGTTTATTGGTATTTAAAATACAATCTTTTTTTTTCTATTTCAGTATTTTACTCTGAAGGAGGTAGCATGAACAAAATCACACAAGGGTCACAATATCAGATGACATTAGCAAAATCGTACAGGCTTAAAAAGCAAGATGGCCGTCAGATAGACTGAGCAATAGAGAAACACAGAAACAAAGATCTTATTGAACCGATTTCTATTGAGAGCAAACTGACCATGGTTTAGTTGGTAGAAAAAGAGGCTTCCTACCTTGTCAACTCTCATGCTAATGCCAGAATATGCAGGTACCAGCTCGAGGTATCAGATAGCATATTGTTTTTGGAGATGCCTTAGTAAGAGAGTGGCTGAGGTCACCAGGCCAACATTGACCTTTACACACTCATTTCTCTGATAGGCATTTGTCACTGTGCCAGCGCTGATCTCTGGTAATAGATTATTGACCAGCTCAGAGCAGTCTCTGCCTCCAATCTTGTCTAGTTCCTAAGGGCTAATTTATTACAACAGGGAGAGCCTGCATGTTATAATTATAATTAAGATACTTTTTTAAAGATCAAGGGTTCAGACCAAGAACAACTGGCTGTTGTGTGCACAGAATTATATATATATATATATATATATATATATATATATATATATATATATATATATATATATATATATATATATATATATATATATATATATATATGAGAACACAATGTCATCATATTCAAGTCTGCGGCAATCTTTGTGCACAGTAATAACCGGCATCTGTATTGCGTTATTGTAGATACTGAACATATCTAGGCAAGGCAGTGGTCCTCTAATCTAGGCAAGACTATAAGAATTTAATTTTAAAAGACCATATCAATGGACAGATGCCGTAGAAGTGATTGTTGGTCCTAATGTGGATCAGGTTGTAAAATAGGGGTTCTTCAAAAGGAAGAAACAGATTTACCCTCACTAAGAAAAAAGGCAATTTTGTATGTGTTTTGCTAATATTACTAAAATATAAGGTCCTTTCAATTTGGAGACAATTTGAAGATCTCCTACTATTGTGACAAGCTCTCTGCTATAAGACCTCACTCAGATCTTACTCAGTTATTTAGTGGTCATAATACAGGTCTATGTACAGTAATAACACATAATCACCAAGGGGTAAAGCTTACACCCAAAACATAAAGGAAACTATACAACATCTGTCAACTTGACTAAGGGGTTGATTTCATCAGCCTATCCCCTGGATTTTACAGCACTGGGGAATCATTTTGGATGAAATCAGTCTAGGTGGATTCTCTGGTGCTGTAAATGGTTTAAAAAGCACCTTATCCTGGCTGGGTATGAGGTAACCAAAGTAACCCCTTAGTTTCTTAAAGGTTTTACCTTGATAGAAAAATACAGACCCTCTGACTATTGTCTGCCTTTTAATGTTATGTAAAGTAATTACATAACATTAACGTTATGTAAAGTAATTACTGCATTACCGCTTTTCTTAAATAAACCATAAATACTTGTGAATTCTGTGTTCAAAACAACATACAGTTAAAAAGATGCTACAACAACAGCCATATCCAGGCAATGTCTTCAACTGTAACAAATTGCATTAAGCATGCATAATGCTCAGTAAGAAGGTTAATTAACAACATTTACTAATGTATTCACAAATTGTTATCAATTCATCAGCATCAAAGAAACACGTTGAATGCTTAAAAAAAGAACATCATATTTTAGTTTTGTCTAACAACTAAAACTCAAAAGAAAAGAAGAACGACAGCAATTTGTATTAGGTGCAAACAGTGTATATTTTAAGAGTCTGTTAAACAGATGGCAACAAATGGTTTAAAATTATATAGGCATAATGTCAGTTCATAACATTTAGTCGACATACTTGATTTCATCGGTTAGATGCCGATTCCCTTTTTGAGCCCATATGGTGACAAAGGCAAATGGACCTTTTTAGATTGAAGTACCAATCTGGCACCTTAATCACTGAAAATAGAAAAGCAAATTAAATTGCATATTTCAGCTTCTGAAAAGAAGAAAAGTAGAAAATAAACTCTTAAGTCCTATCAACGTGTCAAATTTCTCCAAAAAACGATATTTGAAAACTATTTTGCATGGTAAAAAAAAAAAAAAAAAAGTGTTTTATTTTTGGCCCAGCCTGGGATTTTTAATTGTATGATAATTCATCTCGGAGCTCTAATTTACCCCCTGCCGTGCTCTTTGTATGTTGTACCATTTTGTGAAACATTCCACAGAATTCTAAATGAGCTGGTGTTAAAAAAAACAAACCCTCAGACCACCTAAAGCATCTTTTTATGGATATATGTGTTTGTCTTTTTCTGAACGTTAACCCTTGTAGATTCTATGAGTCCATATGGAGTTTTTTTATTAAGCTGAAATATACTCTATATATTTTCACTTGCATATGACCACTTTTCCCTAATGGCCCTGTGTGACGGGGTACGCCCACCCTTAATAATAATAATAATAATAATAATAATAATAATAATAATAATAATAATAATAATAATATTTAAGAACTATAATTAGTTATTAGTTGCTTACACCACAAAAAAAAAAAACATTGATGATTTTGCTGCATAGAGCAAATGCAAAATATTTTATAAATAAGGTATTCATGTTCTATGTGAGTAGGTTAAACATTAAGGTGTATTTGTAAACTGGTCCATGATAATATATTTAAGCACAACAGGAAACACAGATCTAATATGGAACATGCAATCACGTAGCAGTTTTACACATGTCAAAAGATTGAAAATGTGAACAATTCGGCATATATGAGTGTAGGCAAAAAAAAAAAAAAAAAAAAGAAATACTTGAACTTACTAAGCTATCCTAGAGGATTTTTTTTTTTAAACATGCTTAGCAAGATCATTCAAAATCTAGCAAGTTTCTACAGTCTTTTTTGCAAGTCATCAGAATTTACAAAACACAAGAAAGCTGTTTAATAGGACCCGGTGTACCAATATGTCCAGCTCATGCTGTTCTGATTCTTCCACCCTGTCTATCAAATGATTTGTCAACCTAAAGTATTATTTTACACCAGTGCATATTTAGCTGCAGGAAGTCTATTAATTTCGATAGAGTAGCCCATCATCTGTAGAGGCTATACAGCATGTGTCCTATTGTTCTGGAATGTGTACATCTGTGGTCAAGGAATATTGATAACTGAGTATATACATACAGAGATTTACTCATTCAGTAATACAAAATCATTAGTTACAGGTTGCTTGCTACCTGACACTGTCGAAAGACTGAAAGGGTTAATTAAGAAGGACTTTTTTATGAAAACAACATTTCTAGACTTCATGTACCAGTTTTAATGAAATTATGATAGAGGGGACTCACTTCTGCCTTCATAAAAGAACATGATGTCATTAATCCCATATAATTCAGTAGCAATATAATAACATACTGGCTTGCATGCGCTTCCAGCGCCTTTTAATCCCCTGAGTTTTCCTGAGATAATGAGGCCGGCAGGTATTCAGACTTTGACGACACTGTAGTTTTTTTGGCAGCAGGACTGATATACGAAGTATCAGCAAGGTTATGGCGTCTCTGTTATTTTTAAATGTTGTATTTTAAATAATAATAAGTATCTGCCTGTATGATTTGGTCTAAGGTGTAATGATTCTTGTAGATTATCACAAAAAATAAATAAAACGTGCTTATACAGGGTGTGACAGGATGGCTGGGTTGGTGACTAGGAAATACACACAGCACAAGTACTATGGGGTGAGACGCAGATGCACTCGTTTTTATTCAACAAAATTAACTTTAAATAACAAACAAAACGGCACAGTGCCAAACAAACAAACATACACAGAACAATAGTACTGTGCTGGTGCAGCACGCATAGCAATTGTTTTTTAGATATGTGCCTCTTTCTCTGTCTCTGTCAGTATTTCTGGCAGGGAAGGTTTTTAACTCCTTCCCTGCCAAACAAAACAGCAATAATAATAAAACAGGTTCTTCACACAATACGTTAAAAGAATAATAATAATAATAATAATAATAATAATAATAGGGGTGGGCGTACCCCGTCACACAGGGCCATTAGGGAAAAGTGGTCATATGCAGGTGAAAATATATAGCGTATATTTCAGCTTGTTCTTCTATGCAGGTGATCTTTTTATTAAATTGTTACTAATGCATTAGCTTAAATGTAAACTGTATTAGGTTAACAATATTACTTACTGTATGCTTTACTGTATAATTACAAAGCCTGATTCAGAAATCAGGGATATATCCAATTTCCAAGCACCAATTGACAACGCTTCTGTTGGGTGAGCAAATAAAAAATACCTGTTTGAACATCTTACTGATTTCATGTTTTATTCAAATCCTTTACCATGTGGGGCATTCATATTCTCTGCAATGAGCTACTGTTTTAATGTAGCTGTTTAAAAATTTCCAGAGAGCAACTAGAGATTTTTTTAAATAATATTCTATAATAAAAGGAAAAAAACTGTGTATAAGAAACTGACTTCAGTAAACTTACATTCAAGATACAGTACATTGATGGGTATTCATATTTACTTAAATTTCACCTTGAGTAACACTTTGATGATCACAGTAGCATTGCAGTGGCAGTATCACTGAAATTCATCCAAAAAAATTAACCCCTCCTGCTTTGCATACGTATGCACCAGATGGCAAAGCGCATCAGACGATAATAACAGCTGTCAATTTCAAGTTAGCGCCTCACTAGTTGATTTTTTTCACTCACATATATGAAAAGAAAGGGCTTCTGGCAAATCCCAAAACCTGATGATTTTTGGTAAGTCAAAATGCAGCTGAAACAGTCTGTGTCTTTTTTAAATTTTGTTTTTAGGATTATAATTTAAACGTATACGGCTGTAGTCAGCTGGAAGAGGCCTTCCACATTAAAATGAACCAGCTGAGGTTTTTCAGCCTCTCTCTAGCTTTAAGCGCGAGAGGTAAGTGGAGACGATGAGACACTGTCCCTGGTGCCTCCTTCTACTGCCATTCCTTTTAAATTAGAACCGAGTTCTCCAAATAAATTCTTCATTGTGGACCTGAGATGAAGGAAAGTTGAATTTCACTCAAGTACTGGCTTGGGAATTCAGCCCCCCTTCCATTTACTCTTGTTATTTGCATGATAAAGGCAGAGGCTTAGGGACAAGGTTCAGAACCGTGCTGTTTTCATTTATTCATTTCTTTACTAACATTACCCTTTTTCACTCAGAGTCAGCTGAGGAAAAACATGAGCAATTTATATAGGGCCCAACAAAAGGACTCCAAGGATAACTAGCAATGCCAGTTATCAGCAATCAGCAATGTCTTATCTGAACACAGACTTTCATACAGTACCTGGAAGGTGCTGCACTTTTTCTCCAGAACAGCAATGGAAAGAGAATTGTTTCGCAGTCACCAATATTTATGGATATTGGAACACCCAAGAGCATTTTCTTATCTAAACTGAATAAGAAACAGCTAATGTGCAAACTTGGTACTGGTGCCACCATATACAAAACACTAGAACCGTATGGAGGATATCAGGTATAAGTTTTTGCTAAAAAATTTCCTGTGAAATGGCAACAGTATCAATCATAATAATCAGATTTTCTGGTATTGTTCAGACCTAAAGATTATGTCTAACATAGCTAGGCAAAGGTTGGCATTCAGCTAATGACACCAACAGTAAGGCACAGAACCCTGAGCCACAAGCAGATGAGAACATGAAGCATATATGGAAGCTACTGTATATCACGTCAGTATATAAATAAACACAAATTATATCCCTTTTCTTTAATTTTAAGATCTACTTTTTTCTGTTTTATATATAAATTAACACATAGGCACATAATAAAAATGATTTAAATATAATTGAAAAAAATCTCTTTACACAGCTTATCTTTCTGCCATCAAACCACCTACCCCCCTACATTTATTTTAAATGGTATCCTCCCCCTTAAAGATTAATTGAAGCCGGAATTAAAGAAGATGGCTCCCAGGGGGTGGCCCATTGTTTGTTATTCATGTTGGTCTGAAAACGGCAACAGTAAATCCTCTAAAGTTGTTGTTAATCCAGGGTTATTACCATATGTGTGCCATTTCCATAGAGTGACAGCCCCTTTGGATCAACTGGGGACTATTGATCTTGCAGCACTCCATTTCAAGTTAATTGTGCTTGAAATGAGGTGCACACTCTCAAGCATACCTGCTTTGGTAACACGTTTATTTATTTATTTATATATTTTCCAAAGGGTTGATGTATAAACAGCACATATTTAGTTCTCGTTTTGTTTTTCCTTGAAGCTGAATTCGACTGTGGCATAGTACTCGTAGAACCTATTGATCTATCTAATAAGTGGCTTGGTGCAGCACTGGCTACCACTTTTAGGGCATCTTTTGAACATTTAGCAAACCATCCCAAATCCTGATGGAACTAGGCTCTTATTAATTTTAAGTGAAGTCCACCATTGCCACATAGCATTAGGAAGTCATTGTCCTCTACAGGTAAGCACCTGGATGTCATGCAACTTGCTTGTTAACTGAATGATGGCACTGGCTATCACTATACAGGCACTTTGGCTGGCTTTATAGGCAACAAGAACTGAAGAGCAGCTCCTGCACTGGTGAAAGTATATTAACAAAGACTTATCAAAAAGTAAACACTAAAAAAACATAAAATAAAAGAGTAACAGTAAAAGAAAATTGTATTTCAAGATACTTACTCTTAAAATATACATCAATGTGCAGTAAAAGGCATTTGTTTTATAAAATGCACAAAACTAAACTGGTAAATTGACTTGAGGATTGGTTTATAATATGAAGAGAAATAATTAACTGGCTAAAGGCCCATACCTATTAAAGGTTGCTCATCATAAGCTGGTTCCAGGCCCAATCCTACTGACAGATCCCACAGGCAAACTTCAGTGTAGCCTTCAGTTAATCAGAGGGAAACCTCCACCCAGAGACTCACACATAACAGAATGGACAAAGAGGTGTTAAAGGGGAAGCATATTGCAAACACAGTGAAGCACACTAACTTACCATATAGCTTTGGATCAGCTTTTATTCTCATAGTAAAATCATGAAAGGTTACTAGGGAACCAAATACCCAGTGCCACCCATAGAAATGTCTGGTTGACCCCGCCCACAGCGGCACTGGAAATACTACAAGAATGGGAGAGGAAAGGGAATTTAATTTGAAAATAAACATAATTACATATGAGAAAATACCATGTATGTATACGTTTATTGTCTATCTTAAAAATAAGAGCTTAACATTAATTCTTATCAGGATAATTAAATGTTAACAAAATCAGACAGCACATATTTACCAGCACAGAACCATAACATGTAAATATCCACCAAACTCTGTTTAAAAAAGACACAATGGGGCATATTTTCAAAGTGCTTACATTATTACAACTCCACCTACTTGTTTGATTCTTGTTTTGTAAAAGTAACAGGTTTTTCAATTGAAAAAATAGGTGCATGAACCTTGTTGGGTATTTTGTCCTCTTATTTTGTTCTCCTATTAACACTGTATCAGTCCAGGTCCTTTAGGGATTATCTGTGTTTTCTCTATTCTTTTGTTATGCTTTCTAATATTTGCTTGTTGGGAAACCGGGCTGCCTGACTTTAGCAATTTTTTAAAAATTTTTTAAAAATGTAATCTGATGCTGTCCGGCCTGGAAAATCTCCAAATTCTCATCACGAGTTTGAATTCCCTTGCTGGGAATTTAACTTGTGCATCTAGAGTACAGTAGGTAATGCACAGCACTATCAATGCCCAAAGCCAATGCACTGGCCCAAATATTTCAAGAGGGGAAACCTACCCTTTCCCTGACCCCCTTCCCCTTGATACTTACAGGCCCAGCTCTGAGTTAACCAGGCATGAAGAGTCCTACAGAAATGGATACAAACCTAAAACTGTCAAGATCTTGTGATCGTAGTACACATTTTCCCCTCAAGGAATTTTATGTTCCAGTTTACAGCATGAGCAAGTCTCACTCAACACAAAGGTGCTCCCCGATAAATAAATATAAGCACATATCAAAACACTAATTTTATATATATATATATAGATATAGATATAGATATAGATATAGATATATATATATATATATATATATATTATAGCTTCTGATTGCTTAACAGAGCAATATAAAGTATTTATTGAATTCTGTATAGTTAAATATGGTTGCGTGCTACAGAGGCTTTAAGGGACTTTTGTTGGTCTGAAATACAAAAATAAAGTTTAGCACTACGCTGTTATTCTTACCCCTTCAACGGACTCATACTTTATTACCTTCCACCCCTCCTTATGTGGTCGGCTGAGTTATCTGAGCCTGAAACATATAATTAAATGAATGACAGAGAGACCGACAAATACGGTAGATAATAAAAAATAGATAGAATAGCATTAATAAAGATAATAAATATACATTGAACCTCAGATTAAACCTGAGCATGCTCACTAGCCCCTAACCCTTATAAATCCCTGACTCTAAGAGCAATACTAAGGCTCACAAGCCATGAGAGTCAAAGAAAAGAAATGGCACTGCTCCCTCCTCTGGAATGTGAATCACTGTGCAGGGAGACTGGAAAAGCACAGCTCCAAACAAACCTCATCTTCCTAAGTAATTACTTTTCTATTCTGTAGGCCTGGGCGCTCATAAGCCTATTTCTGTTACAATATTAGATATAAACAAGCAAAAGTGTGTAATGGATCACATTAAACAGGCTGGCAGATTGAGGCAGGATTTAATTTGCATGCCAGATTAGCCTGCCACTGGTCAGAGCAGCACCTCGGGGCACCCACTTCATTAATAGGATCTAGTCTCTTAAAATCCATTAAGTCAATTGAGCGAACCTGTATATAATCTGATTTCAAATCCACCATGAAAATGCTTAAACGGTAGCCTCTGCTTCAAGCTTGCTTTTTTTCCCCCTGCAGCTGCCTGTCACTCAAGAGTAAGGAAACCGGTCTGACAAGCCAACAGAGAGCGAAGTTTTCCTACCAGATTTCCTGCCTCTATATATATATATATATATATATATATATATATATATATATATATATATATATATATATATATATATATATATATATATATATATATATATATATATATATATATATATATATATATATATATATATAGAGATAGAGATAGAGATAGATAGATAGAGATAGATATAGATAGATTTGGAAGGAGGTATAACTGCAGTGTAAAAAATGAATAACAAAAGCCCTTCTTCAGCTTATTTTCTTTCTACACAGCTGAAGGGCTTTTGTCCAAAACGTCCTGGAAGAAATAATTTTTTAATCATTTAAACCTTTTTTGTACATCCCATTTTTTTATTTATTTACATAGGTTTGAAAGGAGGTGTATTTTTATATTTATATATAGTAATTTCTGCCATACTATCTGAAGAATGGTGAAGCCGAAATGTTGTAGTGAATTATTAAAATAGTGAGTTTTCAGTTTACCAATTATTTCTAGTGATTGATGAATATCTTGTTGTATCCTGATTCTCCTTGAATATGGAGCTGTATTTGCTGTTTTTGAGATTATATATATATATATATGCATATATATATATATATAATAAAAGATCCGCCCTCACCGCGGTTCGTTGCCCCTTTAAAAACACTGACCCAGCACACACAAATGGATTTTTGAAGCGCGGTTGTGCTATTTTTAATGAAAACACACAAAACAAAATAAACAAAACAAACACCTAGCTCTCTTTGAGCACTAACTAAAACAAAACAGGAACCTAAACTAAACCACAGGACATCTAAGCTGTTTACCTGCATCAAAACAAACAAAATCACACACACAAAAAAGGACTCACTCTACCTTTTTTTCTTTTAAATTACGGCTGTACCCACACACCAGCACAGTCAGGCTTCTACCCTCTTCAGCAGCCGCCCAGAGCAGACTGACTGCTCTCCTTTTAAACCCTGCACCTGGCTCTAATTTGCAATAATAGCCAGGTGCAGGTAATGATTAAACAATAAAACAATCAAACAATTAAACAAAACAATTAACACAAATTAAACAATTAACAAAACAAAACCAAAATGTGCCTTACGACATGTTTTCCTATAGGGAGGAATTAACCCTCCCTGCTGTCTCACATATATATATATATATATATATATATATATATATATATATATATATATATATATATATCCATGTCAGTGTTAATGCATATTGTCCAAGAAATCCTTATAAAAAAAACTTACAAACATCCAATATCCAAATCCAGAATCAGGTTCAATTTTACACTACACACTTTTAAACTATCGTTCATTGGTATGCTTGATGTTTACTACTGGCCTACCTTTGTTGAATTTTAAGCATTCTACTTCTTCAGAAAGCACACCCTGTTCAGCAATTTGTTTACATTTCTCAAATGTAGTTTTAGATGTAGCTTCCTCCCCCCTTGAAATCAGCTTGCCCCTATGTCACCTGTCACCTTAAGATCCAGACAGTCATGCTTCTACTACATGCGGCAGTGAAAGGTTCAATTCTTCAAGCATCTTCAAGCTCTGTTACATATCAGGAAATGCAAAATTAGTGTTTAGATATACTGATCTTAAGTTTGCTGCAGCATTCTTTTTTTTCAGATGGTAAAAAAAAACCTTTTAATAGCTACAGCTATTTTAGACTTGTGATACTTGGCAAGATGCATTTTGAGCTCAGTAAATTAAAGTGGAACTGTTAAACCCCAATGGGAAGTAAAACAGACTTGTAGTAATACATTATATTAATACTAAAACTTACAAATGTATTCAAATACATTTCAAAAGTGTATATCTAATTCAGGCCCTGTACAGAACTGTTCAAAATAAAATATGCTATGAGGACCCTCAGGTCTGATGCTAAAACACACCTACCTAAAACCCTCTTCCTGCCTTGAAGACTTACAAGGATAGCACTGCTGGCATCGCTTGCCTCTGAGCCCCCATGAGCGCAAGGGGCTGACATGGTTGGTGTCACACCCGAGTGCTTTAGCCTGGCTCGATTTTACACAGTGTACACATTCACAGTTGAGGCAGCTGAAGGCAGACAGCCAAAAAAGAAAACACACACTAGCTAACTGTATATTTACAAGGATGCACTTACTTGAGGGAAATACAAAATTCATACGATTTCTAATTAGACAGCAGAAAAAGCCTAGAGATACAGAATAATACAGAACAGGATAAGCAGGAAAAAACAGGATAAAAAAAAACTCTTAAATCTATTTCTATTTGAGCTTGTTAAAGCGTGCAAAGGCTATACAGATTTCCTATAACAACAAGTAAAGATAATTCAGATTTTACAACATAGATGTGTTAGAATAGCATAATTCCTTTAATAATTCTATGATTTGTATAACTCATTTTAACCATAGTGCAAGCCCATGCCGTGATGGATTTCAGTCCAGTGTAAATCATTGGGAACAGATTTATTTTATTTTGATGTACTCTTGATTAATGCTTCAATGGTATTGTTGTAAATTATGATGCCAGTGATCACTGTGCCATCCCTGAATTTTTTAATTAACAGATATTATTTATGCATTTTGTACTGTTATTAAATAATTAAAAATGTACACATTTTGTAGAACCTTTAAATTGTCATTATTTAGTAAAATACATTTCAGCTTTTGACATACATAGCGCAACACAACACTTGACAGGGAAACAGAGAGCCTCAAAAAGAAGAGGCATAGGACACTAACAAAAGAGTCATATTTAAAAAGAAAATGTTGCATTTAAATGTGACACATTTTATGTTTTGAATCAAGTGCAAAGTTTGCCTCCCCTTCTACCAGAAAGATGTTTAAAAAACTGTTTAAAGCCGGGCTCTGGAAGTGAAATGCAGGGTTTCAGTTCCCAGTGCCATGCATTTCCCTCGATTTCTTTGGGATCTGTTCAAAGCTCGACTGTTTTGACTGTCAGTTCCCCTTTCTACAGTCACAGATTTTGTGGTAAATATGGATTTATTCTTAAATTCATCTCAAATGTGTACCTCATTAATGCAGGCAAATCCAAAGCAAAGAGGACAAATAAGAAAGGTTCCAAAATACACCAGATGCCTGCCTAACTAGCTTCTCATAAAACTACTGATCTCGAGATTGCTCTAAATCTGTATTCTTTTCCCTATCTGCATCATATTAACATATAAAGCATCATAGGAACTAGTTTTACTCACTCAGTTCAACCATTAAAACAGGGATTTTACACATTCATGCATCTGAAATATCAATGTTCCCAAGTGCAATGTTGTATCAACAAAGCCTTGCATATAATAACTGTTTTGTAGGCTTCCCTATGAAATCTATTTGGTGGGGTGACCAAACCCCTGTTTGCATAAGGTTGATTAATGACATGCCTGATTACCTAGTATGGGCAATAACTGATAAATCTGCCCTGGTATTTGCCTTATGTTTTCAGCTGATGGCTATTCAAATCCATTGTGAAATCGCCGCTTGAGCTTCATTTGTAAAACACCTTGTACAAAAACTTCAAATGTATGAGGCAATTAGCCGGATTTCTTCCTTAGAACTTCACTTTTTTCTAACCTTTGCAGAATGGTTTATGTCAAAGGATTTGTCGCCTCTGCTGTGAGGTCTTCTCAGCTTTTCAAAATACACAAAAGGAAAAAACGTTAAATCCTCTGCTGAGGATTTAGGCACTTATATAACTCCCAATTATCAAAACTTCTCAGAGCAGCCCCTCAGCCCTCTGCTCTGTTTATATGACTCGCAATATCTAATACTGAGCAGTGTATAATGCCAGTATGCCCACATGACTGCAGTTTTGCTTTCTGCCCCACTGAGTTAGGCATAATGGGTGGATTGAAAGGCTGCAGGCTTAAACTAGCAATGCTAAGAAAGCCTTGGTGGCTTGCAGAGAGTGTGCCTCCTAGGAAGTTGCCAAAAACTGGAATTTCCAAGAGCATTCACCGACAATTTTCTTTAAAAAAGAACAATACAGTCTTTGATACAAATACAGAATGATCTTGGGAAAAAAAAGTGGTAAAAGTAATTTATTAAGTATTGTCATTCATTTTGGGTAGTACCTCAGTTACATATTTGTGTGTATATTTACACAAAAATATCTTATGCAAAAGATTATAAACACATTTTAGTATTTATGAACTTTACACTGTTTATTTTGGTTACATCGGTGTGTATAGTCGAAAACAGGAGTACTCATCAAGCGTACTCAGGTCCGAATCCTGACCGCAATTACATTTTGACCGGACCGCCAAGTCATATGCCAATCTATGCATTCACATTAGAAATGCTGTGAATTGTTCAGACAACATTGTTCTTATGAGAGTGTGGTACACAAGGGTACAATAGGTGTGTCACTGTGATAGTAAGTAGCAGATACTCAGTTTGAGCTATGAATGAAACAAAATGTACACCTAGTCAGCAATAGCAGCTCAAATTATGTGAAAGTGCGTTGGATGCTGTGGCCTGTTTTGTAAGCGTCAACATATCCCTTCTCTATGGCTTTTTGAAAATACACAATTAAGATACAATTTTTATGTCTTATGGTACAAGTTCAGAAAATCACACTTCACAAAGACCAAGAAAACAATGACAAGTACCAGTGTAATTTTATTTTCAGGTAAGCGTATGCAAGACTGCGCTTGCTTGGGCATGCCTAAACAATGCCTAAACAACTTCCGCTAAGAAAGGAGGGAAGCGACTATTCAAATCTGGTACGTTATGCTGTTTTCCAGTCTTTTACATCATTGTTAATGTAATTTATCATATTTTTCCACCATTAAGAAAATAGAATATTTATCATATGCAATACATTTGGTCTTGTACATTATTTTATTTGTGCAACTTTGTGGTGGACTTTTCATTTTGTCTTGTTTGTCGTTAATTGTTTTTATCATTGCATTTCTCATCTGTAGTAAAAATAAAAGTAGTAATACATTTAAACAAATGTTTCCACAAAAAAAATATGTATAATGTATATTTATATGTTAAAGAAAAGAGAAGAGATTGACTTTAATTGACTGCGTTTGTTTATAATTATTATAAGACACATATTTATTTTAAAAACTAACCCCCTTTTCCTATTCTATGTTGATGTATAAATATTCTATATTCACATTGTTAATTAACACCAACTAATACTGTATATGCTTTGATTGGGTACCAAACAAATAAATATGCAAACAAACAAATCCAACGTGTTTTTCAAAATGTTTAACAAAATATAAATACAAAGTGCTTTTATTAAGATTTCAAATGTGCCAGTAAAACTGTAAAGAAATATATATATGAATATTTAAACTTTTGTTACCAGTTTTGGATTTCATATGGTACGATTTGAGGTAAAAAGTTGTATATTGAAACACCCAAAAATAGTTAGAAATTCCTACTTAAATAATCTCTAAGTTTAAACTGGATTTTACTTGCTTGGACCCAAACTCCAGCAATCCCCTTTACTATATACACTTAGGTCTGGTGACAAACTTGATACCTTTAAAGCACATAAGGTGGCATTCCAGGCATTCACTTCTATTTAAACCCTTGTCCTCTAGACACGGAGATAAAGGTTATAATTCAGTACCACAGTGCAGCTTGCAGGGATCGCGATCTTTATCCAGCCTCCCTTTTTTCTCTCTCTTTCAAAGCCCTACCTGTTTACCTGACACTGGGTGGTCTGTGGCCTTCGCTAAAAAAGCTTCTTTTCCTTGAGATTTCCAAGTAGAGTAGCAGTTAATCCGATTTCAGGAAACAGCCAAAGCCGCCCTCTAGCTTCCCAGTTTATTTCTACAACGCTGCAAAGGGGGGTGGGGGCCAAGGAGGACAAAAACAGCATCATTCAGTGAATGTTCCTAGGCAGGCTTCGGGACCACCTAACCTGTGGCTTTTATTGCTGACCTCGTAATGAGGGGAAGCAATATTACCTTTTCAGCGACTGCGCTTACCTAAATGTGCTCTGCCCCCACAGAGACATTACAGTGGCCAAATATAATGCAGGTTTTCATGAAGCACTCGCTTATCTGGCCTCTAAAAGTATGTGAGACATATCTGTGAACAAAGGCCCGTCTCTCAGCCACAGAGCAGGGTGAAGGGATCTCTTTCAGTGGCCACAGATTGCCCTGTGTTTCCTTAATTGACAGACCCTAGCCAGGTTTGAGTGGAATGACATGCAGCTGGCTTGGGCCCCGGTAGGCCACCTTTCAGCATGAAAATTGTCTCCAATCCACTTTGCAGAGAGGGCACTTTTCTCCCTCCTCTATTTCCAGCATGAACTGTGCGAACTGTTACAGCCTGTACTCAACGGATAATGGCTGGATACTTTAAGATCCCAGGAGGTACCTGGGATAGAACAGAGTGAGAGAAAGGGAAGGGGGAGTGGCGGTGGCACAATTCTTACCTATTCATGAAGAAACCTTTATGACTGCCCTGATCTCCAAATGTAATGTTATTCTACTCTGTGCATTTGTATTATTTATGGTATTTGATTTAGTATGGTATTTTCAGTGCGGGCTAAATAAACATAATACACACATATTATGTCACATTCACAATCAGTCTGAGCTTGTAAACATTCAATCTAGGACATTTAGAAATATTTCAATCAAGAAAAGCGACTCTCAGTAACTTTACAAGCTGTCCTGTGTATTTAAACTATTCTCTGCACACCTAAAATAGAAAGCTAATATTTTCAAAAAACAGCTAATTCAAGGTTTTCAAGAGTGTAAGCTAAAGGAGTGAAACGGATAAATTCAACTGTGTATATTCAATTTCAACACAGAACCCAAGGTGCAATTTAAATATGTGTAATCATATGCATCCATTCCATACTCAAACAATAGAGGGCCTGGGGAATACTGAAAGGGTGAGCTTTAACACGGTTCAACAGCCTTCAGCCCTGCAAAGGGAAACGTGGTCCTCAACTGGAGAGAAGCCGTCTGCAGTGACTTTTCAAACAAGTCTGATTTTAAGCAAAAATAAGATATATAGCTGGCATGGGCTATATATATATATATATATATATATATATATATATATATATATATATATATATATATATATATGGACATCATTATTTTGCTACTCCACCAATTTAAAAACACAATATTATAAAATGCTGATGTATTTATTAAAAGGAAAAAGATATTAGTTTGTTTATAATTTGCTTTAAAAGCACTGATTATTCACTACATACACATATAATTAAGTTTATAGGCATAATTTATATGTCCCATCCTTCTACAATTTTGTTATTCTCTCTTTTTTTTTCTACCAATTTTTAAGACCAGGTATGTTTTTTGTTTTTTTTAATAATTTGTATTTGTATATACTGTTAGCAATTTGGCAGGCAGTTAAGTACGTGTTAAACACACACGCGTCTCACCAAAGTTAGTTCATTTAGTTATTAAACAGGCAAGGGAACTATCATTTGTAAGGCATTAAGGGAAAATATATCAGCATTTCTTTCTCATTAACCCTTGTTCTGGGGATCCAGAAGGGGCAGCTCACTGTGGCTTCTCACCTGTGAGCTCCATTGTAGGCATCCAGGTCCCAGGCTGATACGTGACTTCCCATCTTATTCCAGGAATAGTGCCACTTGATAACGGCTCTTAGCGTCAATAAAAACTCTTCTGTCTGTCTGGACTCATTCAGCTCCCTTTGAAGGCTCATCATGCTCATCCTTCCCATAGATGACCTTGATCCAACACTTTGTCTATGAAAGGAAGGGCTATAAAGATGCAGTAAAGGGGAGTATGCGTTTGTTAACAGGACTTCCCATAACAAAAGTAAATAACACTTGGCTGTGAATGTGCAAGAGGATTCTCTTACCTGTTTGTTCACAGCTCCCTTACAGTCTTTATTACCTGGGTCTGAAAACAAAGGCACTGTGAAAGCCAAGCAATAGATTGGATCAATAGTGTACACACAGTACAGTATAGTACTGTAAAAGGATGACAGTGTGTTGGCTTTAGTTTGTAAATATGTTACTTTGCTCATCTGAATATAATTTAAAATAAGATATTCCATCTCAGAGTAATTGCCCTCAAAGACAGACGGGCATAAACAGACCATTAAACAAACTGGTGCTGTATTTCTTTGGCCCTGTTGTTTTGTTGGTGATCTGCTGGTTTCAGTGGTTGTTTTATGAGTTTTGACATATGTGTTAATCTTTGGTTTTAGAAGCCCTGAGACACCCCTGCAACACTTGGCACTTACTTGGTTAAAGCTGTAACAATTAAAATTAAATTGGACAGACCAAATCTAGGGCCATAACCCTGGGAAAAAGAAACAACTTTGAAATAGGCCCTGAATATCACAGACACCAAATTCCAAACCAATGTATGCATAGGGGAAATATTAAAACCCACAAAAAGAATGGGAAAAAAAATCCTGTTCTTTTTTTTTAATATCCATGCAAAATGTTATATTTTACACACTTTCAAACAACTAAATAGCAGTTGCCAAAAATCCCCCATTGAAGGAAATATAAAAACTTCATGTGCTGAGCTTTTCCATATGTTTATTTACCAGCATTTGAAATTAAAGTGTTTGGGTAAGTGGAGTTGTTTGATTAAGATGTACAGAGGGTAGAATGCTGAGGGCCAGTGGAGACAGTTTCATGTTTTCTTTAGTGCTCTACTTCAAGTGTCTTATAGGAGGAGTAAAAACAAAATGCTAAAAGCCCTGCTCTCAATTTAAGGAAGTCAATAGCTCTTCTGTAAGCACTATGGGGAACAAGTGGCATTAAAGACCCTCTTTCTGCTCCTGAAACTAGATTAGAGAAATAACTCTTGTCTCAAGAACTTAAAATGTTATTGCTAAGCAAGAAAAAAAGAGAGTGAATAATCCTGAGAAGGTAACTGGTGTAAAAGTATTTTTCCTTTATGTTTTTATATTATTGTATGTATTATCAAATTACACTAATACTTCAGTGCATTGTGATTATGTTATCAAAAAAACATTTAAAAGATGAACACTTTTATAAATTACTTAACTTACTGTTAGTTTCCTAAGAGTTTGTTTTATGAGTAATGGTAAGTTATACCACTGTTGTTTTGTATCCTATGAATAAGGTTTGTTTGGGAGATATCAATAAATCGTCAGTGCAATGTACATACCTGAAGTATAGGGGTAATTAGAAGGGGCCTTTATCAATTTTATTTACAGTATAAAAATTACAAAAGAGTACTGATTTTTTATAAAACACTTTAGAAAAATGCATATAAATGCAAATAGGCATACATTTTCAGTACTGCGCCCATGCGCATATTTGCCTGTTTAACAGTCATTTGTAAGAAATCTTATTCTTTTTGACTAAAAATATGATGTAGTTCTAATGTAATGTAAATATTTATTATATCCTTGCACACAAGTTATCTGCAGCATTTCATTGTGTCAAATAGACATTACTATTTCTCTCACACAAGACCAATGTAACGTGCTGTTTCCTTTACGCAACATGTCACAGGGAGCTGAGTACTACAATACACTAGACAATTTAGTACACCTTCTCTCCTTCCACTTGATGCAGACAAAAAAGTGCACAGAACACAGTCGTCTTTAGCATAGACGTGGATATAGGCTGAATTATGTGTTTGTGAAAGGTAGAGATAGAAATATGCATTTTGCTGATATAGGAAGAACTTTAATCAGCATACATAACCCCCCCCTCAAAAAAAAGTGGTATTACAGCTACATATTTCCTGGAACGGAATCACTGTTTCATAAAAAAAAAGGTTTAAAGTAATAACATACTGTTTTAATAGAACACAAATGTACAATGAAAAACACAAGTACTCAGTACCGATATTTTGCGTGTCACAAACAAGAAGCCAGTATTACTGGCATGCTGTGCTCCAGTATGGCGTGTAAGGTCCTTCACCCAGGGTATTTTTTCCCTTCTTTAAGAACCTTGTAAAGGATCCCTTTACCATTAGTGTAATTTACTGGTGGCTACTGATTACATTTCACTTCAGTGATAAATATTAGATGCTCAATTTACTGCCTGAAATCAAGCTGTCAAATTTGTTGTTTAACACTAAAAGTCATGAATGCTGGTCTCGGTTGGACAATCAGAAAATGAATGCATCAAAATAGTACACAAACATTAAAAGGTTAATAAAAACATTTTGGATATATATGTAATAGATCCTGTCTTATCAAATCATTTAGTAACAAACTCTTAAATGCGACACAGGATTGAAAGTACACCAGGTATTAGAAATGGTACTGAAACTGGTAAACAGCTTTGCTCTCTCCCATATTTATCCCATGTATGGGTCCCTGTAAAATTGGATACAAAGTAGAGAGTTAAGCTAGCACAGTTTCAGATTTCCAAGGTTAAAAATGGCTTTGAAAAGCATGTATTAAATCTCATCATAAAATGCAGAGATATTTCCTATGCTTGTCTCAATTTCACATAATGTATTGTTTTTTAAAGAAATATTATTGGGAAGTGTTCTAAGCTAGGAATAGTCCTACAATTGGTACAAATAATTTGATAACCTTATTGTTACTGTAATAACACTGTAACAGGTAGGACACAGTAGAATGCAAAAAAATGGGAACAGTGGCAGCATCCCTTATATTACTGGGCAGAAAGTCCATTAGGGAAGGTTCAGTGTGCCAGCAATGTCTGTATTTGTCAGCTGTATAATGGTTGAGGCAAGATGTAATGGTACAGTAAGTAGCACACTAAAGTTCTCAAGTGGCTGCTACTACAATGAAGAAATATGCAGGTTTTAAAGCACAGCTCTTTCAGTACAGTGTTCTTTGATCACTAAGGTGCATACTTGACCAAACAGAATAAAGTTATTCTGAGGATGACTATTTATCAAATGCCATGCTAAAAATGTGTGTGGGATTCAATAACCACCTTAGGAAGCACAGCAACACAAAAGTATTTTACCACATCTAAATTAAATGTGAAATGCCATGCCTGCTCATAGAAACTTCAGTTTCAAATACCACCTGAATGGTATCAACACAGGTTATGAAAGTATAGCATAAAAAACATAGTATATAGTATTAATTCTAGTGTCTTTATTTCTATAAACAATTGTCTTTAATGATGTTGTTTCATAATGTTCTTTTTTTAAGTTGCTTTTATTTGGACTTTTTAAAAACAAAGTGTCCAGTCCAGGCTTTTATATTAATTCCAGGGAGCTGAAGAGTTAACCCTGACTGTGTAGGGTGAGAACACAATAGCTCAGGTTCTAGGGTCTGAAACTGTAGACTTTAATAAAGCCACTGACAGCAAATAAGGGGTTGCTATCCGAGTCATATTACTAACAACAAGGACCTTATTATTCTTCAAGCTGCTTTCTCTGAATGGGTCTAGTACAGTAAATTAAAGGGAGGCACAAATGACAGCTTTTAACAAACAAAACACTGAAAACAAAAAAGGCCAGAAAACAGTAATACTGGGTGTTTCAAAAGTCCTGGCCCATTGCAGGGTTTACTGTGCCATTGCTGTACATTAGATTCTCACCTGCTACAAGATACATAAATCACTATGAGCCAGGACACCCTGTACATTGTCTGAAGGAGTCCTGCTGCAATAAATAGCAGTGTGCTGTGACAATCAATTATAGATGACTGGAACTGATCCAGTAATTACAACTTCAAGTAACAGATTTGTATACCTCGATTGCTGTCAAAAAGCTGTGTCCGGCTGTGGCACAGAAGGGCAAGCGTGTATACATGCATACATATTTTAAATAAATTACTTCAGAAATATACGGTATTATAAACCTAATGAACTGGACATTGCCATAGCCAATCAAGATGCAGCTTTTTAGGTCAATATCTTCCAGTGCATGTCAGCTATATAATAAAGCTTCCTCATCACTTTAATTAAATCGTAATGCATTAGTCTGCCACAGCTGAGCCTGGATTACCAAGTTAGAGGAGACCTACGACAGAAGAAGATTTTATTCAATAAAATGAATTGAAAACATTTTGATAATGTGCTTATGATTAAAATACACTTGGCGCTCTGTTGAGTTTTATGAAACAAACATTCATGTTGTTAGTATTGTGGCAAACCTCGGTTCACACAAGCAGGGGCTTCTCACTTCTCACATAGCGTCACCCACCAGCCCTGACCCGTACCCCCCGTGCATGCTACAGTATAAACAGCAGTCAAGTTTCCCATGCTGCAAAGACAGAGAGCTACAATAACC
Source organism: Acipenser oxyrinchus oxyrinchus (assembly GCA_030684275.1). Lineage (NCBI taxonomy): Eukaryota > Metazoa > Chordata > Actinopteri > Acipenseriformes > Acipenseridae > Acipenser > Acipenser oxyrinchus. The sequence continues at coordinate 11,664,936 of CM060259.1, read as the reverse complement.
GCACAGATGTGATTCACATCCCTACACGTTAAACAGGTTTGCAGGCAAGCATGTGCATACTTTTATTGTTAGCCGACACAAAATAAAGAAACAAAGTCATGGTCTCAGGCTTTTAGAAGGGGAGGCACAACTTTCCCAGACACAGATATAGGCCCAAACTCTCTAGCTGTGGGGCTTGTCTCTTACTTTGTAACACAAAACTTTGTAGCAACACCTCAAGTAGCAAACAGCTCTATACGCAATCTGCTGCTTCAACCTACCCTTCCGAATGAGTGTCCCACCCCTGCATATATCCTTAATTTGTCAACTGCGGGTACATTTCAAAATCACCTACATTTGACGTATGCATAAAGATTTCCATAAAAAAAAATCCATTCCTTCATCATTGCCATAATCAACTTCATCCTACTGAAGTAAAATATATTCAGAAAGTCTGACTGCACTGTAAAGGCACTGGACCGACATATTTAAGATTCCTTGTCAGCAGGGGCTCAGTACCTGATGGCTCCCCCACCCCCCACCCCCCATCCGCACTTCTGCTTCAGAACAAAACAAATGCACTCCGTATTCAAGTCCCTGTCATGACTGGTTTTGTGCCAGGCCTGTCTCTACCCAGCCACCTGTCTGCAAACACAAAAAACAAAGTTTGGAAGGCAGCTCCTCTGGGCCTCCAGTTTGGACACAAGAGGGGTCACAACCTTCCTCTTTATTTTCCCGGGGGCTGTTGGGCTAATGAAGTAACAACAAACTGGGCCTGCGGCTAATTTGTAGTGGCATTTCCTGGCCCCACTTGGCCCATGGAGATGTGTTTCATTTTCTCTTATCAGTGCTCAAGTCATGTGGCTTTCCGCATGGACGCCTCTGTCTCCCCCATCGCTGTGCTAATGGAAACTTCGTTAATGTCATTAATCTACAGACCAGGACATGTACTAAACACACATTGGGCTGTTTGTGCTGGCTTTAGGGCAAAATGCCAGAAGCTGTTTCGATTCATTCAACTTTTAGAAAACATGCCTGCACTGGGTGGATCTAGATTTCATGGTTTGAGTGACCTATTCCTTTAGCCTTGGTTCATTCATTGTATAGCTTGGGAACTATTTGTCATCCTCTCCATCATCTAAAACATTATTTACCTTAATTTGATTTAATTTAATTTAGCAAGCATGGAATGAGAAAACCAAATGAAAGCAAATTGTCGCTACAGGTGAATATTCCTGTTACATATCGATCAATATTAAAAGATTAGAGGGGGAAAAATGACTCAGTACAGCTCATGGGAAGTGTAGGAGTGCACAGAATAAAATATGGATTACAGGTTATCCACCAATAATATTATTATTTGTTTATTTAGCAGACACCTTTATCCAAGGCGACTTACAGAGACTAGGGTGTGTGAACTATGCATCAGCTGCAGAGTCACTTACAACTACGTCTCACCTGAAAGACAGAGCACAAGGAGGTTAAGTGACTTGCTCAGGGTCACACAATGAGTCAGTGGCTGAGGTGGGATTTGAACCAGGGACCTCCTGGTTATAAGCCAATTTCTTTAACCACTGGACCACTGGACCACACAGCCTCATTCCATTATCCTGCTATTACCATAAAACAGACAACTATCTCTTGATATGTGAGAGGAATTATTTTACGATTCAACTAAAGATGTTCAAACTGGAATGTTTTGGGCTTTTTTTGTTTGTTAAGAAAGCAGGTTTTAATCATAGCTGGATCCAGTAAAAGTCACAAACGTTCTAAATACGAAGCACCAGAGATTTGTGTACATAATATCAGCTCTTCTCTGATTGAATCTGGATTTCTGAACTCTGATCCTTGCTTTCTGGAGGACACAAGTTCAATGCATATTCCATTCAAATGGGGCTACGAAGGAGTAAAGAATGGGAAAGCACATGAACAAACTGACAAAAAAGTGTTCCAAAACTGTTCTTAACATATCTAAACATATCAAAAGCTTATCCATGCAGCATATAAAATCCCAGGTTACTTCTTCCTTGGTTAGCCCACATGCACAATCCCACTTTAATATCATCATTAGTTATGCTTCTCTGGTGGCTAGAAGACTGATCTTAAATGGTTTAAACCTCCAAGTATTTGAAAGGGAAAGTGAGGTGAAATATACATACTTGCTTTACAAACAAGTGCAGTTATGGGAAATAGGCAAGCCTTCACTGATATTTATAGTGAAACCTTTAAACAGAAGGATAAAATATATAAAAGACTTATTTATTTTAATGTATACCCTTAATTATTGTGCATTAACCAGGTCACTATAACCAATGGTCATATTGTTTGTGTAATTTTAACAGATTCATCATCAAAGTAAAACTTGTCTTATTAATTTATTATAAACTTTCTTGAACAGTAATCTCAATGGAAATTTGACTTTCTAGTCTCAGCCAGGTCAAACCTGTTATATAAATATTTAAATAATAAGCAAGATAAAAATGTTTCGCTTTAAAACAACTTTAAAAAATCAGTCTTAACTGCAATACATTAAAAATAGCAGCAAATGCGCACTCGTCACTTGTAGTCTTGTGAAATATAGGCTAAATGGTCAAGTAGAAGCTTATTCAGCATATTATTTGTTTACTTTAGTATGTATTTCTCCCAAAACAGTCAACTAATGCATCACAGCTTATTGACAGTGGGTCATAATTCACAGTCTTGACACTTTGAGACACAGAGAGTTAAGAGGACTAGGACGTTGATGAACCCTGGGTTGGTTTGATGCATATTCCATTCAAACGGGGCTACGAAGGAGTAAAGAATGGGAAAGCAACATTCTCCTGCCTATTCTAATTCTCATCAGTCTAAAGCACAGGGGACATTTGGGAGGGATTTCAGATGAAATCCCCACACACTGTATGATCCCATGGCACATTTATTTTTGTACTGATTTGCTTGGCCTACATGAAAACAGAACACTTTCACAGGATCATATTAACTACAAATCATTAATATGTTGCAGAATGTCAGTAACACTTTTCACTGAATATGTAATATATCCTCTAGCGATAAAAAAAATATATATACTGTATATATATATATATATATATATATATATATATATATATATATATATATATATGTTGTTCTGATAATCAGATTTTTCACATAATCCAGGTTATGTGCAATTTACTTTTGCTAAATATGATGACTTTCAATTTGTGTGGCTTCATAGAAAGATGTTTTAGATAACTATGTGGGAACTGTATACATACATTTTTAAATACTGTAAGTGAACCATACGCAAATCAAAGACATTTCAAGTTTGCCTTTTAATACAAACCTTCTGACTAGACGTCTTACTACGCTCTAGGGAATAGAAAACAAAGTGTTTATGAAGTGGCTGAAGCGAAAACAAAAAGTATCTAATTAAACACTAAAACTCCCAACGTGGCAACAGCAGATCGCCAATCATGTCTTGTTCAACAGACCAGGGCTCCTACAAAGGATAAAAAATATTCACTCTGTAGAGTGCTAATCGCTATTGAAAAAAAGTACAACAAAAGTAATTCTAGTAAAAGACAGTGTGAACTGCTTTTTGCAGCTTTTAAAGAACTGATTTCAAATAATAAACTTTTGTAGGAATTACAGAATGTATTTAAATTTCAATTACCAGTATCATCATAAAGACACTCTGGAAAATAATAATTTGTAATCAATACTATTTTATGTCCACCTGTTTATAACATGTCTTGGTTGTCATCACGAACATGCACTAGTTACTAACACACATCAATCAATCAATCAATCTTTATTTTATATAGCGCCTTTCATAGTGGACCACCATCAAAAAAGCGCTTTACAAGATGCAGTAACAAGAAGAAAATCCATAATACTTTAAATACAGAGAAATGCTATACAGTAAGAAAAAGAATTTAAAAAAGTATAATACATTAAATACAGTGGAAAGTGCATAATACATGAAATAGTAGCAGCAACACAGCAGCTAATAGCAGATATTAGGCTTAAAGAGCATGGAAAGCAAGAGAGAACAGGTGAGTCTTGAGAGTTGATTTAAAGCGAGTGACGGTGGGAGCATCACGCACCAAAGCTGGGAGAGAGTTCCAGAGAGTCGGAGCCATGAAGCTAAACGAGCGTTCTCCAAGTGTGGTGCACTTTTGCTTGGGAATAACAAGCAGGCCAGAGTCGGAGGACCTCAGCTTGCAGGCAGGGACGTATCGGGTCAGCAGGTTGAGGTGGTACTCGGAACCTGTGTGATGAAGGGCATTGTAGGTGAGCAGGAGAGTTTTGAAAATAATCCTGAACTTTGCAGGTAGCCACGTACTAGAGTGACCTGGTGGTAAAAACAATGTACATGTGTACATAGTTTGACAATAGTAATACTAAATTAAAACAATCACACTAATTAAAATATAGTCCTGTGTATTTTAATTGTTCACTGTATTTGTCTACCAATCAATTGCTCTTGTTTTTTTGGGGGAGGGCGGCGGGGGTTGTTACAATTGACAAAGGTACTCAGTTCTTTTAAACTTAACATTAATTTGCTGAATTGTATATAACAGTGGTTCTTAAAAGGGGCTTCAGTATTTGAGCCCAGGCCTCACACTAATCTCACAAGTGATACTTTGCTTGCTTGTGTGTTCAAGTGCAAAGTTGATCCTCCTTATGAGTACAGTAACTTTACAAACAACTATACCTAAAGCATTTAGATTTTTTTTCTTTTTAAAATATCTTTTAACCAACTAATTCAATAATATATAAATACCATTTTCCACTTCAAATCACTCTAAAAAGAACCCACTGGTATGTTAAAAAAAACTTAGCCTAAATATCTAATTAAACTTGTGTTACCCCAGATAATAACTTTCTCCTACTTAGTCTCCCACTGGGCAGTTCTGTGAGGGGTACTGGACAGGGCCACAGAAACAAAGAGATGCTCCTGCCACCAGAGTATTAAAACAAGAGGCCACTATAAAGCAACCTTAATGATGAGTCAGGTAACTCGCTTGGGCCTCTCTCTAATTAAAGCCTGCATTCACACATTCTCTCAATCAGTGAATAGGGACTGTCAGCCCCAACTGTCATGAAGTTTAATTCATAAAAAAAACACACTGAACAGAGATGGGTAACCTACGGGAAAATTTCTTTTGTGTGGTGCCCAGCTTATGGGGCCAAATGCCAGCAGGCTTACCCCGGTGCTAGCTGCCCATGTGTTTCAAGGCCTGGCTTTTCCTTCTGTTCTAAATGGAGTAATTAGGAAGATCGTAATGGTTTTGAAGGTTATTAGTGTCCAGCCAAAGCCCAGTATGTCAGTTTAATGAAGCAGGATGCTGGAGAGGGGTATGTTTCGATGTTATTCATTCAATAAAGCCTTGTTTGGGCACGAGAAGAAAAACAGTGCAAGTCTTGAATTTGCGCAAAGAGAGTGCTTGTAAATAAAGAAAGTCCAGAACAGAGGTCTTAAGCAGGTTAATAATTTGACCCCGAACAAACGCACAACTGACAAATTATCAACCACATGAACAAACAAGTGTTCCAAAACTGTTCTTAACATATCTAAACATATCAAAAGCTTATCCATGCAGCATATAAAATCCCAGGTTACTTCTTCCTTGGTTAGCCCACATGCACAATCCCACTTTAATATCATCATTAGTTATGCTTCTCTGGTGGTTAGAAGACTGATCTTAAATGGTTTAAACCTCCAAGTATTTGAATAGCAAAGTGAGGTGAAATATGCATACTTGCTTTACAAACAAGTGAAGTTATGGGAAATAGGCAAGCATTCACTGATATGTATAGTGAAACCTTTAAACAGAAGGATAAAATATATAAAAGACTTATTTGTTTTAATGTATACCCTTAATTATTGTGCATTAACCAGGTCACTATAACCAATGGTCATATTGTTTGTGTAATTTTAACAAATTCATCATCAAAGTAAAACTTGTCTTAATAATTTATTATAAACTTTCTTGAACAGTAATCTCAATGGAAATTTGACTTTCTAGTCTCAGCCAGGTCAAACCTGTTATATAAATATGTAAATAATAAGCAAGATAAAAATGTTTCGCCTTAAAACAACTTTAAAAAATCAGTCTTAACTGCAATACATTAAAAATAGCAGCAAATGCGCACTCGTCACTTGTAGTCTTGTGAATGTTACTGACCATGTTTTCAAGAAGATCTTTTTAGTTTTGCTCTGTTCTTGGCTGTGAAACAGTTAATAATGTGAAGGTGGTATTATGGGCATCTATCCACAGCAAACTGTGCTGAGACCACCAGAACCTCATTTACTATAGGCTAAAATATCATCAAGTAAACAGCAAGAAATGTATCATTTGCCGATGTCTACCCCCCAAGCTAGCAAGCCACACACCATTCCTCATTATTGGAAAAGGCCAGATTTTCATGGGTGAGAACAGGGAACTGTAACAGTATTGAGTATTGCAGATATAGCATGAGCACCCTACTCCCCCCCATGCTTTCCCTACCAATTTAAGACACTGAAATAACTGTAAACTGGCTTTCTAAACAATTGTGAAACAGTCTTTGTAAACTCATAAAATAGGGAATATTGTCTCTTTAATTAAAGCCCCCTATTTTAAAAGTAAAACAAAAAGTTTTATAGCACAGTTGTGTGTCCCTGCATGAAAGAAGCTGGAAATGCGATCTGATAATTGGGTTAGGGGGACAGCAGAGAGAGAGTCAGATAAGGGACAGGAACATGTAATCAGGGAGTTTATTAGGTGTCAATCTAATGGAAGAACAGACCAGATCCAGGAAATAGGTAGATTAATGATGGCCTGGAGCTTATCTCTCTTGGTCCCATCAATTCACTACAATGGACCATCAAATCAAGCTTGCTACTCACATTCCCATACAGGTTTTCAAAAAGTCAAAAACAGACAGCAGTCAAGAATTATTCCTGCTTAAACAAACTCTTGTGGAGAGACATTTGACATTTTTAAATCTGTGGGTTTTTTTTTAAATGTCTAACTTCATAAATGTTTCTAACAATACAGTTAAATATGTCCTAAATGTTGGTGCAAGCAAAAATGCCAAATGCCGATCTCATTTACTTGTTCTTGCTCAACAAATTACTCGCATGGACAATACTGCTGTATGAACATTTTATATTAAGGGGACGCTGCATTATTCCAGTAGGCCATCTGGTCTTTTTTGTATATATCTGTGTGTGTGTGTGTGTGTGTGTGTGTGTGTGTGTGTGTGTGTGTGTGTGTGTGTGTCTATATCAGGTGGCAGTGCAGGATACAGCTGGAGGCCTCTGCTCAAATATGTCCCACAAATAACCTGGTGGGTGCAGGTAGACAGCTGGCTCAAGAAAAATACTCTACAGTAACACAGGGCACAATAGAAACCTCTCATGCAAGCCACTGCTATGGGGGTTGACAAGAGCAGATACTGGCTTAAGGGACTAAAAACCCATTAATGCCCAAAACTGAATAATGCTCACAACCCAAAAAGCATATGCCTAAGCTTTCTTTCATGCAGTTATTCACAGCAGTTATGCACTTTTACTCATGTACCTTTAGCCATTTAATTAATAACAATTCTTATACAGCCTGGAGATTCTAACCTGATTTACTAATATCAAGAAATTCTAACGGTTCAGATGGCAAGACCTTATGACAGGCTTAACAACCCACCAATCCACCTGTAATAATGTCTACTGACAGCTTTATACACCAGTCACCTAGATCAGCATTAAAGTGTCATTTGGTCTTATGCACCTGTTAGTAGTTTCAGTATTTTTTTTTAATAGGGGTCAGAGGGTAAACCTATTAAAACCCTATTCAAAGAGGCAGAGAAACATTTTTGAAAGTTCTCAGCTAAATCGAACTAAAAAAAAATGTTGGGTGTTTTGCAAATGTACAAAGTGAGATAGAACAATACAAATATGCTATATAATTTTAGAAAATTATTTCTGTAATGTACTGTAGATGGCCACTCTAGCGCACTGATAGTGTGAGGATTATTGGCCACATTGTCAAACAGGTAACACAACAATAACGATCCATGATGTGGTACGGAACAGAAAAGCCAGAGCACTTGTTGTTATGTTTTTGGGTTTTTTTTATCACTCTTCTTGCACTGATTTAGAGGACAGATCTCAAACCTCAGTACACTAGAGCGGCCATTTTTAAAAGAGCTTTGAAACAGACTTTTAAGTTATAAGTGTAAAAATGTGTCAGATGTTAACAGTGAAAAGAAAAATTTCAGGTATGTTATTTAAACAGTTGTAGCAACACGTGGGGATGAATAACCCTGCTACTTACTCATAATATCATCTTGTCTGAACTGTATTACATTTATTATGGTACTTCAATCTTGGAATTACTCCTTTTCAAAATACAATCTATGAGTGCCTGGTACTTTTACTTGTTAATGTAACAAGACAAAATATTTCATAAGGTTTTACAAAATTGGGAGACTATATGTGTCACACCCATTATGGACAGGACTGGCAAGTGTTTTACCATTTTTTAATGTTCATTTTAATTGTTCATTTAGTTTTTATCCGCTTTGACACATTTTTTACAGACCACTATACTAAACATTGCTTTGTTTAGAATTTGGTAAAAACTGTTCCCAAAACTCCCCAAAAAAGGCCTATCTGTCACTGTACAGTACAGCAGCTCTGCCTAAACAGAGAAGCTTTACCATGTAAAAGGATGCTGTAACTTTAAACCTGCTTAATTTGCCCGAAGCTTATTTTTCTGATAAAAAAAAGGATACTGAAACTTTCATTAAAGTAATAAGTGCATGTACAGATTGAATTGTTTTGTGTTTTGGATGTCTGTTAGCCTACAGTGATATGGCCTTATTTATTGATTCCCTGAAGTGGAATTGACATTACTGTTACGTGTTTTGACTGGACACTAATGTCTTGTGTAGTTGAAGAATTACTCAGAGGTGCTCTATGACAGAAGACAAATGGCAGCTGACCTGGAGATGCAGGAAGGTGAGGAGCCCTTTTGGCACTGCAGAAAGTTGCTCCAGAGACATTTCCTGTGTATCTTGTGAAGATTCCTCCATGCATTACTGATGACAAAGCACAGACTAATGTCAAAAAGTTCATAGAAGTTTAAAAAGCCAGGCATATTATTTTTTCCAACTCTAAAATTTTTGAAAAATTCTACTAATTACAGTACTAAGATAGGTGATTTAGTAGTTTAAACTAGTTTTGTGTGCCATGCAATATAATTATCTAATAAAAGCTCCTTGAAAAGTTTGGTAAAAAAATGTGACGCAAAATTATATATATATATATATATATATATATATATATATATATATATATATATATATATATATATATATATATATATATATATATATATATATATAGAGAGAGAGAGAGAGAGAGAGAGAGAGAGAGAGAGCTATATATAGCTATATATATATATATAAAAATAGAAAAACATGCTGAGTAATGCCACTAAGGGCAGCCAGGACAGCACTAATTTGATGTGAGTCCATTGCACAGTATTTAAATTGTTCTAGAGGGATAAATGACCATTCCTTGATTACATTTAATAATGGTACTGATATTCTTATATTCCTATCATTTGTCTTTATCACCATTATTTGGTACTTTGTAAAAAAACACAAGAAAGATAGAGACACCATAAATACATTTTAATCCCAGGGTGAATGCTGTTGGAAAGTTGGGAGTGGATATCTGCTGCAAAGACTGTTTTGCAGAATGGTCCGTATTGTCATCCCTCCTGAGTCCTTAAAAAAGCCTCCTACTTAGAGAACACTTCGCTAGCTTCCCGAGGGGTGTTCTCTTAGCCAGAGAGAACTGTATTAATTAGTCAGGTGAGGGACAGTACATTTACACAATGTGTGTGCTACACTGGCAGTTGTTTGTTCAACTCCTGCATACTAGTTCACAGTGAGCAGCCCAACAGTAGGATTTATTTTATCAAATAACTCTTCTTATTCAGACAAACGGGAAACATACCTGCTTAAAAGTAATATTAAGGTCACTGAATGCTAAGCGAAACCTACAAGTCTGGTTTCCATAAAATACTAAGAAAGCTACTAATGCAGCCAAACTGTATGAAAGTTGCTGGAGTGCATTTCTGCATTATCACTGGAGTATGCTACATGTTATTATATTACACCATTCTTTGATATAGTATACTACAAGGTAAGATGAATGTTAATCATATAGGCCAGCTTTAAATACAATGTTGCATTTTACAAGTGTACACAAATAGTAAAACAGATAGCATACTATTTACTACAGCTTTTGCTAGAATATCCTAGAATGTACATACCCTATCTGCACCTTGCCCTAATACTATTTATTAAGTTCTTTCCTAGTCAGTTAAAAACAAGAAAAAACAAATTTAATCGCCAAGAGCAAAATTACATCTCCAATAAAAAAGAGCCAACTTCATTACGGCTTAATATAAAAAGATCAGCTGCTATTGATCCATAATTTGGACAAGTGCCACGTTATTGACAGGAAGACAAAATATGTTAGAGTGGCCATGTTTCAAAAATTCTGCGTGTACACTCAATCACTGAAACAGAAATTGCTCTGCTGTATATAATAACACAAGTGTGTTCTTTATTTTCCCCGTAGATCAATGCTAATGTGACGAGGGCCTCAGAAGATTGATGTGGTCTGCAACATGTTTAACCCTTTAAGTGCAATGTAAAGCTACAGCGGCAACAAGAATTAGGCTCTATGTATCAGATGCATGCCCTACAGTATTGGCCTATTAATTGTACTTTTTACACAATTTTCACAAAACTACTAGTAATGTTCTAAGATACATTTTAGAATATTTATTTCATGTAACAGAAAGCCTTTAAAAACATAAGTATATAGGAAAAGAAAACAACTAGAGCCATGAATTTTGTGACATTCCAGCATATTTTGTGCTGTAGTATTATATCAAACCCAAAATATTCCCAAATGCAGTGCAAGTACTTGTAGTCTAACAATTGATGCAATCCCACAAAAAATATGATCTTTTAAGTATTTGTAAAGCTTTTGTAAATGCCTTTATTGTAGAACTTACTCTACATTCTTAATTAATACATTTTACATAATCATTATGAATTTTGAAATAGAAATGATGCCTTTTGAGGGCGTGTTGCGGAGGGGTTGAAGCTGTTCTGCTTTAAATAGTGACCTATGGAAAACAAATGTATTTATGGAAAACAAACGTATTTCAAAGATCTGTTCAATGCAACAAAAAAAAGGCCTAAGGCACTGGAGAACCATTACTATTAAAATAATCGTTAATTTTAAAATCATCTGGACATAACATGTGGCAGGGGGGATTAGTCTCTTAAAGACTTAGCCGCATGTCCCATGGGTTTGAATCCTTGTCTTATTTAATGTATTCATATGGACGGCATGCATTACCTGTAAGGGTAACTCCACAGAGGCCCCACCAATGTAACCTTAAATAACTGTAATCAATGGTCCAGTTTAAATGGGCTATTCATACATGGGGTAAGCAAGGAGGTTATTAGCTCAGTGGAGAAATGAGATTTTCTATAATGTGGTTTAATCAATTATTCCTGCCATATATCTCCCTGATGAGGGAAAGCTATGTCTTAACCCTGCCATGAGGAAACTATGAAAAGGATACTTGGTCACCTTTCTTTATGTGGATATGGTAACTGAAGAGAAAGTTATTTCTTATCACAATCACTGCCTCTCCCCATTCATGTAAACTCTTTCAATGAGTTACCCATTGCTTTATGTTTCTGGTTTGGAAAACAGTACCATGGAGCAGGCAGATCAGGAACAGCTAAAAACAAAACCAGTAAAACAAAGCACACCTGTCTTTACTATTAGGAGTTTGGGTCATCTACAGGGTGTCAGGCAATTTACACTCACATTCACCACCACATAGCTGTCCTTTACTTTTCTTTTGTGCTGTCATTTATTTTTCGTTGATTGTAATTCAGAGGTAAAACAATAAGAAGTAGACAGATACTTCAGCTAGTGCCTTCTGCAGTATACTGAGAAAGAGAGGGACAGATAAGGGAAATCTAAAATTCTCTTAGGGTTTTCTTCTTGAAATTCTCCTTTTCACATACATAATCGTCTTAGAATTTCATCTATATATTTATGAACATAGTTTATTTATAAACTTAAACAACTTTAGTCTACCCAGTCTATTTCTATCATGCAAGCTGAAGAAAGTGGACACCAAAACGTTGTAGCCAATTATTAAATTAGTGAGTTATCAATTTGATAGAAGCAGTATTTATATATGCATACACATCTACATGTAAATATACATAAACATCAGTATAAATATATATTTTTTCACAATTTACCTTATCTAATGCTTTTAGTGAATATTTCATGTTACTTATAAGCCTGTATGTGTATATATATATATATATATATATATATATATATATATATATATATATATATATATATATATATATATATATATATATATATATAAACAAATTGCTGAAAGTATACAAGAACCAAAGTGTATTTTAAGACACCGCTTAACTTAAACATATCTCTTTGTCTGTGTTATCCATAGTTCTTCTGCCAACATATTTAAAAATTAAAAATCAGAGGATTTTATGTTCACTGAAAACATTTTTTAAGTGCATTTGTTAATGTACTACTTATTTTACTAAATTAAATTAATTATTTAAATAAAACAAAATCAATTTAAATAAAGCTTTCAATGGGTGTAAATACATTACCAAGATTACACGTTTTTTTAGACATGTGATTTCAGCAGTGGCTGGCAGTATTATTTTTTATTATGTTTTTAATGTATTAAATTTAATAGAATATGTTTCTCATGTTTTCTTTGTGGACAGATTTAAAAGGCAGAATTAATATTTACTGACAATGAAGACTTGTTAAATAGTGGAAATGTTTCACAACTAACTGTATCGAAACTCAAGTCTGACATCTAGTGTTCAGTTTGGATACAAGTTTGACCAGCATTCTTTTTATAACAGGAAGAAATCTTTAACATCCTGGAAGAATAACTTATTACAAAACTGGCAGTACCTATAAAGGTACCATGAAATGTTCCTGTCAGGACAACTGAGGAAGTAAGCACCGCAGGTCTTTTTTTTTTTTTAAAGTAACAAAAACGCTTATTCACTGTCAAACATGAACTACTTTAGATGTGTAATGGCTGCAGTATATGATACTGACCTTAGGTTTAGGGTTTCGGTGTTGGGAGAGGATTATTCATTGTTTTATTAACAATAATATGATAACCAATCAGAGTGCAGTGTCCTGACAGGAACATTTGGTGGTACCTTTGAAAGGACAACACAAAACTGCTATTCAGTGGGGTGCTTGGTTTATAGTTATACCACAAACTGTTGGTATAAATGACTCTCATAGTGTAATGACAATAATCAGAAAATCAGATTTTTTTTTTTTTTTTTTTTTGTCATTGTTCCTTTCCTAATACAAAAGGAGTAATTATGCTGTCAGTTTCAAATTAGTTGCCATTTATTAAGATTCAGATTCAGACCCATCATCTATTTTATTTGTACAACAATCAATTTATCTTGATATTTGTGAAAAGTTCTCTTGAATAGTAGTTTCTTTTTGGTTAGGGACAGCAAATGATTTTGTTTTGTTCAATGGAAACAGCCCTGAAATTATTTTGGGATGCTTTCTGAATAATACGATCAGTACAGAATATGACCTTCAAAAAAAAATAAAAAAAAAAATACAGGTTACCTTTTTAAAGCAACTCTGTAGCCTTTATAAAGTTCTTAAACATTTATTTCAGCTGGTACACCACTGTGTAACCAGCTCATAACATTTCTGATTTCCAAAACCTTCAAATGTGATTTTTTGGTGTTTTTTGGGGGGTAAAAATAACAAAACAATAGCACCATGGTAAAATGTTATATATTAAAATGTTTGTTGACAAAAAACGTGGCATGTTAGCTAAAGAAGGTAGAATGCAACTACATGGAGTTTTAAATGAGGAAACTTGATTTAGTATTTAAAAAAAAAGAAAAAACAGTCGTTGTTGGGTAACCAAAAGAAAACACATACATGTGGCTTCCAAACAAGCCTTGTGTGAAATGTTACAGTATGTGGCTACAGTTGTGTGAAATGTTACACAGCATGTTGTTAATCTGTCTGATGTAGTGATGCTTCAACACAATTATTGCATTGATTTTTGAACTCCTGTGTGCATCAAGCACACACAGCCCTGTTTTATCACTGTACAACTCATTTTCACACTTCTAGAAAGAGCTTTTCTATTTGTTTTCAATTACTTGTCTTGTTTGCATAACAGCAACATTTATAAATAAAATATTGCATATTTGTATATTTCATTTATCAATATAATTGTAATGTGTAGAGTTATGTTACTGTGTAAAACTCTGTTCTGTGCCTACATTAAGTGGTCAAAGTTTATATCGCAGTTTCATAAATTAAAGTTAGTGTACTGGGACTGAACTCTAGCAAGATGTCAAATTTGTCAGAAACTCCAGGAAAACAACATTTGTATTTCACATTCTTATTGTGTTTATGGCAATCCCTTCACAAAGGCTGCCTTTGCTTTTTGTGCTTACAACAAATTATTATAAAATGAAGTCAGATACTATGACAAAACTCAGTCCATCATGCAATATATTATTTCTGCAGGAGGTCAAAATCATTTCAACTTTCCAAAATCTGTTTGATATAACCATCAAAAGCAAAAAAACTGACATTTTTCAATGTCAGGCACAATTAGGCACAAAACTGAAGTTCAAGAGATTAATACAAATGCCCTGAATATGATACAAATATATTTTTGTTGAACTGAATGAATAAATAATGAATATAGGTAAATAGAAAAAGGTATGTGCTGTGATGAAAAACAATTCATGTGCACACATTTTTGATTGAAGAAAGTAAAACAAAAAAACTTGGGATTGCTGGTCATGGTAAATATGGTTATGTTGAAATGTTCTTGGTACTGTATTTCTTCACAAGCATAACAACTCTCTTTGTCATATTTAAAGCAAACATACTAAATGACCTACATGACTAGATGTTGCTCCACTTTTTATTTTCCTACTGCGAATTGCAAAATACAACTTCGTCAGGTTATTTACCTTTCCTTATCAATAATCTTAACAGTATCTCCTTCACTAAAAGAACCAGACCAAATGTTTTTTTTTTTTTGAACATCCAGTCATTGAGGTTTCTTTTCTAGGTATGTAGTTTCTGTTCACCTTTATGTTAGATTGATATTGGAAACCAGTTCCCCTCTCCTGCTTATCGATCTGGGAGAGACCATGATTTTATTCATATGGTATATAGGGGGCTGAACATGTCAATAATATGCCTTATCATATTGTGCTACTTTGCCTTTAATAGCCTAATACAACATGAAGCATGACAAATGCCAGGCCTACCTGTGTTCTCCTAGTATACAAGGTTGTAGTAATGTTCTGTGACCACAGTGATGTTGAACACAGGAAGCAATTTTCGGCACATTGGTAGCTTCTGATTATCATTTAAAACTAAGTCCATGCAAGTCAGGGAATACAGCAGCTACTTGAAACATAAAACATATACGTATACTAAGCAAAAGATGTCTAAAACGTTTTGCTTAATTGCTGTTCAAAACTGTTTTCTGTTTTCTCAATAAATATGCCAAAGTAAGAAGAGTTCACAGATCACTATGAGTGCGTTACTGTAAAATGGTACTGATTATTGCCATGCTACAGTGCTAGCTCGCTTTGTGAATATAAGTATTGCACATGCTGTAGTCTGGATCCATAGTTGTGTGCTATTTATGTTCCAACTTATAAAGAAAATGAAAGTGCGAATGGAAAGGCAAAATGCAAGACTGGTTAATAATGAGGGAGCACTTTAGTAATATACCTCACTGATTTATTAATAGTATGTGTTGTACTAAACACATTGATCACTGATGAAATATTTCAAATTTAGATTTTAGAGCAAAAAGTAGCCGCATTTTGCAGGTGTTTTTTTTTTTTTTTAAATAGGACGTTACTGTGCTTTAAAATATATATATATATATATATATATATATATATATATATATATATATATATATATATATATATATATATATATATATAGATAGATAGATAGATATATATTTACAGTCCTCTTTAAAAATGCATGAAGTCAACTGAAGCTCTAACTTGGTACATTTTATTTGTAATTCAGTTTGTATGAAAGTCAATGTACTACATGTTCCATTCCTGAAGCATGTACTATCAGTATTTTGCATTACCGTAGGGCACCGTTACTGGACAAATTTGGTATCTGTAGTGCTTTTGATTTCTTATCAAGTTATAACTGGGTAGTCTTATGCCATGGCAAACACATTTAAATAAAAAAAAAAAATGTTGAACCAAGTAAACCAAACACACCGGTAAACACCGATATTAATGTTGATCACATATCCACCCAATTGTTGATTTACTACGGCATCTTTTTAAATGTCTGTGAAGAGGGATTGGTTTATGAATGGAAGGGGTGACTGTACATGGAAATGTGTGACTAGTGTTCTATAGTGCTTTATTTTTAATTTTATTTTCAATAAAAACACAAATGACCTGTGACAGAAATTTGAAATTTGAAAATTGTCTGCTAGAAATAATGATGACATTTTCACAGCATCACATCTTAAACATAAAACTAAATCATCTCGTTGTTTAACTTCTGCATTTACTGTATGGACAAAAAGCTCCCCCATTTTGAAAACTGCTTGTCACTACATCACTCTGTACGATAAATAAACCTCACAGCAATAAGAGATTATAAATTGCATCTTTAAGCTATGATCCAGTATAGCACAACGGAAATGTGTTAATTTATTCTGCACGTTTTACAGGAAACACATTCTGAACTGATATTTTCAAAGTGTACTAATAATATGATTCTTTTACAGCCAGGCCAGTTAAGGATGTCTGTGTCTGTCTTTTATCTTTTGTCCCACTTGCCTACCCGTTGATTTCCACCTGGATGCCAGCAGAGTTGTAATTCAGTGTCTAAGGAAAAGGATTAGAGTCCCATGCAGGGCGCTGGCTCCGCTAATCAGTTTGAGAATTCTCCCTATGAGGATTTTGCATTGTTTTATTTTCCTCTTATGGAGCCCTGCCTCACTTAGCAAGCAGTGTGCTGCCATAGCCCTTTGTTTCCCACCCTCCCTCTTGCAGGTCCCAAACCTCGGATACTTGCCATCGGGGAACCACTGGCTACCACAATAAGGTGTCTGCGTGAGGTTAGGAACCTGCTGCTCTTGTTTACTGACCCGTCTTTATAACTTGTGTGACTCCAGTGTCATTAAAAATCACTAGACCATATATCAAAGTGTAGCCATGTAGCCCACAACAGCAATGTGCTGTTGGATCTCTGCTTCAGAAAGTCGTTGTCTCCATCTTTGTCAATAAAGCTACTTGGCAAGACTTTTTTGTCCTTTTTTAATGTTGTCACAAAGATGGAAGCCCTCTACAGGACAAATACAAAGTGCCCAGAAAGAGGCATAGACTGCAACTTTTAGTGTTTTTAGCTAACAAATAAATCTTACTTGTCATGCACTTCCATTCATGGAAAGAGAGAACTAAAGACTTAAACAATAAGATTATCGGACCAATGGAAATCTTTACAAGCTCTGAGATGCATTCAGATCCAGTACAGTTTGAATCTAGGGATTGCTTTGTAGTTATAGTCTTCCAAGGGCTTTAACAGAAATACTGTGTGTTAAACACAAGTTTATTGGAGTTTTTTTTTTGTTTGTTTGTTTGTTTTTTGTCTTTCAGCCTGGGATATTATACTGTCACTTGGCACAGCCCCACTGCCAGGGATGCAAAGCTGACTAGTTGGAAAAGTTGTGAAAACTGCTTGTGCACGTCAGATGCCTAGGTCAATGAGATCTGAGTATGCAGTTGCTGAATACCATCTTTTACTCTTTTCACTTGTCTAGCCAACCTAATTGATAAGCCACTGTTTGTTCTAAAGAAAGTGGCATCTGTTAAAAAAAAAATCTAATTCTGCTGTAACAGAGCATTTGCTAATTCGACCGTGGCTGATAAACTCTTACTGAAGACTAAGCCACATAGAATTGTACAACTAGCAATAATATATTGTAATGCATATAATCTATAATTTGTTATTTAATGTATTGGTAATAGAACATTCTGGATTTATAATGTATTACCTAATTGGTATTGATCTTATTTAGAATTAGAAAGTTACAGAATTCTTAAGTAATAGACCCAGTACTTGATCTATGTATTGCTATTGGAAGTTTGCAGAAACTACACCTTATTTGGACACATTGTAAGGTACTCTTTAGCACCTGTCAGCAAAATGTGACTTCTAGAAATTCCATTGTAATCTTTAGCACATGGCTTCTAGAAATTCTGTTACATCTGTATAAGACCCTAAAGAAATTAAAAGCTGCATAGTCAGTCTATATAATACAGAGAGGAAGTCAGTGTAGGACAGCAGGACCCAGGTAAGGGGGCCAGGGCTGTTGAAGATCACTATCTCTTATGACAAGGAATTGCAAGTACTGTTAGATATAAAGGCAGAAGCCTAATTAGTTTAGTTTTGTTGTATTTGGAACCAGTATTTTGGCTGTGTTCATTGAAAATCTCCTCCAATACAGGAAACCAGTATAAAGCTGTCATTTCCTACATGTGTTTATAAGATGAATATCTGAAATGTAAAATGTAGCCTATTTTTAAAACTGTGTCAGGCAGTAAAACTATATCCCTGTGGAGTCTTAAAAAAGGATCAAAATTAATCAAGATGTACTACTTTCTTCTGCATTGACAATATTGCATTAACAGAGGCTTTGATTGTCGAAATGAAGAGTACCATCTGAAGAATTTGTCTGCAATAGAACCTATTAAGGGGCTGTTGAAACAGAGTAATATGTATGCAAGACTAGGTATAAAATAAACACTTAATCGATGTCGAGTTCCAATTAAGAAAAGCAGTGACTGCACTTGGCTCTGCACATCAAAAACACTAACTGTAAGATAATACATAGTGAGCAAATGATCCAAGAATCAAATCTCAAATCAATGAAATTCAAGTCTAGAGTCCAATCTAGTCTTATCAGTGCTATTTTTTCTGTATTAGATTATGTCACAAAACACAGCATGTGAATGATACTGCCTCTATCTTATCTTTATGAAGATCCAGTCCGTTATAAATATGTGAATGAGAAGAATTTATAAGGCAGTGTTGCCAAGAGTTTAAACTAGATTTTTTCAAATCCTGTGTGTCCTTGTCGGGTAATTCAATGGAAATACACATACATCACCTGTTTATTGTTTGATAATACGTGTTCCAGAAATTATATAATAATAATGCAATCAGAATTGTATGTTCATGAGTTTTAAGAAGTCCGTTTAAAACCGAAATATGTTGTGGAATCTGTCTCTTGTTGTTTCCTGTTTGTGAACTGCAAAGCTATGGTAGCCCTTTGCCAGAAATGTACCAAATGATGTATCCCAATATACATTGTCTGGTTATTTTCTAAAGTGAACTAGTCATAAGCAAAAAAAAAAAAAAAACACACTCTATCATATAATACACGTATCCCCCCAGCTCAACACCACACGACCACCGCGATCGTGGTCATACAAGAATGCAAGCTAAGCGATCCGGGGGGCGGGGGTGCTGTCGGTAATTTTTTTTTTTTTTTTTTTAAATAATAGATGCTCATTAATCGGATCCCGCTAAGCAGTGAATGGCAAAATAACGCAGAATACATTTCAGTGTAGTTCTCAAACTTAACGGACCGATAATAATAATAATAATAATAATAATAATAATAATAATAATAATAATAATAATAATAATAATAATAAACGTTTGCACACTGGACTGGTTCCGAGAGAATGGAAATACCCAAACGGCAATGAACAGTTAGTAAGCAAGATTCGCAAGAACCGGACTCGCTGTCCGGTCAGTGGTTCTGAATGTACACGGTACAAATGCCCTTAAAACCGGATGTCTGGTCCAAAGCAGGGCAGCTGGTAACCCTAGGTCCAGCTATGTGACTATACAATGGGGCTGTATTTATTGGGGGCGGGGGGTTGTATTGGGGAAATACAAGAAAAGAGTACAGTGAACCTTTACCAAGTAGGTTACTTATTTTAGACATGAGGAGGCGCCAATTCTCTTCTCTTCTTGATTGTCTGTGTGGAATGTATTTGGGAAGTGACGTCAGACGTTTTAAACCCGGACCGGGCGACGGCGAGCTGCTGTTGAGATGTAAACAGTCCAGATACTGCAAGAGGGATACATTCTTTTGTCTAAAGAAAGCATTGTTGTGTCGTTGATTTTACGTTTTTGTGTTGTTTTTTTTTATTTTGTTAATTTTAAAACGTTTTTGGAATCAAAAGGTGGGTTATTGACGTTTTTGTAACTAATCACCTTCGTGGGTAACAAAGAAATCATTTCGACGTTTCATTTTCGTTTGCACATCATTAGATGTAAAGGTAACCACAAACATTTGTAATAATGTATTTTGGTTGATTTGTGTAGCAGATTTACTTTATTGTAGTTTAGAAGATACAAATGATTATTCCTTGTTCTGCCTAGTAGTACTGTAGCTAGCCACAAACCTGGTTACTGTGTTTAATTAGCTTTTGGTGAGAAAGTGAGAATTATACTATTGTAAACCATGTTTGTTTGATAAACGATGAAAGCACTTACAATTCAGATTTGTAAGGAATTTTGATCGACAGAAATGTATAAGCAGCCAGGTTTTGGTCACATGGAAGTATCATTAGATACTTTAAGTAGAAAGCTTTCCTTTGAAATGAACGATGTAAATAACTTTAATGTTTCGGTCAAATGTAAAAAAAAAAACAAAAGTGTGTGTTGTGGGGGTATTTCAAGAGTTAGACAGAGCTGGTTAAAGACAGTTGAGAGAGTAATGATCATCTGTCATTTACAAAATAATATACTGTAGTTGCCACCAGAAGTGTTTTAATGTATGTTGTTTTGTCCAAGTATTGTTCTTGTTTAGTTTGATTATGTTTTTGGTTACCCTGTTAATTAGGCAATTTTTAGTACAGTATTTCGAAGTGACTGACAGCTGTGATATCTCAAATGACTGAATTTCGACAAAACCATTTACATGGATGCCTTTATACATACACTTCTAGAGGTTATGGAAAGAACATTATATTTATTACTGTATTATTATTGATGTTATTTGTATTTAGTCCAAGAATTGGGGCAGCACTTGGATTTCTGTAATCGTAGAACGATAAACCATTTTATCATGGCCAAGTTTAAATGGTTTTCATCTTCTTTATTAAAATACCCTAATCTTATAATGTTGAAAGTTCAATTTACTTCAGTAAAATAATCCTACCTTTTTAACAAAGAGTTGTTTTGTTCTATTCTGTAATGGAAAGCAGAATAGTCCCCAGGAGGAATGTGAACTGAGGCCACCAGACTTGTTTGGCTTGTCACATATTTGAAATGTGGACTGCAGTGGCGAAAGACAAGGTCTTTGTGCTACTCAGTCTCATATAAAATGCACTTTAAATAAACAGACAGGCAGTAGCAGCTCAAGTTTTCTGAAAGATTGGATTAATGCAGAACTCCATAAAGTGAACAAAGGTGCATCAGAAGTTAATTGAATAGGTCAGAAAGACATTTTTAAGGCTACAAATCTAAAGAAAGATTTTATTGTACTTTATTCCACTGCCTGATGTAATCCTTTAAAGGTGTAGATTAGTATGCTTTTGTAAGAAATACAAGCAATAAATCCTTAATTTAAAACACAGCTACCCACATTTAATAAAATCTCTGAAATGTTGATAATTCGTTTTACACCTATAACGTTGTTCAGTTGTAATAATTTGCCTCAAGGCATTGGCTCACGTTTTCTGAAAAATTGGAATAATGCAAAACTCCATACAGTGAACAAAGGAACATCAGAACCCAGTTAAGTAGGCCAGACATAGATTAAATTGACTGCCATTTATTTCTTCGATTGCTTCAAGGTTGTTAAATAGTCTGCTTTAATGGCAGTTAGTCCAAAGTGCGCCCCAATGGCTGCCTTTCCTCTGTAAATGGACGCAACTGTTTGCTCCTATTCTAAATCCCCACCCACTCCAGTGTTACATCTGCTATGCCAGTTTATGCATTTCACTTTTGTTTATTCCAAGGGCATACAATGGAACTAAACAAAATAATCCAAGAGGCACTGTATGAGTTCATCCAACCCCATATCCCAGATGCTGATATTAGGTAAGACTTTAATTAGCAGATGTTCCTTTCTCATTATACAATTCTTTGCACATAAAGCTCCTCATTCAGTAAGATAGTTTGATCCCCTGTTTAGATGAAATTACACCCAATTAAATATAGCATGTAGGCCTATGACAAGTGTATGTTTAATTCTATTGTTTTCCATCACTTTTTTTTTTTTCTGGCAGTACACTAGATGAAGTGGTACTGTCATACATCACTGGTGTTTTGGAGGACCTTGGATCTCAGGACTGTGTGGAGGAAAACTTTGATGTTGAGATGTTTGTAGAAATGCTGGAGGCTTATGTACCTGGATTTGCTGGAATTGACAGGTAGGGAACAAGCATTCCTGGTTTTCCAGAGTGCCTTAATTGTAAATTACAGATACAAAAGGTCTTGTTAAGCTGGAATAGCTCAAACGGCTAAGCAATAGTTTATTCGAAAGCATATTGGATTTTTACATGATTGTATGGTTAGTCAAAGAATACAATTATGTTTTATGTAGAATATTCCTTCTCTTGTATTTTGAGTTACAAATATACAGTGGCGACTGGTAAACCTTCATATTAATAATACATGTTTTTGTTCAATATTCTTACCCATGTAATATTTAGCACAGTGTCAGAACTGCATTTGTAATATGGCCTGATTAATATATGTATTTTGTTCTTTATATTATTAAATCAAGGATATAATAATGCTACTATTGTATTTATTTAATTACTTGTATTCTGTTTCTAGTGTCAAAGTATGTGAGATGATGTTTAATCTAGCAGTGGCACTAACTAAAGCCCGGAACAAAGGTAAGGAACTTTAGGGTAAACTGTTTAAGAGTTTGTACAAAATACCAAACCATAAAACATATTTTCTTTCTTACCACATAAAGCTCAGTCCCACAAAAACATAGTCGTTTAAAAGGCCCTGAAACTGTAAGCTGTTTTGTTCAGCACAAGATACAGTGTATAGCTCTTAGAATTGTTTTTCTACTTACTGAGGCAAACTAATTAAAACATCACACAGTGTGCAGAGTAGTTACAATGACATATACAGGTTGCATGAGTCCATTTTGGTAATTAATAAAAGAAATTTTTAAAAATCACTGTAGTCCTAGTTTTAAACCCTCTTCGGGAATGTGAGGAGACATTTTACTGCTTCTAAATTGCCCTGTATGACAAAAAAAATGTTGTCCCCCTAAGTAGCTTAAAATTAGGCTGTCGCTTTGCCTTTCATTTGGTGATTCTAATTGCAATTACTCAGATGCTGTATTATGGTGTTTCATAACTTTTTAACTCTTTATGTGGTATGGTCCCGAGATGCTATTTCGCTTTATTTACCTGCCATAGACACACGTAGCCAGGCTAAGTCAGCCAGAGTCTTTAGAGAAGCACCATCTAGTGCATGGCTGCAATAATAACGTAATCTGTGCTTCAGAGCTGTTCTAGAAACAGTTAATAAGGCATAGCAGAAAACGTCATGCTGACATAACAAGTAAAGCATGTTAGAGATAAGCATTCTAAGATGCAGTTTATATTTAGTCTATAAAACATGAGAGTAGGATGATCTCTATGAAATTCATCTTCACTGTCTTTAGAAATGTACTCCTCTCAATTCATTAGAAAAGATATACCAAAAGAACTCTAAATCTACTAAGACATGCATGTAGATACAAAAACCTAAAAAGTAAATGTTTCAGTGTGAACAAGAGCCTAACACATTGGTATTTATTTATTTTTTGGGGATGATTTTATGGAAGCAAGATTTGTGGTGGAAAATATCAACAATCCATTCTCTCAAGTTACATTTATTTATTTTGTTTTATTATTATTTGGGACAGAACATGTCACCCCAAAGACACCTGCTGAAGTTTCATCAGCTAACAAATGTGATTCCAGTACAGATTGGTCCTTTATAAATGAAAAGCACTACTCTTCAGCACAGCCAGAGGGAGCTACAGCAAAGGTAATAAGAGTATTCGTTTATATATGCAAATAGATGATACTAGAAGCTTAGCTGAGTTACATGCACTTAATAAATGATAGTCTGGTAAGTGAGAGGACTAAAATAAATCAACTACAAGCATTGCATTTTGTATCTTTTGTTTTCAAGGAAGTTTCCAATGAGGAGGACAAGCAGGTGCAGCTTCTGCTGGAAATGTTCCCCACATGCAGTATAACAGATGCCAGAAGTGCTCTCTCCATATCCAAATGGGACATTCAAGAAGCTGTCCAGCTTATAATTGAGGGAGATATGGAGTTGAACCAAAGCCTCCCACCTAAGGTAAATTGGTTACACTGAGACTTGCCAAGGTATTAAACTAATCTGATTGTGTCACCTTTGTTTAAATTACCGTAGAGTTCCCAGCGTAATCTGCATACACGTACAGTAGAACTACAGAATAATATTGAATGATTAAGCCTTAAGATACTTTATTGATGCATTGTTCAATGCTGTTTTAGGTACCTTCAATTTAAATCGGTGGTACAAGCTTCTGAATCTTCTAATACAGTAATTTATGGAAAAAAAAAGTTACAAAAACTTGTCTTATTATGACCACTCAATGAACCACTAAAAAGTTAATAAACAGGATATATATATCAAAACTTCACTATAACAAACCCCCTTTTCTAACAATTCAAGCAGCAAGAACTGTTTTTCAAAATTAGCCTTATTAGAACGATCACTTTTACAAAATCTACCCGGATAAAACAATCTCGGTAGTGACTGACACTGAACTTTCTCCAGTGTGAATGTGATATTCTCTCAGTGAAAACAAAGACCTTGGTAGGCTAATTCGAAGATAAGGCTGATTCATAGATAACCTATTGTAGTGCGAATCATGTGTGACGTATGCAACCATTGCCATCTTCACACAAACTGCAAACATGGCAACAGGCGTGAGTAGGTAACAAGATTTAAACGGCATGAATTGAGAAAAGCATGAAAAATATGAAGCAATCTATGCTGGATATGTTTTTCAAGAGAAAGGGCACGTAATTACTGTATTCAGCATGTAAGTGTACTTATTTCATTTCTTTACTGTTTTCTTTTAAATATACAGTTTAATGTTGATCAATGTCAAGTTGTCTTGAAAGAACTACTGTATACTGCTGTAATATAAAGATATTCAATTCAATTTGGGTGTTTCTTCATTATTCTGATACAGCAAATTGCCAAACCCTGATATAACAAACATCTTTGACAAGGAAGTCTAACAATAACGGTTATAATAACATAATTACATGTTTTGTTTTTATTGGTGAAACCACAACTCAGTCAAACCAAAAAAGATCAATTTTGAAAATGAAGAAAAAATAAATTAATGCTAAATAATAACCAAATAAACACATATTTGATTTACTTCACCAGTCCATCCTTCTCATGTACTTTGTAGTTAATCTGAGGTTTAAAAAAAAAAAAGATTAACCCTGAAGACCACATCCCTGCATTTCTACACAGCGCCATGCAAGAGTATAATGCTCATTAAGAGCCACACACTGGGTGTCATGCACTATGTCAATGTACATTTTGTCATTATCATCCAGGGCAGTGTATCGGTGTTCAAAAGAAATAAGACACTGCAGTGGGTTATGAATGTTGAACCGTTAACACAGATTACACATGTGTCATGAGCTATCTAAACAGATGTGCTAATTTAACGATAAATAATGCTGCTAATGTAAGATACAATTAAACAGCTTGTACAGTCCAACTCCAGTCTGTGCTGGAGTAACTACTCTGTACATTTGTACTAGATTTACTAATGAGAGTGCATTTTTAACAAGTCACATTATTTTCTACTCCTGTGCCAGCACAAATAACTTTCATCTTTTGAAACGAATGAATCTTCAATTGCTGTACTTCACTTGATAACCTGCAAAAGAAAAGAATATAAAAATCAGAGGCACTCCGAAAAACAGCTAACAAAACTTGAAAAATAATAAAAGGTCAGATTGTGTTTAGTTCATGGTGTTACATTACCTACAACAGGGATTAGTGCATCTAACAATAGGTAAAATACGTTTTTTGCAAATAAATATTATTGTGAAAAGGCAATTGGTAGTTATAAGTAGTAAAAATACAGACAATTATCAATCTTTGTCTTTTTAATATGCTGATTCATTTTTTTTATTTTAATGTAATTAATCAAAGATCAAGTAGCTTTCATGAAACCATAGTGGTGCTAAATAACTAATTTTGTATTTTAGAAAAACAGTTTGAAGACAACTCCTGATGAGAAGCTGAAAGCAAGCATTCTTGAGAAGTGAGTGACAGTACCTTATGTTATACTTATTATGGGTGCTAAAAGGAATACTAATAGACACATAGAATGGTTTCTGTTGACTGCATAGATTAATGCAAGTTTATAAAATGACTAGTTTCATCAGGCCATTTGCCAAGAATATATGCAGGTTCTTTTTTGGAATTACATTGAAAAAGTCTGGATTATGAAACCCGATAGTCTGTGATTACTTATCAATTTAGTTATTATAGTATGTGAATTGGGAAATTAAAACATGTCAGCAATTTCATTTTAAACTGAAGATGAGAACTCTGTGTTTGTGCATCAATAAATATGTTTATAGTACTTTGTATAATAAATACACATTTACAGTACTTTAAGTTCATTCCATTATCTTTGTTTCGTGACACTGCTTTAGGTACATGTTAGTGGACAACAAAGAAGATAAGACCATTCACAGGCCAGTTAACCCCAAGGAGGTAAGTTTGATTGTCAAAATCCGACATGATTTAGGTGAGGCTTTGATTCAAGGTAGATGACTGGCAACCATGTTTGTTTTTGTTATGTCCATTTACTGTATACCCAGTATTGTTATCCTAGGAAATATCTACATTGATAACACTACAGTATTATTATTATTATTATTATTATCTGTAACTATAAAACAGATAAGAAAAATAGTACTACATTTCTTAAAGATCAACATTTCTATCGTGTTTCTAGGCTCCGAAAAAGCTTGTTCGTTATATCGAAAATCAAGTAGTGAGCACTAAGGGAGAGCGCTATAAGCAGGTTAAGAAAGAAGAATGTGAGGAAATGAAGAAAACCTACGTCAATCTGAAACCTGCTAGAAAGTACAGATTTCATTGACCCTTCCTGAAGGTGAAGACGTTTTGTTCACACAATGTGACTCATATGAATGATCCTCCCCTTGTGTGAGCACAGCTGAAAGTGAGCCGTAACCTGTTTTACAACCAGACACCAGGGTGGGTATTTTACATATCTGTATAGACAGTATTATTGTGTTTGATCTCTGCTTTTACATTCATGTACTAGCTAAAGCTTCAGCAAACCCTACATGTAAGGATTGACATAGATTTAGGTTACCTTTTAGATAATGCACTGAGAATTCTGTCTGAAAATCATTATTATTATTTCTTGTTTTATTTATTTAAATTCTATATTTTTGTTCAGGTTTAAATAACATTTGTGGGGCTTGTAATGGTTTACAAAATGTAACCCTTTAGAGAAGTGTATGAACAATGTTTAACTATAGCAGTTTATGTACATTATATGGGTTTTAATCATCTCGTTTACAGAAAAAAATACTTGTAACCTTATGCTATTGCTGCTGTTGTCATTTTAAGTGTAATGTGATGCACTGAATATTATTTTCCCGTAAAATGTTTATTTTATAGATATTGACCGGCATGCAAGTAGCTGTTGTAATTCACAGCTGCCTTTTGTAAATATTCTATATTTAGTCAGTTTCATCTTACTTTTTTGACAAAACAATTACAACAATAAATGATAAAACATTCAGAATCCTTCTTCATTTAATACTGTGTTATGGGAGCTTAAGTGCTATAATTTTGATCCAGTAATATAACAACAGGTAATCAGAAAGGAAAAAAATCTTAAATCCTGACTCTTTCCGAGACCACAGGGTCAAATTATTGAACACCTTAACAAGCTTCAAACCCCACAAACAGCTTCTTTTTGAACTTCCATAATGACCTTATCCAGTCGAGGCTGGGGTATGTGCTAAAAATGTAATTATGCAAATTCAGTTTGACTGCATTCAATTTTATTAGAAGTGTATCAGATTTCTATGGAGGGATACAGTTCTTAATTTGATTAACAATTACAAACCTTCATCCAGCTGTTCTGTGCCACTGCTCATGGCACTTTCTTTTTCTTGCAGAGAACATAAACTAATATCACTTTAAACTGTGGTTCTGTCTTAGATGGTTATTGGGCAGCTGTTAAATGTTTTAAAGATAAAAAGTAGAAATTACCTAGAGAATTCTGGTTAGATCTGGAGGTTTATGAAGGGAGCAAATCCAACAACATCCTGCAGCAAAACCAGTGCTCGCTGTAGAGGAGGCTCCACATCTATCTCCACACCTCTCTTCCGGAGCAAACCTAAAGTGGTCTCTGTGATATTGTGACAGTGGTTCACCTTTAGAGATTGAAGCTTAGTACAGTATTCCACGACAGTCCTGGGAAAAGAAGAGATACAGACTCAAAAATGGAGAAAGATACAAAAAAAGACTATCTCCATGTAATAATGATTCCAAGTATGCTCACTCCCTATGTATAACCACATGCAGCACAATACAGAAATGCTATGTCTGTACTGAGGTTTGTGGAATACGGTTTGGAGTCTTTCTTCGTATTGTGATTTTTTTTAAAGCTATTATTGCTGTTGAAGTAATTAGTTCAGGCTTTTTTTGTTTAGTGTAACTAATTAATTTGCATTACAATATTTTAAGCTTTGAATGTGAGAGTTTTGATAGCCTGACATGTTAGCATTCACAATCGTTGAATGTATCCATTATAAAATAACCATATAGGTACTGTAAACTATACAATGTACTACAAATCCCGTCAAATGGGTCTGTAAAACTATAATGTTCATGTCTTTGACATAAGCATCATTCCATGATTTTTATTTTTATTTATTTATTTATTTTATTTAAATGATATCCCACAAATGATGAGGAATGACCAAACGGCTTCTTGAGACATGATGTGTCAAGTGAAAGCACATAAAAATGACTCGAGCGGTATAAAACTGATAAAACACCAGATTCCTTTTTCTTTCAGGTTTTCTTGTACAGTCAGATATCCGACCCTATTAAAATTTTTCAGTGACGGTTAAATGATTGTGATGTATATCTGATTATTTCATCTGATTTAACGTGTATGTAGGTGAGCACGTTGTAACCTGCCCTCTACCTCCCAAACAATCCCCTGCTCTGCACACACACACACACACACACACACACAATTCATACGTAAAGAAAAAATATGACTTGGGTTTGAAGAACTGTACAGGGAGATGTTGATTCTTTCATTGAAATTTGTTAGCGCACGAGTTGGTGGAACAGCAGCAGTAAAAGACAAACTTGTCAGTTTTTTCAGGGAACACAAAAGAGATACAATGTCAAATACATAGCTGAAATGACTATTTAAAATAAGTAGGCTTCCATGTAGATGTACTGTAGTTGGTTTTATTGGTACAGTACTATATTTTCAACAGAAGTAGTATTCAGAACGATAACGATTCTGAATGTCACTTGCCAAAAGAGACAACACGCAGACTAATACTGAACATACTTTTAAATTTGGTACATATTGTAGCAGTATGTAAAATTCCCCATTAACGACCCAACATCAAAATTAAATCAAAATGTTACCCATGAACAGAACTGCTTAAAACAGAAATTACAATTTAGCAAAAGATTAGAAAAAAAAAAAACGCAGTTTCCAGAATTAAAACAGTATTCAAAGTCCGTATTCAAATTTGCAGAATATAGTGCTCGTTAAGGCCCTAATGTCACCGTTCGCTTGCAAATGAAAATGCACAAAAGCAACTAAAGATCACAGATTAAAAAATAGGCATCACAGTATCTAAAACTGTTTAATGATTAAGTTTTACATTACCGTGCCTTGTCTCATTCGCTTTCTTTGCCATGCCAAAAAAAAAAAAAGCAGTGCGGACTGTGATGGTTAACAACTCAACTGTAACATTGAAGAGATGGGCTTTGTATTAGAAAACTGGTGACAGAGTCGGAAATCGTGTGAAAAACGCGACCAACGTGTATCTGGGTAATGGATATCAGAGTGCTGACTGTATTGCAGTATGTATGATTTGTAAAAGACAACTGGTTTTTGTTTTCCCTCTGTATTGTCCAGTAAAACATATTTAGAATCTGTGTTAACCCACACTACAAGCAGGAGACAGACACATCATCACAATACAGTTTCAGTAGTCAACAAAAATAATTGTGACAGTACAACCACTGCATCAAAATTAACCTGTAGTTGCTTTTTTTTTTTTTTTTTAAATGGAGTCGTTATGGTTATCTACAACATGCACTTCTCTCAACACAAATACTATATGCTAATACCTGATGGACTCATTCCTGACCCTAAGGCATCCAGTGAGATCCAGGTGCTCCATTTGAGGACAGTTCTTGGCCACCTCCTCTACAGAGACATCGCTGATATTTGCGTTGACTGCCACTGACAACGACTTCAGCTTGAGGCACTTCCTGGCCAGGTAGCAGACGGCCTCATCTTTGAGCTGCCGACAGGCAGTCAGGTTGACGGACTCCAGCCCCACGCAGTGGTCTGCCAGGCTGCGGAGGGACAGGCTGTCAACCCACTCACAGTGTGCCAGGGACAGGTGTTTTAGGTGAGCACAGCTGAGAGAGACAGCCACCAGAGACTGGCGGCTCAGCCTGTCACATCCGTTCATGTCAATGTGCTGCAGGTGGTGATTCTGACCAATCACAGGAAGCAGCTCTTTGTCTGTCACCCATTCAGAACAATTCTGGAGTGTCAAGTTCTGGAGAACTTTGTTGTCCCTCAGCATGTTGCAAAATGCCTGCTTGGGTATGCAAGGACCAACCTGGAAACATCAGTCTACAATTAGGATTGAGTTAAACATGTGTTACAGTGTGGGGAGAGGGCACAGAGAAACAGCTTTGTAATTAAGAACATGATTATGTGCTTCTATTGTGCTGAAGAGACATAGTAGTCCTTGCTTAAGGAGTTTTGCATGTTGGTCTAGGACATGTATTTTCAATAAGGGTTGAATTAAAAAGGGAAGTGACAATAGTTGTGCATTCATGAATCAAATAAGTCAGAGGGTATGTATATAAAATAACAGCACAACCTAATTGTATAAACAAAGTTATGTATTCCATTAAAAAGTCTGTTACCTGAGAGAGGTCAAAAGAGCGACAGTTGGCCAAGTAGACATGGATGAGGGCTTGAAACTGTTTGCTAACTCTCTGCAAGATCACTAAGTGGTGCATTGGTAAGAAGCAGAGCACATGTGGCACTAGAACATCCTCCCATGGCAAGTCCAAGAGCTGATACCTGCAGCAACAGATGAGAGCTAAGGATCACAGGGTCAACACATCCAGTTTTGATTTAAAATACACGTAGGAAGATGGGGCAGATGGTGATAATGGTGTATCATGTATATCAAGCAATGATACATTTCAATTCTAGTAGCAACAGCAAAAATGATGTAGATCCTCAGCTCCGACATTGGCCTTGATAAGAATATGCTAATCGTGGATATACAGTAATTCATTTTAAATATCGCATTGTTACTCCAAATTTTTCAACAACATCCTAATTTATGTAACGCATAATGATATCATTCAAAGGCAGAATGAGTTTTTGCTTTACCGTGACCATAAAACACATTGTGTTCCCCAAATGCTGCTTTTACGATATATCATGTGTATTTATTAATACAGTGTAAAATGCTTGTTAACATAATCTGACGTTAAAAAGCAGAATATGCCAGTGCATTGATCCAATAATCTTATTACCGCATGTCTGCTATGTTGCATCTTTTTAGTTACCTGCAGCTCGCGCTTCCTTCCATCTCAGCTAACACAGATCACCGGACTGGATTTTGTACCGCAATGAAAAATATAAGCACCGCTTTCCGGATTTGCGTGCATCTCTATTTTGGTTCCCAGTAGTTGGAGAAACTACTGCTTTCTGCATGACAGTTCCTACTCGCCGAACCTTCTGTTCTAGGTGAATTGCAACGAACTTTTTTTTTTCAGGGTTTCTGTGGCGGGCGTACTGTAGTGCTTGGATACTTTAGTGGCAACCACCTGGACAACAGTACTGAAAGATTTTTTTTTTTTGTGCATATAATAGTAACGTGTGCATTACTGCCGCAGAACTGTGCAAGAAGAAGCATATAGTTAAACTTCACTTACGGCACTTAAAGTGCAGTTATATAAAGTTACATTTAAGTGATAATGCAGCTATAGCTGGATTGTAACAGACGGCACCTAGTGCGTTATTAGTTTTAGTGACACTAGACCGCAATGTATGAGCTGTCTCTCTGGGGTTGTGCACTCATATTGTGTTGACATTTGCATTCCTGTATATGAAGACTGAAGCCTTGTTGCGGTGTCGTCGTTCGTGTTTAACAAATAAAGCATTGTTAGTTTACTATTATTATTTTTTTCTTGACCCTTACAGACATATTTTAGACATAATATATGAATTGAACCATGAATGATTGGCTGTAGTGTAAGCCCTGCTTAAAATTGGATTTTCAGTTTATAGCTGGTACTGCATTAAGCATAGCAAAGCATGAGATAGCACATTGAAGTATGGTAAAACATGGTTTTAAAAAAAAACCTATGGCAAATGCATAAGGGAAGAATGAGAAGAGCATAGTGAACTATAAAATGCTCGTGCACATTTGTAGCATTCTGATTCCAAGCACATAAAGAAAGGCAATACAAGACACAAAAGGCCTTTCTGGAAAGTGAACCTATGTGGCTTTGAAATAAGGTATTTGTTTTTACAAAAACTAGATCATCAGAAATCCCCTTGTAGTTTTTTGAATTCTTACGACTGACACTGCAGAACTAAACTGAAACAGATGTTCCAGATGACAATAATGGCTAGGTCCCTTTACAGGAAATTACCTTTCTGTGTCATATGAATGATTTTCATTACATGAGAGTAGATGTTAAAACTTCATGCTGATTTGAACTTGGCTCTCGCCAAGATAAGCACCAACTAAGACGTAGCTTCACAGTAAACTAATGTGATCCATATGTGTCTCCATCCATTTGCGCTTCCTTCCATATGATGATGTAGATATCCTTCTGTCTGGTGTTGGTGGCTGAAGTGTAATGCTGGCTCCAGGGATCAGCTTATTGCCTCCCTAACGCATCAGCACACACAACGGCTGCGATGCTGGCTCTGGGGATCAACCATAGTGCGGTCTCCCCAGCGCATCAGCATGACAACCGTCTGGATTGAGCTAAGTAGGGTACATCTCTGGGGTCTTCAAGTGGGCACCTTCCATCCTCGGTGTTTAGTCGACTAGCCCACGACACCTCAAGAGGGCTCGACGGTGATTCTGGCGTCCCAGCACCCCCACTCAACTCAGCCCAGCTTACTTACCTGTACATCAGCGTTTCTTTCTTTCTACTGTGCTTGAGATCCCCAGCCAGAATCTTTCTGTCTCAACCACAGCCAGTTGCTGCTCCTCTCTGCTGCTTCAGATAAGTTCTTGACTGTGCGATGCAACTCTTGGCCATTGAATCCGACATCTCTGAGAAACCGGGTTGTAGAGTGTGCCACAAATCCTCGACAACCCACTTCCACTGGGTAAACCCAGACTCTCCATCCTCGCTGTTCCGGTTCAGTGGCTAGTTGAGCATACCGCAGTTTCTTCCTCTCATACGCTTCATCTACAGCATCCTCCCATGTCACTGTTAACTCTACCAGGTGAACAAGGTGTGCTGATCCAGACCACAAGACAATATCTGGTCGAAGGTTAGTGGTGGCAATCTCAGGTGGAAAAATAAGCCGTTGACCAACATCTGCCAGCATTTTCCAGTCTCTAGCAGCTTCCAGTTGTCCTGGGCGAGGATTGGTTTTAACACCTTTCCTTGGTGGTTGCTCTCCTGGGTGGAGGAATGTTGTCTTTTGTGTGTAATGTTTTGATGGAACAGGTGGAAACTTATTGGTCATGTTACACTTGTCTTCCAATGCTAAGGCCAAACATCGCAGCACCTGGTCATGGCGCCAAGTAAACCGTCCTTGGCTAAGAGCCACCTTACATCCTGTCAAAATGTGCCTTAATGTTTCAGGTGATGAACACAAAGGACATGAGGGATCCTCTCCTACCCAGAGGTTTAGGTTCTGTGGTGATGGGAGAACATCATATGTTGACCTTATAAGGAAACTGATCCTGCTCTGTTCCATTGACCATAGGTCTTGCCAGCCAATCTTGCGTTGTTCCACACTCTCCCATCTCATCCATTCTCCCTGCTTGGCCTGGGAAATCGCCTTTATACACCTCATCCTCTCCTCCTGCTTTTGCACCTCGTTGACTACCAGCTTCCTCCGTTGAGCTGGGGCTGCCTTGTGCCATGTAGGAGGAGCTGAATTGAGACCAAGACCCCCTCTTCCATGCTGAACTTGCCCCACGATATCACCAATTCGAAGGGCAGCCTTTGCATCCTCCACAGCTTTCTTTGCCGCCCACTTTCTTCCAGTTTTCAACACAGGTGCTGCCTCCCTTACGCATTTGTCGCGTGACTCTACTAATGTCATTTCCAGTCGGACCTTGGCGCACTTAAACTCCTCGGTTAGAGCGGAGACAGGTAGCTGCAGTATTCCTTTACCATAAAGTCCCACTCTGCTGAGGCAGCGTGGAACTCCCAACCATTTCCTGATGTGTGAACTGATTAAAGCTTCCAGTTTCTCTACTGTTGTCAAAGAAACCTCGTACACAGTCAGTGGCCACAGCAACCTTGGCAGTAGACCAAACTGAAAGCACCAGAGTTTTAGTTTGCCTGGTAAAGCGCTGCTGTCTATGCTCTTCAACCCTTCCACAGCTTGTTGTCTAACTTCTCCCACACAAACTGTGTCCTTTAGATCCCCGTCGTACCATCTCCCAAGGCTCTTCACTGGCTTCTCAGACACTGTTGGTATTGCCTCACCATTAATGAAGAACGTTTTATCTACTACTTTACCTTTAATTATAGAGATGCTCCTTGATTTAGTAGGCTTGAAATGCATTCGTGCCCATTCAATGTTACTGGTTAATTTGCCCAATAACCGATTAGTGCAGGCTACTGTTGTAGTCATGGTTGTCATGTCATCCATGTATGCTCGAATTGGTGGTAGTCGCATTCCAGAAGCCAAGCGCTCTCCTCCCACTACCCATTTTGATGCCCTAATGATTACTTCCATTGCCATGGTAAAAGCCAGTGGAGAAATGGTGCATCATGCCATTATTCCAACTTCAAGGCATTGCCATGTAGTGCTAAATTCTGAAGTTGAAAAACTAAATTGCAAATCTCCAAAGTAGGCTTTCACTAGATTTGTTATTGTCATCGGTACACTGAAAAAATCAAATGCTGCCCAAAGAAGTTCATGTGGCACTGAACCATATGCATAATGAAACACTTCATTTATTTTTACATTTTCACCCATTATAATGTTTTCTGTAGGTAACTCATCTGACTGGGGCATACCTCTTTTTTTTTAGATATATAACTTAAACCAAACTATGCTTGAATATGGTAAGGTAAAGGGTTGAGTCTTTCCCATCTGGATATATGTCTGCCTGTCCAGGTTTTATACTTCAAACTTACAATAGTCCACATTCATAATTACACTGCAAACTCTACTGCAGTCATGCAGCTGACATTTAAAAAAAACTCCCCAATACTTAAATTAGCGTTAGTTCACACATAACTACATTTTAAATACTGACACTTATTAAGTCAGAAGTTCAGTAAACACAAATCTTCCAATAAAACCTGTATAGTGTACTCCATATGGTTAAGTTACCAAATAATGATCTTCTCAGTATAGATACCGACCATTGCTAGGTGTTGTGATTATCGTAGGAGTTAATCATCGCAGCCACAATTTGTGTACAATATATTGAAAGGAGGAAAATGCTATTTAAAAAGAAGGAAAACAGTGTTATATGTCATACCTTTCCATCAAGAATAATGTGATTGGAACACGTAGTGCATGGAATTTGCATACCCATGCAAATGATTTAACAAATAACTGCCCAGGCACTTTATCTCTATAGCTGGACAATAGGAGCAGTGAGGCTGAACAATTGCTGACTAAAGTGATACAAACCTAAACATGAAGAGGGGAGCTCACTGGGGCAGTGAGTATGCGGTTCTGTTGTTCATGATGGCGCTGTCACCAACAGCTCAGGCTCAGTCCAGGTGCTCTGTGCCATCAGGGAAGACGGTCTATGATTTCACAGTTCAGACCCTGCAAGGTCACCATCTTTCGCTGGATCACTTCAGAGACAAGGTTCTGCTCATCAGCAATGTGGCAACCTTTTGAGGTTCCACAGTCAAGCAGGTAATCATGTTTGCCTTTTGTACATTTGTCAGAATGTCAACCATAACACTGTACCATAATAGGCTTACACTGGCATTAGGCATGTTTTACATGCTATAGTTTTCCTGCTTTTAAATAACTCTGTAGAAGAAAAAAGGAAAAAAAGATTATTTTAATACAAAGCTCAGAAATACATTTCTGTAAAGAAAAATGTGTTCTATTGATAATGATTTCTGATAACCTTTACCATATGTTTGAGTATTTTGAAGTTATGGAATAATATTTGCATACCATATGCTTAATATTTATGTATTTTTAAACAAACCAGTGAGCTTTTGAATTACTATAATTGTATACATAGGTATGAAATAATACATTGGATGCAATTCTTAAAAGCATCTGTGTAGTTTATTCTGGTTTGGTGTCTTAATTGGGTGTGTTTTTCTTTTTGGATAAATCTTGCTAAATGACAACTTGGAGTGAAAGCCTTTCAGAATCTAGTCCATTGTGTATTGGTTGATTGTGAGCTTTTCTTACATACAGTATATTGTTTTGTGATAGAGGATTTTGATTAATTATCAAAAGATGACGGAATCAGCGTCAATATTGTGCCTCATTCACTTTGTTAATCGCATAAAATGGTATTTCTTAAAATGTTTTTTGAAAGTCAATTCCATTTGGCATGAAGTAGTTTCTTTTAAATTGTATACCATTTTCTTTCTACCATATTCATATACCAACATTCCAGGCTAATTTCTTTTATATAATTGCTAAAACTGTTGCCTGCTTATACCTTAGAATTAATGTATGTGTGTTTAAAGTGATATACAATACAATTCTCCATTTCCTTATTTTAACATGTCCATTATTTCCCCCTCATCTGCAGTACTATGAACTGAATGCACTAATGGAAAAGTTAGCTCAGACCCCCTTCACCGTTCTCGCCTTCCCCTGTAACCAGTTTGGCCTTCAGGAACCTGGTAAGGGTTGTGTTTTTCAATGCCATCTGCAGACTGTCATTTAAAGCTAGCAGGCCATTAGAAAAATACAAATACAAATGTAAAACGGCCCCTATTTACCAATTTAACTGCTGTGGTGAAATTAATTGACTTCTAGATCATCTTTTATGAAAAGGCATTATGAAGAGTTATTCTGCCGGTCATTTGAACTACAAGAAAACGGGTAGTTATACATAGTTATACAGCCAAAAAAACAGGTGACAAATAAACAAATATGTAAACTATAGTTGCTAGTCCTAAAGTAAAATGACAGGTTAGGAACTGTCGGTAGCATTTCTATAACAAGATGCATTATTCCTTTTACTGAAGTGTATTACAGTATTTCAATCTTAACAGAGGAAAACTACGAGACATTAAACATCCTTAAGTATGTAAGACCAGGAGGAGGATTTATCCCGAAGTTCCAGGTATTTGGAAAGATTAAAGTGAACGGGGCTAAGGAAGACCCACTCTACACTTTTTTAAAGGCAAGTGCTTTGTAAGTGATTTTGATTATATGGCTGGTTTATACAATACAGTCACTTCATATTAAGTGACAGGGAATTCACATTAGGTACTGTGCAATTACATAGCTATTATTGTTGTACTAATATTCACAAAAATAAATTGTTCCAAATCTATTGTGCATCTGCTAAGTTTTATATTGGTACAGTACAATGATACCTCAATGCATTTTTCCATGGTAGATCCCTGCATGATCAGGGATGAAAACCCTGTGAAAGATACTGAATTATACCTTAAGCAGTAGTTGAATGGTTCGTAAAGTTGTGAGTTGTTTTAACATGTTGGTTTCGGTACACTGCAGGAATACTGCCCATTTGTCAACCCTCTGATTGGAGATCCAGAGAAACTCTATTGGTCCCCCATTAAAGTCAATGACATACGCTGGAACTTTGAACATTTTCTCATCAATGCCAGAGGAGTGCCGATTAAGAGGCAAGTTTTTTTTTTTAATACACAGCAGAACTGGTCTCGCATAAGAGCATAATTTATCCAGTATAGTGCAACTGACCAGTAAAATATAGTGGTGTTTATCCCATTGACCTCAGCTGCGGCAGATCTAAACACTGCCACTATTTAGATGACTAAATTAGGTCTCTTTGTGCACACCAGATATATTGCAGTACTCAAGTCTCTTTAGTGTATTTCGATCTGTAACAAATATGTAAATGCCAGAAGGGTCATATTTCACTAGTTTAAATGATAGCAGTATTATGATATGCAAACTAACAGTTTATAATTAAGTAAAAATATAAATATTATATATTCTTTCATTTGTACTATTTAGATCAATTGAATATACACCAAGTTATTTAACAGTTTGGTAAAATTGGTATGGCATTGCTTACTTGAAGAGTGGAGATACATGGATTGACATGTTTTAGTTTCGCACAAAGCTACTGTGTTGTCAGATTCAAATAACATACTAGAAAACTAAGGAGAAACTGTTAGGATGGAGATACACAGACACATGTTTAACAGAACACACCAATGACCAGTACCCATCTGCACAGACGTATTACACAGAGACCGTCCCACATTTTAATTTGCACAGTTCTCTTCTACACTGCTGTTTTTGTTAGCTATAGTCCTAACCTCTAGGCACAGCTGCATGGTCCTTGTTATGATGGCTCTCAGTAAGGTCTCTCCAAAGTCATTGTGTTTTCCAATTTCCCCATCTTGGGCAAGCAAGATTGGTGCTAATCAGTCTATGAGAAATATCTGTAATTTGAAGTAGCAACCAATTGTAATTGTAGTTAATCACCAAATAAGGTTACCCTTAGAAATGGAGATAATGATAAATATAATAATTATGTTCCTTTTTCTTAGGTATGACTTAAATGCTTCTTTTAAAGAGGTGGAAGGTGACATTGAAACTCTTCTGAAAGAAATGTCGACATCCAGATAGAACCACCAGTGGGATCACCAGTACCTTTGAATGGATACATGAAAGCCTGCACATTGAAACAATGGAGACAGAATGAAGAACATTCAGTAAATGCTGACAAGCAGCTGATTAGTGTCTGATGTGGTGGGAGAGAATACTCTGTGTTTAATGCATTCAGTCAGAGCATTCAGTCCCATCGGTCTCTATTCAATTGTTGGTTGGCTTCTTTTGATCAACGGGATAGTCTAGTATAATAATAAAGCAGTCATAAAGATTAAACTTTTTTTTTGTTTAATGATTAAGCTTTTAATTATGCTTTTTTTTAAATTATATTTTTTAGATATTCAACCCACTAAAATTTTAACCACCTCACACACAAATAATGTATTTTCTATTGCAGCACCAGCAGATCATTAAAGGACTTGTATTACTGTAAAGCGTTCAATCAGTTCAAACATTGTATTTAAGAACTATATGTAAAATAAATTCAATACTGTTGCAATCAGTGCACAATACAGCATGAAGATAAGAGTTTCAAAAGCTTTAAGTTTTATTAAAAAAAAAAAAAAAAAAAAATTATTCCAACACCATTCTCAAATCAAACCACACAAGTAAAAAAACAAGAAAAAATAACATTAAGTTACCTGTGCCGTATCCTCTTACTGAGTCGGCATTTGTCAGAACAATTCATTTAAGGAACTGTGCTGACAGACTGAAAAGGGCTCAAAACATGCTATTCGCATGTTAACTAGTTGTTATGCAGCTCTACCTTCAGATCTCACTGCCAGTGAAAGAGGGCTCAGAAACTGATGTAAGATTCAGTGTGAAAACAATTGAAACAACAGAGCGCCATTTTATTGTAAAAATCTGGCAACTTATTCTCCTATGGTAGCCAAAAGCAAATGCTTCCCCAAATGGTAGAATGCTGTATAAAACACATGGGTCAGATGTACTAAATTATTACTCCAGTAAAAAAAAAAAAAAAAGAAAGTTTGCTTTATTTTTCTAAAACAAAAAAAAATAAAGCTAGGAAGAAACAACTTTGATATTAATACGGTTAGAAACCATAAATCATATAAACCAGCATTCACAGTGAGGCTGTATGTTTTCACTGTAGCAAAAAATGCACTTTGCTTTCTCCTCTCAGTCTTATCATTTGGTACAGGTATTTCTATTACATTGCAGTCCAAGACATACTGCACCGGTATTTATATGGGAGCATTAAAGGTTTTCAATGAAGCAGCCACTGTAACAGTACTACACACTCTATACATGTATAACACAAGTTATTAAGTCACAAAGAACACCTACAGGCAACTTCCATTAATTCATGCAGCATGTTTGGTTATATATACAGTCAACAAATTCAAGTTGCAAGATAAATAACGACTTGAGAGATACATTGAAACGGCAGTACTTACTTCTGGGACCAAATGAACAATACGTATACATTTCCTGGACTCAAAAAACAAAAGAAAATAAGTACCGCTGATCTAGAGTGTCAATTTAAAAAGCCATGGAAAACGCTTAGAATGTCATGAACACTGGATGTAACTGATTCCATAATATCATTCAGAATTCTACTTTTTCTGTGCTCTTACCTTTTGCTATCACTTTTTGTTTTGAAAAGGTTTAGTTTTCTTACTTATAATCAAGTGTTCTGTCATTAACATGTAGCATGGGCCCCCACTTGACACATAGCTACTTCTTCCCCAGGACCAGCTACTATTGGAATTGCTCAATAATTACACATGTTTCTACAGTGAATGTCTTTTTGGAGTTTCATAACACATCTTTAATTTGCATACTTCAAAATAAGAAAACAGTTAATAAAGGCGGTCTCAGCCTGCAGCAGTTAAAGTGTACACACATCATAATCCACACAAAGAACAAACATTTAAAAAAAAAAAAAAAGTAGAAAACAAAAACTACATTAATGAAATGTAGGTGAAATCTAACATGTTTTCAGCGTTTTGTTAAAATCATTGAAACAGTGAGCTATGATTTCTGTTAAGAATTAACCAATCAAATTTGTTGGCACCTAAATAGAAATGTTTTGACCAAATACCTTCAGTAATGAACACCTACATTTTACCAGCTTTTACCCAAACACCCCTGTCATTATACCTTAGGCTTCTCCAAAGCAGAGACTCCTGGTTGTGTTGAAATGAGCACCTAAATTCACTTGTGATATGATGGAATCAAACTTATATATTTGAAATTCATAAAATCGTTTTTTTTTTATTATTATTATTATTATTATTTATTTTTTTGGTTTGACCAACATTTTTAAATACCACACTTCAATTCTAAATTAATTTTTATTTATAAATTTCCAACCATCTACCTCCTGTTAAACAGGTACATGTGGGATTAAAATCCATATGCTTTTCCACAAGTTTAAAATGGCAAAACCAAAATGGCAAACCAACTGTGTGCAGTATCAAAACATTATGCAGGGATAAAATGCTTTCTTTAAGATGACACATTCTGACAATGTCCATGTGAGTACATGGGATTTCTTGACATTGGGTAACCTTAAAAAAACAAGACTATGATAACATGCGTTTCAATTAATATGGTATCTGTAATATGTCAGTCACTGCTTTAGGAATGGAGTGCTACTAAATTAATTTTTGGTAAGACTTTTTTTTTATGAATATCTTGGTTTCAAAACTGAAATTATAACATGAAACTTGCCAGATTTCAATTATATCAAATATGAGTCCAAATTCAATTGTAACTTTAATACTCATATTCACATTATATTTTAAGTGAGCCTATATAGTGACTAAGAAACAATAGAACAGAGTTTTCATTAAAAATCAACTATCATCTCTTGTCCGGTCAAGCCAATGCATAACACAATACATTAACAGTATTCATTATAACGGTGTATCAAAATTGCAAAAACGCCAAGTAACAAAAAAAAAAAAAGATTTATTGTACATATCTTAAATATGAAAAACAACTAAACAAAAAGTTAGCAGTATGTTCCTTAAATCTTCAAACATGCAAATGCTGTTTTGTTGACTCATCAAATACTGTATTTGACACAGTTACACATGTAAATAAAACATGTATAATTCCCATATCTTGGTTTAACTCAAACACCAATATTGTAATATTTCCTCAAACCTTACTCGGATCTTGGGATGCTAGCCAGCCCCAGCAGTCTACCTAACACCAGATTTGTTATAAATTCATTATTTTTAAATCATATAGCCTAGTTACAATTATTGCATACGAAATTGATCAAAAAGGCTCAATTCAATACGAATGAGCTTATATCAATTGTGACCTTGTATGCATGGGCATCCTTAATATTACCTTGCATTTATTAGGCAGTCAAGTCATTCCTAATGGGAAATTAACAACCATAGAAGCCTGGGAAGCTCACACTGTTATTATCTTGCAATCATTTCTTTATGGACACTTCCAACATGCAGGGCCGTCAATCTAATCAGTCATACAGAGGAGAGAGGGGTCGAGAAGTTGACAGAACAGACACTACTCCACCAATCCAACTGGCAAGTGTTTGAAATGTGGGTTGCAGTTATGGCTGGTGTGTTCACCACTTCTAAATCTACGATCATCATAGTACATAGTGGTTGACTTGAAAACTTCCCATAGAGATCATGCTGTAGAGAAGAATGGAACAGACAGCTGTTCAAACCAACTGAGGCTTTGCATGCAGTTTAGCCTCAAGCCGGAAATGCTGCCAATACTTGAACTGATAATATACAACAACATTTATTAAACCACATTTATCTTTTATTTGGCTTGGAAACTTTTTTTTCCTCATTAAAAGAGGATACTGTTTCTAAATTCTAACCTTTGTATGTTTGATACCCCCCACAGAGGTCCACTTTATTAAAAGTTGTCTATGTTGGCAGAACTACAGTGTTTTAATTATGAAATGATGTACAGGATGGTCTCATGTACACAAGTGATTATTTAAGTGCTTATTTAAGCTTTGGTGCTAGTAAGGTGTTGAGAAGTACAGGTAAGAGAGGGTAACTTAACGCTAAGCAAAGGACGTCTAGATGATACACAAAGTTGCAATACAAAATGAAGCAGTCTCAGCAAAGGGAAGAAACAGCCTTTCTTTCCTTAGCTATGCTGTATGGCTAATTATGCATATGGAAAACCCTGCAAAATCAGGTAACCTATGTTAAAATATATGCCTCATCAAAAACAAACATATTACTTTACAAATTGATTTCCCACAACAAGCTGAGCTTCTGCAAAAAGCAAGTGCTTTGAGACAATCCCATAGGCCACCAGTCCAATTCCAAGTTCAGCAACATTGATTACCAGGCAACTATAAGTTTCAACACTTCCTGATGACAGCTATTT
Organism: Acipenser oxyrinchus oxyrinchus; assembly: GCA_030684275.1. Taxonomy (NCBI): domain Eukaryota; kingdom Metazoa; phylum Chordata; class Actinopteri; order Acipenseriformes; family Acipenseridae; genus Acipenser; species Acipenser oxyrinchus. The sequence continues at coordinate 11,621,074 of CM060259.1, read as the reverse complement.
TGTTTTTGTGTATTTAGAGATATGGGTTGGATCCACAGTAACACCACTGGCAGATGGACAAAGCAAAGTGGAAGATGCTTTCCTACAGTAGTTGTTTCAGTGCTGCCATGCAGAAGTAGCTTACAGTTTGCACACACATGTGCTGCTGGCTGCATTCCCTCCAGCAGCTACACATTGTTAAAGTGTCCTCCAGTAAGCACTAACTGAAGGCCTGGTCGTACCGCCCTTTGACCATCATGTTTAGTAAAGGTCCCACCTGTGGAAAAGGAAGAAACGCCACCATGAGTAGAGCCTGACAATTTATTAATGTTTTGTGATGGAATGGTTTTGGACAAAGATAAAATCCTTCAAGGATAAGTATGATGATAGGGTTAAAAATAAGCATCCTGAAACATTTGCCATAAATACCTCTTGTGGTTCCCCAAGAGCTTCTCCCAGCATCTTCTCTATATTCCTCATGATAGCCACCTTTTGATGAGCTTTCAGAGGGTACTCTATCCTCTTTGGGGTGGGTGCTCCCTGGGGGGGAAAAAAAAAATTACACCAATGAACTCATATGAACTTGGAGGCCCATCAAGCTGCTAGAATAGTACCATTAAATCACACGGTTAACTTGAGTATTTTAACAGTTAGATTTACTGTAGTGTTTCTGAAAAGAAAAAAAAGTGCTCTCGTCAAGGTCATTTTCTACCACATGTATCAATTATGTATTACACATAAAGTAGACAGACAAAATGTATATGCATACTAATGTATGTACAAACGTACAATGCACAGAATGTAAATCTAAGACACTTAATCTGAACATTAGGAGTATTTTAAGCCTACAGGGTTTGCATGTGTTCTTTCTTTAAACTTAACAGGATACCACTACTGATAGCAACTAAAACAAATGATCTGTATGATATTTCCTCCCAATAATCTTTATTGTGGAATCAGGTGTTTATTATCCCTCGCAGTGGATGACATGGTCGTACATGCATATCTGGAAAATCGCTTATCTTGAGAACACAAGTAGTAATTTTAATCTGCTTTACCATGATACCAACACCTCATCTGCTTAGCTAATGGCATCTGGGTCTTAAATACCACTTATCCAATTTGCATTAAACTATTAATACTTATTAATTCTAGACTATTCTGTATATAGTGTATTTAAAGATTGAGTTCACTGCATAACTAACTGGGAATTTACTAATCCCCTCTGAATGAGTGACAACCAGAGTGTAAACCACAGATCCAGAATCTCCGAGTTAGTTTTGGAACGAGCACCTGCAAGTTGTCTGCTATAACCAGCAGACTGATTCCATCTTTCCTGACAATTCTGCAAAAGCAAATCAATAAGTCCCTTCATAACAAATATTTTCTGTAGAAGAAATACTGCTGTTGCAGACCACTTGTTTAATGCCTGGCTGGTCTAACAAAGATATTCTTTTTACTCTCCAATTATGAAACATCTCTCAGTGACAGTGACATTTAGTACAGCAAATGGACTTCGATGGACATGAATGTTTCTGAACAAAATCTACTTGTAAAGGATAATCCACTGCTCCAGTTTCTAGGTTGAGAGAATGGTGCATGGGTAGCTTTTTTCCCCCCTCAGGTGGTGCCATTGATTCTCTGACACCAAATGCTAGGGTAGTGATCTTTTTTTTGTTTTTTTTGTTGTTGTTTTTTTTTTACTTTGCAGGGATCTGCATATTAGTCGGATAATACTTAGAGTCCCACCCCCACTCCGCCCCGCCCCCAATTATGGCCAGGTTTCCATAGAAAAGACCAAAAGGTCCTACCTTGTACCAAAAGTTAACTGTGATAGTAATTCCTCCATTTAGTAAGGATTCAATGTGATGCCACCTGAAACAGCAAAAAACAGAACATGAATCTGACTGCAAACCAAAAAGCAATAACACATTCTTAGCATCAAAACAAGGTCCGAAGGATAAACTGATATGAGTTAGCCACGTCATTCACAACAAACTCTGAAAATCACCTTAAAAACAGAACTTGAAGACCTTTGCACTTTGCTTGTAGGATTTCTGATTTTCTTTCTATGGTTCCTTATTTAAGTTTTTTTTTTTTTTTTGTACAAGGCATAAACTAACTTCAGCTGTATCAGGATAAAAGGGGTTTAATTATGATAATAAAAAGAGCCTGGGAGTGTAACAGGTAAGTTAAAACAGTAAGGGCTCTGATCCATTAGAGGAAGAGCTCCTTATCTCTTTGCAGCAGCAACATGCTGCAAATTACTGCCTTTCACACAGAGCCTGAAACTTTGCTGAAGAGTGTTAATTATCAGCCTCTGCTGTCCCCCGTGCTGAACTAAATGTGCTCCTTTCCTGCTAATATATGCAAGTTTCCCGCTGATGCTTGCTGAAGTTTCGGGGGATTAAATCCATTTGTTAGTGACACTCTCTGGAGATCTGACATCAAAGCAAGTATTTCTGTACAAACCAGACACAGGTGTTTTCTGAACAAAAACAAAGCTACCCGCAGTTGCAAATTATTAGGTGAATGACACCTCTGATACGGGCCCATAATGAGACAAAGTGAAGGGTACTGTTAGATTTTATCCAGGGAGTTGGTTTATGAGATGTGAGCTGTAAAAAAAAAAGACTTCACAAAAACATTCAAGCCCCCCTACAGGGGTGCCTGATGAAGACACCCAATCAGATACATGTCTAGCCTCTTACCTATATATTAAAGTACAATCTATTCTATAATGTATGGCTGCTTGATCAAAGATAAAAGCATGACAGTGCAAGCGGCCACCAGGCAGAAATACAGCATTTCAGCACAGACTTCTTTCTATTAGGCAGCTGGTTGGCAACATTTTCTCTGCTTTTTGCTGGTGAAGTCGAGAGCCAATGGATTGGAAGATGGGTTGTCACATTTGAATCAATTTGACAGCTGCTGCATGTGTGGGAGGCTGAGAAAACCCACCACAGCTAGGGCTACAGGGAATCTGTTTTTTATTTCACGTTAGAAGCATCTATACAGGAATCATATTGGTGATGCTTTTATGAGTTAATAGGAGGGTGAAGTCGTGTTAAAACGCATGGATTATTATCTACAGCACAAGACTGAACACCTGGTATACTGCCTTATAGCACGCTGGTCCTTTGTATTTTGGGGAATATTTAGTTTCAACTGATATTTACAGTACCAGATGCTACCAACAGGAGGCCATACGGTATGCTACCGTTTCAAAGTATTTAAAATAACTAATGGACACAATGTCAAAATGACCATTGCCAGACTAGTTTTAGTTTCACTCAGTTTAAATTATTTTTTTCAAAAAAAAAATCTAGTTACAATATTTGACCACAAGGTGGAGCTCAGATTAAGATAAAACAAAATGTCAAACAATATTTAAAGTTTAAAAACACATGACAAGAAGTTCATTTAGCAATAATTTATATTCAGGAAATGATTGAATCGAGGTAAGTCATTAAGGGTGCAAGGAGATGATATAATACAGATCCCAGACAAATAACGGCACAGAATCTGCTACATAGTGGAGGTATTGGAGTGCCCTTTGGTTCACATCCATTCACAAGTTATTACAGTTAAAGGACTTAATTATATTAATTTAAATGGGTAGATAGGGAAAATTTCTTAACGAACTAAAGAAATTAAGATCAGCTGTTCAATGCATTGCAACACAGCAGGCACTTAGTCTTAAGATTTCAGTTTTTTTGTTTAAAACATATTTCGGTAATTTTGCTGCAGATGTGAGGATGAAACCAGACAACTTGTAAATAAAATTAATAAATACCCCTTACCAGTACATCGGGATGTAAAGCACATCTCCTGGACCCACCACTGTTTCATAACCCACGACATGTTTGAAATTAGGAAACTTCTCATAGTCAGGATTTTCAAAATCAACCTAAAAATGGCATTGATTAGTAAAAAGGGCAGTTTATATATATATATATATATATATATATATATATATATATATATATGGCTGACTATCCAAACAATGATAGTGGCCTTAATAGTATCTCTATGAATCTTGTCCATTGTTTAAAGTTTCTGTGATCTGGGGCATTGTAGCACACCCTTTGGTTGTCAATCTGTTACATACGGGCTTGATTCAACCCACTGGTGACCACACAGTTGTGGTTTTCTGCATATGTTGCAATTCCAGGAACACCCAGGAACTGCTCTGATATGTTGAGATGAGATCCTTCTGCTTTGCCATGATTTAGATCACATTACCAAATACATTCTCATACATTACAGACTAGAGTATTTTTTTCATTTTAATTACATTCCATGTTTTTATGTTATTATTATTATTATTTTATTTCTTAGCAGACGCCCTTATCCAGGGCGACTTACAATTGTTACAAGACATCACATTATTTTTTACATACAATTACCCATTTATACAGTTGGGTTTTTACTGGAGCAATCTAGGTAAAGTACCTTGCTCAAGGGTACAGCAACAGTGTCCTCCACTGGGGATTGAACCCACGACCCTCCGGTCAAGAGTCCAGAGCCCTAAACACTACTCCACACTGCTGCCCTATGTCCAGTCAGTGTAGAAAAATCAATTGCCACCAACTACCAAAATGAGATCCGCCCCTCACCTGACTTTGTCGATCACACGGATGATGCACTGGGAATGGATAGAGACGTTCAAACTGATCTGGTGGAAAGAGTATACATCGTTTGTAACCTTTTATTTGAGCAAAAAAGTTCTGTTGTTCATCATAGTGTGCCGGGGTCACATTCCCTGCAAGAAAAATTGAATAAATTAAATTAAATCACATTATCAAATAAACAATTTACAAAAAGTTAGGAAAGCATTTGTATTTTAACATAACTACCCAAAACAAAAACCAGTGATTATGAATATCAATAAAACAGCTAAATGTAGTGCTCTTAATAACATTTTTAAAAAAGTTTGTTTCTGATTTGTGTGGAAATACCTCTGTCCTGTTGTTGAAGTGCTCTAATCCCAACTAGATCTTACTGTGAATAACAAATTGTCCAGATAACTTGGAGAGTTTCTTGGCGAAGTGTACTTTTCTGCTATGCCAAGCAAACCAGCATGCTTAGCACCATAATGGAATCAATCCAGTACCTTCCATGCCAATGAGAAGCAGGTTGGATGTCAGTGGTCCCCAGTTCCGTTTGGCTTGCTGTTTGTTAATCCAGTTCCAGTTAAATCCCAGAAAATCCACCACAATTTTCCGGCCTACTGTGTCGTTCAGTGTTTGCTGCAAATATAACCTGAAATTATTGAAAAATCAGTTATTCGTATTCTTTTTAAAACATTACATGATTTAAAGAAATAATAAAATAAAAAAATCAGATCTATACTAATTGTGTAAAGGTCTGAATTGGACTGAAACAGTTTTGGCTGATCTTTGACTATCTTAACTAATTCGTAAAGAAACTAATAAATGAGGTAGGCCAACTGATCCAGAAAATATTTGTAGAAGGAGATGTACAGTAGGAGGATGTGTTGAAATCGATAAGCTGTCCGCACATAAGTTTACTTTATAAAGGTATTGTACCGATTGCTGTATAGGCATTTAAGTATGTGGGAATGACAAGGATGTGGCCTTAAACAATTGCTTTTTTTTCTGCAGCAGCAGCACCACCACCAAGACAATGACAACTTAACAAAAACTGTACATTCACTTTTAGTTTCCAAAAAGAAAACTGGCAACTGTTTAGAGAGAGCGAGAATATGGGATGTGATCTGTGGGCAGTAAGTTAGGCAGTGAGCCCAAACTATTAAACAGACAGGATTCTGGGACCTAGATGACCTTGTGAATGCTTAGTCATGACAAAGGATTACAGCAATTTGATTTGACAAATTGAATTTCATACTCCTCAACACATTCCACAAACACCCGAACTATGGCTCTCAATTTACGGTTGAAAAGCAGTTTTTTTTTTGTATGCATAAATGGACGAAGAGATGGGAAGATCACACGGCTGCAGGTTAAAATGAATACAAGATAAACCCAGCTAGCTCTCTGCTTAGTCTAATAGTGGATTCCTTAATTCTAGATTTCCTCCTGTGATAACTTTGACAAGTAACTTTGTTTTTCTGAAATCATGTTGTCACAATGTTAATTTTTGGAGTAGCAAGTCAATCCGGTCTGGTTGTTTAAAAATATCTGAATTCCAAATTCCATCTACCCTTTTAATCTGATCAATGCTGTAGCAAACCCAATTATATCAAATTGAGGTGTCCTAGAGTTTCCTTTAGTTTAATATAAAGCCCACTAAGAGCTATAACACAGACAATCATGCTTGGCACTTCCTGTCTACCGGAAAAGGACCTTAAGCCTTGTTGGTAGTTTTCTAAATGAAAACCAGTGTTAATCTAAGTATATTATTAAAGCGGGTCAGAAAAGGGTTGAAAGCACCTGGAGTTATGTCCAATTAAGCGCTACTGAAAGGCATTCATTTGCCCACTAGGTTCCAAGAGCAGTAATTACAAACTGATATATAATATAATTCTGTATAACGAAGGTGCAGCACACCAACAGGGTAAAGTGATCCAGTCAGGTATAATAGGTGATTGGACTAGTGACAAAGGAAAATGATTACTGGTTAAACCCACCAGGCTGAATTTTATTGGGACAGTTAAGGTCTTCCAGTAAGCATGTGCAATAAAGTATGTAATTAGTAATGCATTCATCTTGATTTGTATACCGGTACTGGTTTACAGCACATTCTATTATTTATCAACTCATGGAAAGGAAAGTTAACCAGTGGCCAAGTAATTTATTAGTATATAGTAGACTGGCTAAGCCAAACGTCTGTAGTGTCCTATGTTCCAAACCATACTATCATAATGAAATGCATGCTAAAAGCAGCTGCAGAAACCTTTTTTCTTTTCTCTCACACAGGTGAATTCAAATATTCTGCAAAACACCAATCTAACACTTATTCTATACATGTGTAGGTCAGCATTATAAAGTGCATTTTAAAAACAAAATAAAATATCGCTTAAAAAATCTATTCAAGGCTAAACAAAGCATTTTAGCAAAGAAAACCCATTAAACTTAACAGGGTGTGGTCCTAACTGGTTTGGATTAGCAAGTCTATTGTAAACATACGTACACACACATCTGCAGCCTGGAGTGGGACAGATGCTAGAAGATGTCTAAAGTGCCCTGTGGAATTGTGGGCCTACAACTGGGTCAAATTGGCATATTGGATTTCAGTCACAAATGCGGCACTCTGGTCAAGGAAGATGACCGAGGAAGGCCTTGAACACCATCATGGACGACAGACTCAGCCTAGGTTTAATATGCAAATGGAGTGGTCCTAATAAAGGGAGTGTCAGTGAGTGAATGTAACTATGCATGCATTGCAGGAAACAAACATGCAATATCTTCCCATACTGTAGGCATATTATCATGAAATACATTTATTGAAAGTCAGTAATCAGAAAGTCAGTAATCACAGACTATAATTCTGAAAAAAAGCAATATTTTGTTTTTCTAAAGACACTTGTACACTTAATTTCACTTCCATGTTTTATCCAATTTAACATCTGCTGTTCTACTGCAAGTCGCTACCAAATCTTCATATTTGTACCTTTCCTCTCCACCAGTTTCTTCAGTCTTGTGCATCTTGTCCACAAATTCACTGAATTTCATTTCCACTCGCCTTGACTTTGGCATAAAGTTTTCAACGTTTGGTATTTTTTTTTCATCGTAGTACAAGAACTTGTGAGTTTGGGCAATGTACACTGAAAAGTCTCCATCTCCTATGCTTTCTTGCAAGAAGTCTGTGTCCCATTTGAGTGCTGGATAGACTAGGTTGGTGTCTGTTAACACAACCGGTTCCTAGAATGACAAAATGAATGTTAAATATTAAGCCCATTTGTTTGTGCATAACTTTATCCCCTTAAATCCACAGCAAATGATGAATGATGCACTATTTGTATTTGTTAAAGAAGGCTGACAAAATTGGCTACACTGCTTTCAAATAAACTTTTAAAACACAAATTACATTTTTTTTTTTTTTCTTATATGTAATCACCCTTTATTTTCCCAAATATATTACTGGTATTCTAATAGAACACACTAGGAAAAAGCTGAGTAAGGTAGACTAAAGTATTTTTCAATTCAGATTCTAAAAGGTTTGTTCATATTAAAGCTCATCTAGACAGGTAGCACAAAAGAATGTTGGATACATGACGTCTATGACACACATCACCAGACAAAAACAAACAATAGTCTTTTTTGTTTGCTTATGAAACTGTATCTGGGATAAAAATGTTCATGGAGTGAATAAATCAATAATGAATGAATAATAATTATTATTATGAATTTGACTTTGAATAATACAGATGACTGCCTTCTAAAGGGACTTCTTTAAAACCAAAACAAGTGGTAAAAAAAGGAGTTGTCTAAAAAAAAATTAAAAAAATAAAAACTGTTAATGTTACACTAGACCTAAAAAATAGTTTGCATTATTCGTCAGTTCAACAAATTAAATCGTATTATTTTTCAGTCTATTATTTTTTTTGTATTTATTTTTTTTTAGCGCGAGCCCCAATCAGAGTATCCAAAATAACCCTTTGCACACTAACGATGATGGCTGTTCATTCGTGAAGTCATGTACTGTGCATTTGAGGCGAGCAGAGCGCTTGTGCTACGTGACTGAGGCAGCGTACTCTTCAGACCACGTGGGTCTGCACCCGCTTTCCAAATTCAAGCCAAAACCGCAGTGCAAGAAGCGGAAACAAAATACATAAAAACAAAGTGTGTCTGTGCCAGGTTTATGTTTTTCTTTTTTTTTTTTATCATTGCACACCACATATACTAATAACGCAAATACCATAATACTGTTGCAATTGCTGTAGAAAAGCAATAAATGGACAGGAATACAAAAAAATTCAAACCAACAACTGCACCTGTGGGTTCCATACACCCCAGTCACTCAAGGTCACGCGCTAGTTTAAAAAAAAAAAAAAAAATAGGGCAACGCATACAAGCGATTTTTTCTCGTAATTAACCTGACTATTTAAACTACTGCAGCCCACAGTCCAGTGCAATGCCATGCAATGGGAGAATGACTCATACAAGCCAAGTATTTCTCTATGCTACCCTCCACACAAACAGTACACAATGCAGACAAGAATAATAATACAAAAATAAGGATGATGGACTCGAAGTACAGTAGAAACTTGGAAACGTACGTATGTTATGTCTTCCAGCTAAACACATATTTGCAAAAACACTACTGAAGTGCCTGCTATGGCAATAAACTGTATACATGTTAACATGCAGTACACTACTAATACGACCGTGGACGCTAACTACGTATACAAATGCTCAAATTATCAAAATGCAATATGGAAATTCAAATATATATGATGGAATAGCTTAATCTGATTAAATTTCGTTTTTAATATAAAATTCCGAAAAACTTTACCAAACAACTATTTTGTTGTCTATTTTAAATCAGCAAAAAGAAATAGCAAAGACATACTGTAACAATGTTTCATTATTATTATTATTATTATTATTATTATTATTATTATTATTATTAAAGCTTCTATTGAAGCAGAGTCTTTTAGGCATTTACCGCCTCTGAACAATTTGCATTATTATATAATTCATACGGATGTTAAAGTTCATGCTAAAATATCAGCTCTGAAGTTTTGCATAACCCCATAATTTTGCTTCATAAAGTCAAGTGAAGCCTGCTGAATAATGGTATGTTGACATATTGAATTACATACTGCTTTGTAGTTTTCTATATACCTTAAGCATAACTGACAAAAATGGAAAAATGTGACATTTTGAAATCTAACATTTAAATACTGTACTACTATTATGGCTTCTGGTTGACTTTTGTGATATAATTTTGTAGTTTCTTTGATTACATTGTTGTTGTTGTTTTTATTTGTTTTTTTTTAAACAAATCTCTCAATCCTAAAACTGGAGGTGATGTAAAACTTTTGGTTGTGCAGTGCAGAAGACACCAAACAGGTGTGTGGGTGAAGGGCGTATTGTCTCCAGTAATTATTTTTTGGAATTGATTACATTCCACCTCATTTCAGTTGATTGCACAGTATTTCTTAGCTCTTTCTTAATAAGTCATCAACTGCAGCCAAGTTAAACTCACCCCCTTGCTTATTAAATATTGAGCAAGAAGTCTCTGGTGTCTAAAAATGATACATTTTCTAGCATTTATAGACCATATTAAAGTAGTTCAGTAGCTTTCAATAGTTAAATCAAATAAAATTCAGTAATCCGTCACGTATCCGTCCGTCACATATCTGCCCTAACCGTTTATCCGCCATGATCAATCTCTTTAGCAACGTTAGTTTATTATTGAACAGAGAAGATTGTTCAGATATTGCAGTTCCTACCAAAGTTTTCGTACATTGTGTTGTATGTGCTCCGTGCGCTGCCATTGCTGGTAGTGTCATGTTAGCTGTTCAGTGTGTTGACTTGATATGTATAAATCCTGGTCGCTTTGCAGGGCGTATCAACTTCAACCTTGGTCTCGATCTCCTGCCTGTCACTCAGTAGCGAATGCACGCACCCACACGGCAGACGGCTACTCTGTCACAAGCATTAATACCGTGTATCTTTCTAAACAAGGGATTTAGGGGAGCTCCCTAATAAAAGCTGAATCGCAAAACAATAATTGTGTGAATATAGTCATTGTTACAGCTGTGCAAAATGGTATTTAAGCAGTGATATTATCCACAGATCAATTTGCTATTCAGCTTTTATTAGGGAGCTCCCCTAAATCCATTGTTTGGAAAGATACAGGGTATTAATATATATATATATATATATATATATATATATATATATATATATATATATATATATATATATATATGTATGCATGTTTTCGTGAGCTATAAAATATTTTGCAATTGACATTCTAAACTATCCTGCTGCTGCACCAAAATCTCCATTTGTACAAGTCTTCTGGTGTATTTCAGTGCACAGAAGGTTAAGCTATGAAAGAATGAAGCAAACTTACATGAAATAAACAGAACAGAACAGTTGCTCTAGCGTTGCACTCTGGTACCTTACCACTTGAATGTATTAAATTAATCTAAACTGCAGCCATTCTAAATACCACCACTGTTTACCAGTAATAAAGACAGGAGGTTATGAAAACCAAAACACTATTCCTGTCTGGATGATGTATACAAAGAAAGATTTCTGCTACCTGTGTTTTTCACCTCTCTGGCACTACATTTAACTGCTCCCATTTATCACACATCGCCTCATTTAAGTCCTGCACAAAACTAACACCTTTATTGAACATCAAAAAAACAACATGATTAATTGTACTTATCCAAACTACAATTCCTAAATAGAATACTTGACAGGAAGCAGCTGGAAATGAAGAACAGTTGGCTCATGACAGGGCTCCGATGTATTTGTCAATTCCAAGAGGTTTCATTTGTGAGGAGTAGATTCATTTGTCAGAAAGCCATCATACCATATAGCTTTAGAGTAAATGTGGTGAGGGGGGGCAGATATGCAATGTGTGTCTTATTTCCCTCCCTTACTAAGGAATTATAAGCCAATACTTAAAAGGTCGGCAGTGTTAATGCATTGCCCAAACCTTTAGAAAGTTGAAGGGAGCTACAGAATTGGCCATGTCTAAATTCCGATGTATAAATACTCTGACCAATAACATGTCTTTAAAAATATATTAAAAATAGTGACCGCCTATCAACCCCTGTTAAATATTACCGTAGATTAGGAATAACTATTATTAGGAATAACTATTTTTCAATCACAGTAAATGCAGAACAGAACGCTAACTATGCATCCAAATGTACTCATGTGTCGTATATCGAAACTACGTAAATAAGCCTGAAATTCACTTAAGTCTTAACAGTTTCTAATTTATTAACAAAGAGGTACATGCTTTCATTCACGTTAAATGTTTTCTAGACATGCAGTCATAACATAGTTATTGCGTTAAACAGAACAACGAGTAGCGCAAACCATACTTACTAAACAGTACATATACTAAATACCTCATTGTCTATAAGCATCTCAGCCCTGGGGTCGGTATGGGAGAGCCTGGGTATTGGCCGGGTCTGGAAAGGGTACTTGCGGAGCTGAGACTCACTCCAACCTGGACACTGGACCTCTGAAAATTCGGTGCCCCCTTCGGTACACGATGGTTCTCCTTCAGCCATTGCAGGTGCATGCACACGTTCTGCTTTAAAATGAAAGCGTTTGTACAATCTGGCAACTGGGTGTTTTTTTGTTTTGTTTTGTTTGTTTGTTTGTTTAGTTTTTTGTTTTTTTTGCCACTGATGTTACGTTACAGTTATGTAAAACATACCAGCTACTTCTGTCTAACAGTTCAGAACATGTTTCCAACCCTGCAGCGCCAATAAATGACAACTAAACACTATAAACACACAAACCCCAACAGACGAGCGAGCACCTATAAGTTTAAAGAAAACACACAGCAGTGTTGTCAGGCAACACACGTTACTAACAGTATAGTGACACCAAGAGGTGCGACGGAATAATTGCATGTAAAAAAATGCACATTGCAAAGGTGTCTTAGGCTAGGCTTACGTAGTTTGGAAATAAACCCTTTTTTATTTCTAATTTTTTTATTGATGGTACACGCTTTGCTATTTTTAAATTATTATTTTGAGTGTCCTTAGGTTCAAACATAGTTTTAGTGTATTTGTGAATGTTTGTTACGGTGTCAAAATACCACTTAATATAGTACAGTATTAAAAAATAAAATTATTTCACAGAAAAAATGAGTTTGAACCATCTGTGCTTCCAAGCATCGGCGCACGCGTATTGCGTATTTTGCACCCGGCTGTCGTTGTGAGAGAAGTCAATATGGCTGCGCTTGGTGTCCGGTGGGCTCGGGCTCTTTCCAAGAGGAAAGGGCCGGGGGTAACAGCCCTTATGTCGATGAATAGGGCAGGTCAGTTGTTTTTTTTTTTAAATTGCAGTCACGTCATTTATGTTAGAATGTTGTTAATGTTTTGCTGTGCAAACTTCTAGAAAGAAACAGTGAGGGTCACTGTAGTACTTAATATCTGACTGCCAAGCAGTAACCTTGGGACGCTTAACAATAACAAAAACCTAATTCATTTTAACATTATATGTTTTAGTAACCCTGCTGAAAAATAACTATTAAAAAGTAAGCATTCCAGTTAAAGAAGTACGAGACGGAGATAGACATTATGTAAACAGTCTCGTATTATAAAAATTGGTGGTTTATTATTTGTGCTAATCTAGCTGTACAATATTTGCTGGATGTTAATTGCAACATACTGCTCACGGTTTACAGACGTAAGTTAAATGCAGCAAACACGCATTTGATTGAAGAAAAATAATAACAGCCTTAAAATATTATTACATAACAGCTATATTGTATTGTAAAGTTTGGATTTTGAAATTTGGGTAAAATCTGTAAACTCAACTGAATCTAGTAGTCTATTCAAGAGTACAACGAGATGGAAACATACTCTCACACTAGAGGTCTGTGCCATTCAGTTTTGTTTTTTTTTCAGACCATTATGATCATACCTGATCAATCAACCCTTGGGGTTACACTATACTAAAGTCATTTTGGACTACAAACTGACATGCAATGGGAGCCTTTTTCCCCCATTACAAAAAATAAACACCATATGTATTCTGTCATCTTAACTTTTACAGCCTCTGGAATTTCTAAGGATATGCTACCAGGATCTTATCCAAAGACACCTGAAGAAAGAGCAGCTGCTGCCAAGAAGTATAATATGAGGGTGGAGGATTACGAACCATACCCTGATGAGGGAAGGGGGTATGTTCTTTTGAGAACCATTTAAAACATGTTGTAAAAATGGAGCTGTGGGATGCTAGTAATGGAACATTGTAACTATTCAGACTACTACTTTAGCAAATACTGCTGCCTGTCTCATTACTATACCTAGTATAGGCTTAAGGTATATACTGGAAAGGCTTTACCCACTTACACCAGCTACCTTGATCCCCTAGCTGGAGGAGCTGCCACGTGCTGTATTGGCATTGCCTGATATTTGTTGGAAAGCAGTACTTGTAATTATATCATGAGCCACAGTAAATAGCCAATCTTATTATTCTACTACAGCTATGGTGACTACCCAATGCTCCCAGCTAAATCACAACATGAGAGAGACCCCTGGTATTCCTGGGACCACCCAGACCTGAGGAAGAACTGGGGAGAGCCGGTATAAAATAGCTTCTTTTATTTCGCCGCATGGCATCTTAAGAGGTTCAACCCATGTACTACCGAATGCCTAATGAATGTGGTGCGCATATATATACAGTACTGTGCAAAAGTTTTAGGCAGGTGTGAAAAAATGCTGTAAAGTAAGAATGCTTTCAAAAATAGACATGTTAATAGATTATATTTATCAATTAACTAAATGCAAAGTGAGTGAACAGAAGAAAAATCTAAATCAAATCCATATTTGGTGTGACCACCCTTTGCCTTCAAAACAGCATCAAGCATCAATTCTTCTAGGTACACTTGCACACAGTTTTTGAAGGAACTTCGGCAGGTAGGTTGGCCCAAACATCTAGGAGAACTAACCACAGTTCTTCTGTGGATTTAGGCAGCCTCAGTTGCTTCTCTCTCTTCATGTAATCCCAGACAGACTTCGATGATGTTGAGATCAGGGCTCTGTGGGGGCCATACCATCACTTCCAGGACTCCTTGTTCTTCTTTACGCTGAAGATAGTTCTTAATGACTTTCGCTGTATGTTTGGGGTCGTTGTCATGCTGCAGAATAAATTTGGGGCCAATCAGATGCCTTCCTGACGGTATTGCATGATGGATAAGTATCTGCCTGTACTTCTCAGCATTGAGGAGACCATTAATTCTGACCAAATCCCCAACTCCATTTGCAGAAATGCAGCCCCAAACTTGCAAGGAACCTCCACCATGCTTCACTGTTGCCTGCAGACACTCATTCGTACGCTCTCCAGCCCTTCGCGAACAAACTGCCTTCTGCTACAGCCAAATATTTCAAATTTTGACTCATCAGTCCAGAGCACCTGCTGCCATTTTTCTGCACCCCAGTTCCTGTGTTTTCGTGCATAGTTGAGTCGCTTGGCCTTGTTTCCGTCGGAGGTATGGCTTTTTGGCGCAAGTCTTCCATGAAGGCCACTTCTGACCAGACTTCTCCGGACAGTAGATGGGTGTACCAGGGTCCCACTGTTTTCTGCCAGTTCTGAGCTGATGGCACTGCTGGACATCTTCCGATTGGCGAAGGGAAGTAAGCATGATGTGTCTTTCATCTGCTGCAGTAAGTTTCCTTGGCCGACCACTGCGTCTCACGGTCCTCAACGTTGCCCGTTTCTTCTGCTACTTCAAAAGAGCTTGGACAGCACATCTGGAAACCCCTGTCTGCCTTGAAATTTCTGCCTGGGAGAGACCTTGCTGATGCAGTATAACTACCTTGTGTCTTGTTGCTGTGCTCAGTCTTGCCATGGTGTATGACTTTTGACAGTAAACTGTCTTCAGCAACCTCACCTTGTTAGCTGAGTTTGGCTGTTCCTCACCCAGTTTTATTCCTCCTACACAGCTGTTTCTGTTTCAGTTAATGATTGTGTTTCAACCTACATATTGAATTGATGATCATTAGCACCTGTTTGGTATAATTGTTTAATCATACACCTGACTATATGCCTAGAAAATCCCTGACTTTGTGCAAGTGTACCTAGAAGAATTGATGCTGTTTTGAAGGCAAAGGGTGGTCACACCAAATATGGATTTGATTTAGATTTTTCTTCTGTTCACTCACTTTGCATTTAGTTAATTGATAAATAAAATCTATTAACATGTCTATTTTTGAAAGCATTCTTACTTTACAGCATTTTTCACACCTGCCTAAAACTTTTGCACAGTACTGTATATATATATATATATATATATATATATATATATATATATATATATATATATATATATACACACACACACACACACTGGTTACATTTGAAATTCTTCAGTACAGCTGTACTTGTCTGTCTTAGATTTTTTTTTTTATATTTATAATGACTTGAAGATTTATGGTTTTAATGTAGACTCTATGTGGTAACTTAAAAATAACTTTTACTGTGGCAAACAAAATTATAATGTTTGATATTCTTTAGTAAACTAGTTTGATTATAGAAACCAACTGGTCACTTAATGTGCTTGGGGTTAATGTTGGCTTTCCTGCTAGATGCACTGGGATTTCGACATGTTCATCAGGAACCGAGTGGATACATCTCCCAGCCCGGTCCCTTGGAATACAATGTGCAAACACTTGTTTGGATTTGTTGGCGTTATGCTCATAATGTTCTGGCTTGGGGAAACATTCCCAGCCTACCAGCCTGTGGTAAGTTTTAAAGGAAATGATTTTCTTAAGGACTCATTTTAGGCTTATTTTCCAACTGTTTCCTTGAGCATCAGAATGTATTCCTTTTTTTAATAAAAATATTTAGATCTCTGTTTCTTAAAATGAAGATTTATTATTGCATATGTTTACTGTTCCTTTTAATCCTGAGGAAAAATATTAGTGTACAAAATGAAAACCTCAAAAACAACTATTGAGAGAGCTGTGCTAAGATGATGCTTTCTTTACAATTAAGTATGAGCATTTAATGTTATCCTAACTATATTGTTCTGCTTACATATACTTGGCATCTGCTAATGTACATAACAAATACATCAGTAAGAGCAAATGTGGTATTTCTTACTAGAAATACCACTAGGGAAATAGTGTTTCAGGGGGCAGGTTAGTGGTGTACCAGATGTACAGTACTCAAAGGATATAAATTATTCTGAGAGCTTATTTAGACCACAGGGTGCCTTAAACTTCTGACTGAAACTAAAACTGATTTACAGTGAATCTAAACAAGAAGAATATTTAGGATCACTCTGGTATATTAAGATAACTGGTGTTTCATACATATACCTATTTAAATTTGCAAATGTATGAACATGCTAAGAATTAAAAATGTTTTTCTTTTACAGGCTCCCAAACAGTATCCCTATAATAACCTGCATCTTGAAAGAGGAGGTGACCCCAACAAACAGCCTGAAGAATTGAAACATTATGAAATCTAACAGTGGTATATTAAACTGAGCAATTGTGATGCTTAGTTTTGTTATGTTGTCTCCATTCACAAGTCCAGAATTCTAATAAAAATGTTACTTGGACCATGAGCTACTGTAATTATGTATAGATTCTTCTATTCTCTGCTGTCTGTCATTGCCACCAAAAAATCATTCGGAGATTTCCAAATCACCTTCCACCCCCCTCCTCCCTCCTCCCTCCTCCTTAGAGGTACTCCTATAATAGTTTCCAAGAGCGCTGTTTGTGTTTCTAAATAAACCAAAGGGCCACATTAGCCCCAATAGCTTCTGGTTCACCTTTGTTCTTTCTTTTTTGTTTGGTATCACATGAAACAATTTATAACAGCCAATATCAGTTTGTTTTATTGGGTGATACACACTTGAACTGCAAATTGTCTTTGTCATACTATGAGATAGGTGGATCGTTTGGAAAATGTATTCAATTGGTTAAAATGTTAATCCAGAGCAGAGAAGCCACATCTTTGCAAACTGGTTATAGTGTGTAGTTCAGTTTGGCTATTTCTGTAGGTTTTATCTTTGTGTCTTCTGTTAATTTGAGACAAGAGGAAACAGTCAAATTATAAAATACATCAATGGCAGAGAGAGAATTCAAAAACAGCAAATAGTTCTATATCCAAAGAAAATTGATAAATAGCTACAATGTGTATATATATATATATATATATATATATATATATATATATATATATATATATATATATATATATATAGAATTTATTTATCAAGCCTTTTTCAATCCACTGCTGGATGAAGGCCTCCCCAAGATTCTTCCACAAAAGCCTGTGGGCTGCGTCCCTCATGCACGTTGCTCCAGTAAATGGTTTTTGAGTTTGTTTGTCTTTTTCCCCACGTCGGCCGCCGTAGCGCTGAAAGACTACACATCCCATCCCAAACAGAGGGAGTTTAGGGGTGTATTAATATTTGTATGCATAAAATAATCAGAATTGGAGATACA
The DNA here is from genome assembly GCA_030684275.1 of Acipenser oxyrinchus oxyrinchus. Taxonomy (NCBI): domain Eukaryota; kingdom Metazoa; phylum Chordata; class Actinopteri; order Acipenseriformes; family Acipenseridae; genus Acipenser; species Acipenser oxyrinchus. Next base: position 11,602,998 of record CM060259.1, on the reverse strand, counting down.
GAGAACACCGAATACAACAGTAAGTATTTTATTATTGGTAGAAACTTTGTTGACTATAAAGTGAGTTATAGTGAATTGAGAAACGAACATTCAAATTAGAGACGTGAGGCAGCGAAAACAAGTGACCGGGCCTGTGGTACTTACACTTTTTTAATACACATATTTTGAGAAATAAGTTTGTGTTTTAATGTAATTGTTTACGATAATGATAGTAATTCTCCATGCAAGCATTCTGCAAAACAAATATTAATAATTCACTGCAACAGTGTGTCCAAAGCAGCTGTTTCGGGCCTTTAATAACATCTTTTATTTTACGCAGTCTTAAATTATTAGTACGTTTAGTATTACATAAAGACACTTTCTGAGAATAAGTTTAAGTCGTGAAGACACTGCCAAAACACGATTCACAAGATCAGAACGTGTATGTGAATAATAGTTTATAAAAATGCCTAGACATTTTTGTCATATATATTGAAAGTTCACATGCATGTGCCGGTAGCTAAAGAATAGTGATCCAGAAATGTATGTTTAAACTAACAGAATTCAGAGACACGACAAAGTCAGATTGCCAGCTGGAAGAGATTTGTGTGTATCACACTTGTCATGGCGATTTCTGATGCATACTGTGTGTAACTTGAAGTGCTGTATGGAGTCGTAGTAGGCTATAGTTTTACTTAAATACTGTGTACATGATAGTAGTGGACTGACATGTGCTAGGTATTCTAGTGAATATCAGTAGTTAATTAACAAACTAGAATAGATGTTGATAAGGGTCACACTCGAATCAAACTGTATGAGAGAGGTATAGTCACACGTATTTTTGTTTGCCATTTTTCATTTGTCAACACATAAAATCAGAAGTGAGGGATATATTTGAGGGTCATAATATGACAAAGCTAAGAATTTATTACAGCATTTTTTTTTTTTTTTAATGTTTTAATAATTATTATTTTTATTTTTTTTTCCATTCATTGTTTTCAGCACACCCACAATGAAGCTAAAAGAAATTCAGAGAACAGCCAATCAGGCATGGAGCCCTGCATCCCGGCATCCTACCTACTTAGCAACAGGTATTTAAAAAAATAAATAAAAAGCAAGAAAACTCGTGTTGACACAGTGTTTAGTTAACATCAATCACCAAGATTGACTTTGATGTGTATACGGATATGGAACTTTAAGTGTTTTGTTTTTTTTTTAATTTATATTACATTCTTCTTCAAGGTACATCTGCCCAACAGCTAGATGCATCTTTTAGTACAAGTGCAGCCCTGGAGATTTTTGAACTGGATTTCTCAGATCCTTCACTAGACATGAAGTTAAGAGGTTCCCTTTCAACCACAAACAGGTCAGTAGTTGTTTTTAGAGCAAACTCTTGACCGGAGGGTTGTGGGTTCAATCCCAGGTGGTGGACACTGCTCCTGTACCCTTGAGCAAGGTACTTTACCTAGATTGCTCCAGTAAAAACCCAACTGTATAAATGGGTAATTGTATGTAAAAATAACGTGATATCTTGTAAGTTGCCCTGGATAAGGGCGTCTGCTAAGAAATAAGTTAATACATGTTGTTGTTTTTGTTGCTTTTTTTAATATGTGCGATTTGTATTTCTCCCCTATAGGTTTCACAGCCTGATCTGGGTGAATTTCGGAGCAGTCACAGCAGGATCCGGAGGGATGCTTGTGGGTGGGGGTGACAATGGAGCTGTCACTCTCTACAACCCAACAAAGATACTGGCTTCAGAAAAAGAGGCCATCGTAGGACAATGTGAGAAACATACAGGCCCTGTCCGGACCCTTGACTTCAATCCCTTTAAGGTGTGACTACAGCTGAGCTGTTTGCCTGGTTTGTCTCATGTCTAATACCCCCCACCGCCCAAAAAACATACACACAAATGTTGTAGCTCACGTCTATCAGAAAACTTTGTCTTTCGTACCATAATCAAAAAAACTATTTAATAAAACCTTATTTGGTCGAATAAACTGCTTTTAATGAGTTGACAGTGCAATGTCAAAAGAGAAAACAGAATACTAACTTATAACATTGTTAAAATTATTGTAGAACTTGTCATTTAATATGTTTTTGCCTTTTTTAAGAGTAACCTTTTGGCCTCTGGAGCCAATGATTCAGAGATATATATCTGGGACTTGAATAACTTTAGTAATCCAATGACACCAGGGGCAAAGTCACAAGTAAGTACTTTTTTTCAATCACTGTTAGTGTCCAGTTGTTGTCAAGTTCCAAATCAATCTGATAATTTGTAATGTAAGCAGATATTTTGGTGTCTGAGAATAATAATTACACCATGTAAATGTATTGTGATAGTATGCAAATATTATGAAAATGCAGGGGAAAAAAAAATTTCAGAGCTTAGTGAATCTTCTGTGATTAAACATATAAACAGTAAATAAAACACTAGTAGCCCGATGGGGTCCAAACCAAACCACATTATCCTGTTAAGTAAAGACAAATAGGCAGATTTTTCTAGGATTTAAATGTATTGCATACAAAACAGCCATGTTTGTCTGCTTACAGAAAGCCACTGCCACAATTCAGCAGGAGAGCGGATCTGCCTGAACAGTTATTGGCATTAGATTCTGTATTAGATATTACAAAAATATGTATAAAAATATATATATGCTCTCCTAATTTCAGGAGAGCATGTATATGCAATGTTCTATTTACCTGATCTTCAAATGTGACAAGATAGTAAATCCAACATATGATGTTTTATAAGGGTTATTTTATCTCCTTTGTAGCCTCTTGAAGATGTCAGTGTTGTTGCCTGGAATAGGCAGGTGCAGCACATCCTTGCTTCGGCTCACCCCAGTGGTAAGGCAGTTGTGTGGGACCTGAGAAAAAATGAACCCATCATTAAAATCAGTGATCACAGCAACAGAGTAAGTCCACTTGATAAATGGATTAGAATCCATGCCAATTTATATTGATTTAAGTTTAGTGAAGGTGATGGTGCTATTGTTTTGACATCATCTGTGGGCACCAGAATCGGGCACCAGAATCTGGCAACAAATGATGGATGAAACAGAAGTTTACACTTTACTTTTCTGGATTTTACGTAATCAGTTCGTAGTCAGTTCCATGTGGTGACAACATGCACACAACTCTATGTTTGAGGTTTGCGAATGGGCTCTGGAAATAGTTAAATATTGCAAATGAAACACACCATGCCATGCTGTGGAGCTATTTTGCCTTGAACCATGTCATGGGGTAGTAGAAAGAGAAGATTGTTTGTTGTATTTGAGTGGTGGTGTTTCCAATTTGTTTGAGTTTTATCCATGCTTGTCTGCAGATGCATTGCTCTGGGATGTTGTGGCACCCTGAAGTGGCCACTCAGCTGGTGCTAGCATCAGAAGATGATCGCCTTCCAGTAATCCAGATATGGGACCTGCGGTTTGCCTCGTCCCCTCTAAAATTGCTGGAGAACCACACAAGGTAAAGAGCAAGTAGTTAACCCATTGACATCATTAACAATGACATGCATTGCAAAAAGGATAACAATGCTCATAAAAAATGCTTAACCCCAATATTTAAAACTGCTCAGCAGGGAAAAGTAAAGCATATGAAAGTCTAATTATGTATCTTTTCAGAGGGATTCTGTCTATTTCCTGGAGCCAGGCTGACCCAGAGCTGCTGCTTAGTAGTGCTAAAGACAACAGGATTTTGTGCTGGAACCCAGGAACAGGAGAGGTGGGTCAGTTGATGCTTGAAAACTTATTTTATTGGCAATTACATTTACATTTGAATGATTTGTCATTCATTTTGTGTAAGCACATGTAACATTTTCTGAAGTTGATTGCTGTTATTTATTGCCAGTTGCTTTTTTTGAATTAAGCCCTATTGTTGACTATCATGTCATTTTTTCAGGTGATTTATGAGTTGCCAACAAGCAGCCAGTGGTGTTTTGATGTCCAGTGGTGTCCCAGGAATCCTGCCATTCTCTCTGCTGCCTCATTTGACGGTCGGATAAGCATTTACTCAGTAATGGGAGGAAGCCTAGATGCTCAAGGACAAGGCCATGTTGATAAGGTACACTTCACAGCATTGTTTTTTGTTGTTGTATTTTTCAGTGAAAAGGAAAAACTTTGAGTCCATGATATGCCTCCATGCTGGGACAAAAAGAAGTGCTTTGGTTTAAGTTCCCCTTTACAGATTTGGGCTAGTGATAAACCAGTGATGGAAATAAGACTCCTGTTGTAAAGCAGTTTCACCGATCCCAGGTTTTAATATGTGGTTGATTAGCCACAGTGTATAGGTAACAAGCTCTGGTGTGTCTTGTTAAACTTTTTTATTAAAACTAGGAATGGATCAAACTGCTAGTCTTATTTCCATCCCTGTAAACTTTTGCATAGGCTATTTTTGTCAGGACCTTTTCAGCACACAAGTCATTACCTGTGAGCAGTTCCAGTTTTGACAAATGAGAATGCTGACTGTAATGACAGAAGTAAGTGAAGTATTAAGTATGTCATACATTTAAGTAACCTCGACTACAGTATGTTTTTGTGCCTGTTTTACGTCATTTGGATTCCCATTACCTTCCCTGAACCTTTTGAGCATAGTTTGATTTGCATATTGTTTGGCTAAAGTGTCTCAGATTTCATGACAGTGCTGCTTTTATTCTTCTTTTTGTCTGTAAAACAGGGCTGTTGGTCAAACTTCAACTAAAAATATAAGAATACCAAAACAGTATAAAACATTTTTAAATTCATATTTTCACAGAATTAAAAATCTCTCTTCGTAGTGAATAGGAGATTCATTTCTAGTAGTGTGATATGTTCATTTGGCAAAAAAAAAAAAATCTTCCAGGGGACAGCTTTGGATAAAAGAATGAACAAGACCCATAAACAGCTATCTGCTATGGATTTAAAAAAAATGGTCATATGTTAATTAGAAAAGGGGTTGTATCCCTTTTCTAACATTTTTTTTCTTTCCAGTAATTGGTTACAGCTCTTAAACTGATATGGTGTCTGAAGTATTTTAATTAAACTTGTGTAGCCAATGCTCATGCAGTTTCCTTGTGGAGTATGATATGAAAAAATCATATTCTGTTGTCGGTTTGATAGTTGTTTGCACACATTGCTATACTGTTGTTTTAATTAATGTGTGCAGTTCTCTTCCTCGTTTGATGCCATGGACCCTTTTGGAACTGGGCAGTCCCTCCCTCCTCTGCAGGTTCCTCAGAAGGTGGCCCAGACGAAAGTCATTCTTCCTCTTAAAAAGCCTCCTAAATGGACCAGGAGGCCTGTGGGGGCATCATTTGCAGTAAGTAATCAAATAATAGACGGTGTGTTTTTAAAAAAAAAAGTTTTAGTGTAGAATTTTGAGTTCATTCCATTTAATTAAAGAAAATGCAAGCAAAAATGATTTAAAATAATTAAGGAAATATGTACAGTTGATGAGCAATAATACTTACTAGCATCAATACTTTGTGTATGTAAAATCTTCAGTTGTATTGCTCAAAATAGAGAGATTTTGGAGCAAATTATTCAGTGGATCTAAATGCAGAATGAATCGTCACACAACTACCTGCAGTGTTAACAGTTTGGTGTTTACATTAATCTGGCCACTTAAGAATGTACCCTGATCCTGTTCCTCTTCAGTTCGGAGGGAAGCTGATAACCTTTGAAAATCCCAAACCAGCACAAGAGCAAGTGCCGCAGCCCATTCCACGTCACGTGTTCATCAGCCAGGTTACCACAGAAACCGAGTTCCTCCAGCGCTCCAGCGAGCTCCAGTCAGCACTGCATGCTCGAAGTTTCTCCAGCTACTGCCAAGCCAAGATTCAGAAGGCAGCAACAGACTCTGAAGAGAACATCTGGAGCTTTTTAAAGGTATAAATGTATTGTCCTACACCTTTGTGTATTATCATGCTATATTCTAAAGAGAACAAAAAATACATAGTTGTATGAAATAGGAACTGTAAAGTGAATTGCCTAAGACGGCACGGTCAGGGTGAATCAGCTGAGATCTGAGGTCATGGTTGCCAGTATAATTTTTTACCACTAGGGTTCACTGTTTCCCCAGCATAGAATGAATTCAGTGACTGCCTCAGATCAGAAAGATGTCTGCAGTTATGAGTGCTGGATGCCTGTCATGTTTAGTTGACGGCTACACTTTATTCTGGTTCAATTTACTTGTAGGTTAACTTTGAAGATGATGCTCGCAGCAAATTCTTACAACTTCTGGGATACAGTAAAGAAGAACTGGAGAAAAAGGTAAGTCATGTGAAAATGTATTAATGTGACTTATTCCCTTCAGACCCTGGGGTCATCATTGTGGCCGTGTCAGTCACAGGTTTTCACTCATAGGTTTCCTGATACAGATTAAAAAAAAACAGGACTGAAGATGTATATGGTAAACTGGCAATTGAATGCAATATCCTTTTCTAAATGTTATTAAACAAAACAGCTCCAATTAAATATTCTTTCCATCCTAGATTGCCTCTTGCTTAGGAAAAAGTCTACAGCCTAATGGTAATGGGGTTGATGCTAATGATCTTGCAGAAAAAATACAAATTTTATCTGCTCAGGTATGTTTTTTTGGCTCATCTTAAACTTCCACGAATCATGTCAATGTATTGTAAGTTTTGCACTGGTTTAGAGAAAAAAATGCCATGTCATAATTCATATGACAAAGTCCATTAATAGTCTGACATTGTGTTGGTGTATGTGACCACTAACACATCAGTTATCCATGCACAGAGATCGGACGAATCCAGTGCCGCAGGAGATACTTCATCATCCCCCACATCCTCAACACAGTCTGACTTTTTCAGTAATCTTCCCAATGACAAGCCCAAATTTCAGATTTCAACAACCACAGGTAAGTTTGTTTGTATCTACTGGTGTTTTAAAAATAGTCTTGTTTCTTGTTAGAGGTGCTAGCAACCAGCTGATCTAGATTGAACCAATGCCATTTTTTGTCTCCAAGTCAATGTGATGCATATTTATAATGGTGCTATAAACCCAACTCATTCGCAAATCACTTACACAATTTATTTGACTGTACTGATTGGCCAAGCGAGTACAGAATGGCCTTAAGTGGGTCAAGAGCTCCCGGCACATTGTTCAAGTGGAAATAGGTGTGTCTTGTTGAAGTTTTCTGTGTTTTGAGCCACTGTAGCTGTATCTTTGTCTTGTCACAATACTGGCTTAATCCCGCTTACAGCTGGAGGTTGTTTTTTTTTTATTTTTTTATTTTTTCTTTCTTTCATTTGTCAGATACCGATGGTCTGATCAGCCAAGCACTCCTAGTAGGTAACTTTGAAGGGGCTGTCGATCTCTGTTTTAACGATGCCCGCTTTGCTGATGCTATTATCCTGGCTATTAGTGGTGGAGAGGAGCTGTTGAAGAAAACCCAACAGAGATATCTAGCAAAGCAGAAAACTGGCATTTCAATGGTAAATAAAACAGCTTTGAGTCACTAGATCTGTAAATGTGTATTGTATTTTGTTTAGAATAAAAGACTAACTAATGTAGATTACGTGGATCTCCAGCTTGTTTCCTCCATAGTTAACCGGAAGTGGACAGATATTGTACAGTCATGTGACTTAGAAAACTGGAAGGAAGCCTTAGCTGCCCTCCTGACTTATGCACGTCCTGAGGAATTCTCGGAGTTGTGTGGTAAGAGAGCTGTTTGGGTTATTATTATTATTATTATTATTATTATTATTATTATTATTATTATTGAGACACATGGCCAAGTTAGTCCATTGGTGAATTGGTTTTGTGAACACCCCCAGTCTTTAGCTTCTCTCAAGCTTCACATGTGCCATCAACAAGATTCAACCAAGGCCTGTGTCTGCATAACTGCCCAAGTGTTGCCCAATGTTGTATAAGTGGCATGATCAAAGACCCAGTGTTCAGGTGTTTGGTGACCGCTGATAATGAGATCCCTGAGAGGTTTAATGTCAATTGTCTGTTTTATGTATTTTTCTTATTTCCTTAGATATTCTGGGGTCTCGTCTGGAGCGTGAAGGAGAAGAGAGAATGTGTCTTTGGGCCTGTCTGTGTTACATCTGCTCTGGGAACATTGAGAAACTGGTTGAATGCTGGGTACTGAAAAATGAAACCTCATCACCTTTGGCTTTAGAGGTAATCCCACAAAGAACATTGTTAAGATCAATCTTAAAAAGGGTCCTCTGAAAGATGAGGGTTGATTTCATGTTCCTTTTTATTGGGCTGACATGACACTTTTTTTTTTCTCTCTATTTTGTAAATTAGTACTCCACTGGTTTTGTAGGTTGGGTTCGCCATTAAGTAAAAGGTATTCAACAATAACTTGGAGACCTTGGATTCAGTTACTTTGTGGTTTAGTTCTCTTTTTGGTAAAATTATATATGTTTTCCTTAAAAAAAAAGAGTTAATTAAAGACTGGAGCAAATGTTTTAAAATATATGGAAACTCTGTGGAAAGTACATTTCTGTTGTTTCTTGCAGGATCTGGTAGAGAAGGTGATGGTTTTGCGCAAATCGATTGAACAGCTTCATGGTGGCGATGTGGGAACTCGGAGCACTGTCCTGGCAGAGAAACTGACTCAGTATGCCAACCTGTTAGCAGCTCAGGGGAGTCTTGCTGCAGCCATGAGCTATCTGCCTGCAAGCAGCAGTCAGGTAGGTGAGATCAGGAATCTTTTTGAAAAATGGAGGTCAGTTGATATATGGAGAGCACCAGGGCACAAATAAATTAGCAACACCAGTATATACCACACACTTTTTGTGTAAATAGGTACATCAAATTGATAAAAGTCTGCTGCCCAGGAATGTCGCCCTATTGGCAGCGTTACTGTAGATGTTGTTTTTTTTTGTTGTTTTTTTTAAACCCCTGTAGATCCTTATTTTATTTTTTTCTTCCTTTCTAAGGCTTTAATCATGCAGTTGCGGGACAGGCTGTTTCATGCTCAGGGAGAGGCTGTTGCAGGTCAGCAACCTCCTCCCTTCCCTTACAACAGAGTCCAGGTGGGGGGAGGCGCTCGCCCTGTTTCTACTGCAGCGCCAGCCCAGCAATCGGGCCACAGAACCCAGCAGCAGGTATGAGGGCTGTGTAATACTTAGTGTGAGACTAAAAGCCACCAGAAGGTGGCTCTATTGCACATTAGGAGAAAATGGTGCAATATTCCAGCTCTGTAATATCCATTCTCAGTCTTGTGGCACAAAGCATAAAAGGAAAGCATTATAATTTATTGCCAGTGTGGTTTAGCAGTGGTTGCTTATTTTTTAATAAAACATGTCTCCTAATCTTTGGAATAGATGGATATATAATGTAGTTAAAATGGGATGGGGCTTTTTTGTTTTGTTATGTGCACTGTTTGTGAAGCAGATTGGTGTGGGAATGTGTAGATGCTGTAGCCCAATTTTAGAATTTTTTTAATTTTTTTTTTTTATGGGCCACCAGGGATTTGCATGTACCCTGAGCCACAGGTTGGTAATTTATTTATTTATTTTTTTTACAAAAACTCTCTCCCTTTTGTAGGGCCCATACCAGCCTGCATTTCATCCTCAGATGCAACCTTCAGGGCAGCCTCCAGTTTTCACTCCACAGCCAACATCGACAGACTCCATGCCACCCTCTGGTATGCCAGCCATTTCCCATGGACCTCCTGCCGGCATATTCTCCAGACCACCGTACCCTCGACACCCTGTCACTGCTTCAGGTAACCATCTCTTTAAAACTGTATGCTTGTGGTTGATAACATATCTGTGTGTCTAGTAAGAAAGGAAAATGAATATCTCTGTGCTGCTTCTGTCTTCAAAATAAAATAACATCTTAGCTTGTGATTTTATATTAACCTGTTGACTAGAATGTGATATGTGGTTACCAGACTTATTACAAATTGACTCTATAAAACTCTCTGAGGACACTTATTTTGAATTCCAATGGTCTGTCAGTTTAATATAGAAATTGTGTGTTGCAGGTCTTTCTAGGACAATTTGGTTATTTGTGTCCATGTTTTGGGTAAAATGCTTCTGCAGGATAAAAACTTCATGATATAGCCCTACATTTATTTAGTAGTGAGATGTACAGACATTTTATACAGTTGTTGTTGTTGTTGTTGTTGTTGTTGTTGTTGTTGTTGTTGTTGGCATCCATTTTAAAATACCCATACATTATATATAGCTCAAAGTTTGGTTGTTTGTGTGCACTGGTACAGCCACATGCTTAATTTTATTAATGGCTGCTAAATCTCTTTTCCAGCATTCTCTCAACCTTTCAGCCAGCCAGGAGGGCCTCCAAGTGGACAAGCAGCTTTTCCTACCCATCCTCCCTGCCTGGCTTCCAGTCTATCGGGACCTGAGCCGGTTGCAGCACAGCCCAGTGGCCTACCGTCGATGCCTGGCCCTACTATGTCAGGGCCTACCTTAAGGCCTCCTGCCTCTGTTCCCTCTTACCAGCCCTCTGGTCCTTTCCCGCCATCCTCTCAGGCTGCTGGTCTTCCACCAATGTTCTCAGGCGGTGCTCGCACTCCGACCTCCATGCCAGCCTCACAGCCTCCCACCACCTACCCACTGGGACCAGGGTACCCACAGGGTGGCCCAGGAGCTCCTGCTGCCAAGACCTTCGCTGCTGCTTCTCTTCCTCCCCCTCCCACAGGTACTGCAGAACCACTTGTATGATTGAGAAGAGATTTGAGGTGTTTTAATCTATGCCTTCTATATGCGAAACAGAGAAGCTGGGCTTAAATGTTTAATGGGGTAGCAGTATCCTTTAGTCATGCACCTTTGTTTCCATTATTTCAGTAGTCTGTAATAAGTTCATATGCACTGCCCTTCAAAAAGTACAGGGTCAACTTTGTTTTGCACCAGCCTGGCCACTTTGTAAACTTTGTTTTGCACCAGCCACTTTGCTTGAAACTGCTTGCATTCTTTTGGACATTTCCTATGTTCTTCTGGACACACACAGTTTGCCACAGTGTAGTGTACAATATGTTTAGGGCTTCTGAATTTCATTTTTAACCAATAAAAACCGATAAAACACCCCAGATACAAAAAAAATAAACTTGGTGTATATCCAATAAACACTGGAAAAACTGAAAATGGTTAATCAATTAACGTTGACTTGACCACTTTCTGCATGAAAAAAAATTAAATGCCTACAAAAAATAAAATAATGAGTTCCCAGTGCAGTTGGGCAATGTCCCTCCTTCCTGACTTGTATCTCGCATTGATTCGTTCTGCATACTTTAAACCAACCTCAACTACTGAGTGGCAGCAAATTCCTACATTTATATTGGAGGATTGTAACACGCTTGCAGGATTTAAATCTAGATTACAAGAAACAGAAGATTGTTCTTGCTTGTGAGATTTAAAGCTATTCCAGTTTGATAGGGAGGATTTACACGCTTGTGGAATTTAAAACAGAATTGCAAAGTGTGGCGAAATGTAGAAAAGAAAAAATGCCTACACACACAAAACCCCCAGAAGAATATGCCCATGACCATAAGGATTTTGTTGTGGAAGACAGCAAAGGAAAGACAGTACAATTGAACTGTGCAAGTACTGTCGAGTTACTATACATATTGTGACAGAAAAAAACAAAAGTCCCTGAAAACAATAAATTCATACAGTATATAAAAAGTGAAAGACCCGAAAATAAAACTATTTACATATAACTTGAAAATAGCAAAAAATAAGCATTAAAGAATGAAATTAATAAAAACAGAAAGACAGAAGCGCTAAGAATGTTTGTTTATATTTGTTTTTAAAATCCAGCTAATTACAGCACAAAATGGTGTACTTGGTTGAAGCTTTCCCTGTTCATATTAGCAGTAAAACACAGCTATTCGTTTTCTTTTAGAAGTATGTGGTGGTGTTTGAACACTTTGTCTCTTAAGTTCCAGACAGACACTGGCATAACAAAGCCACCTGTTGGCAACATTAAACAGTAGTTTCATAAAAAATAAAAAAAAATAATAACTTTGAGATCCTGCATGGGAGAAAGGCCCATTCCAGTTCTACTTTCAATATACCCATTACCTTGATCCACCTTTTTTTACAGCTCTGACTGTATTAAATTAACTTCTTCCAAGTAAATTGTGATTTTAGGTTTTTAGTATTTTACAAAAAGTTAAATTGATTTGGGAACTATTTAATCAAGTGCTATCAAATTTGTATAGTAACCCCAGAAACATTTAACTTTTAATTTAACAGTAAACATATAGTTTGTTCACTATTGTTACTCATAGGATGGCATAACTGAAGAACATATTGGTGCATACCCTTATAAAAGTGTCCCATAGCCCCTTACGTTGTGTTGAAATGCTCTTTTATTAAGGGTATATTGGTCAGGTTAGTGAAAAAACTATGTGGAAATATATGTAATTTAAGAGTGAATAAAAATATAAATCAGGTGTGATTAGAGCAGAAGTAGGGTTAATTGAGTCTTATGGCTTACATTAATTCGGTGCTAAAACAACAACAATAAAGAAGAAGAATAAGCAGGTTTTCCTAAGTGTTGTGAGTGTTGTGTATATTTAAGCTGTTGTTCAGATCTCCCTGTTTGATTTTCAGGATACTTTCCTTGGCTGGAAAATCGTTGTGATGATGAAGGTGACAGAATAACAGCAGAGCTAGGACTTGGCTTTAGAGATTGTCACAGCATTTTGAGAAAGAGCTAGCCCTATTTTTTGTTTTATATAGGGCTTGACTTCTTTCAATGAAAATAATTTTTTTTCAGCTAACCCTTGTAGCTTTTTCCACGTTTTGGGCAAAATGCTTCTGCAGGATAAAAACTTCATGATATAGTCCAACGTTTGTTTTAGTAGTGAGATGTACATACATTTTATGCAAATATTATTATTATTGGCATCCATTTTTAATACCCATACATTTATATATAGCTCATGTGCTCATACATGAAAATGATTAGGAGATGTATTGGAGTTCAGAACCCAGCCATTATAAGAGCTAAATTTAAATAGAAATTATACCACTAAAGCATATATGCAAAGACATTAAGTGCTAACTCTGATATAGTATGTGATTGTGGTGGAGTCCTGGCAAAAAGAAATGTTTTTGGCATTGCATATTTTATGAAAGAAATGTGGTTCATCATTTGAAAAGATGCCAAATCAAGTTGTTGTTGTTGTTATTATTTATTTATTTATTTATTTATTTATTTATTTGGCAGGTGCCATTATTCAGTAAAGGGCGCTATTAATCTTAAAGCATTTTTTTTGTTAATAACTTAAGCTGGGAAATACTTATGCAAGATTGTTATTTCCAATCCCATCTACTTGCATAAACAAATTCCTAAATATTTCAAAAGTTTCCTGAAGTCTGCCAATGTGGAGAAAACTTTCTTTTTTTTATATAATTATTAGCTTGTCCTTAACTAACACTTAAAATGCACATACCTAACATGACCTTTTCAGGACTGTTAAAATGCAGGTTCTTATTTTAGAATACTGTTAAATTAGCTAATCATTTAGAAATGTTTCTAAAATTTCAGCAAATGAAAATATTTTTTTCAAGCAGCAACCACTGAATATTTCTCATTAGTAATGTATCTATGCAAAAACATGTCGGGTGCATTTTCTGTAGTTTTTGAGAAACACATTACTTTATGAAGATGTGTCCCATTTTAACAATGCAGGCAATGGGATTTCTGCAAACAGATCTTCTTGTGTTGGGCAACAAAAGGCAACCTTTTACATTAATACCAGGATGTGTTGCAATAATTTGCTTTTGCATCAAGGACTTTGATTTTGGCAACTGATTTATCAGCAGCATGATTGCTTTTGAAATTATGCTGTAATGTTTTGTAATTCACATAAATGCAGCTGTTCACATTGAATAACTATTGCATTGTTTAGCAGTGCTTGGAATTGAAAGTAAGCTCTGCTTGTTTTGTGTGATCCACGCTTTAAATCTAGCTTTAATTCAGCTCATTTCAAATATAATTATATGTAATTTAACACAACTATAGATACAAAATAAATATCAATAAATTATGCATAGTAAATAATTTACATGATGTATAGGGTATACAAAAAAGACAGTAACATATTTGGAATCATTGTAGGTACAAACATGACGTTAATTTATTTATTCACTAAAAATTCATTTTAAACTTAAGATATTTTTATTAATAAACCATTTTTTTCATGTTATGTCTTGCTTGATTTTCCTAATCTTGCGAAATTAGTGAAGCTATGAGGCTTAATAATTTTGCCAAATAAAAAATAAAATAAATACAAAGCTAACATGTAAAATGAAAAAACAGGCTTATCTTATCTTTTCACCAACGCTTTCCCTCGCTGAAAAAGTAGCAGACCTTCCAAATCTGTATGCATTAATGCAGCTAAGTGGCTGAGAACATACACACGTGTGGCTTGGGCTGTCTTGGGCTTATACTATGGTAGAGTTGTGGAACTAATTAGTTCCCTGCATGTATATATTTTAGTGATTCTTTTTCATTCATTTCCAGGCTCTCAAGAAGGATGGAATGATCCTCCAAACGTGCGAGGAGGGCCAAGGAAGAAAAAGGTAACAACACTAATAACTAATTTTATTTTATTTGTTTTTAGCTGACCATCAATTTATTTCAGTGACCATACTTTAATTTGGATTGTTAAATCAAATGTTGCTTGAAATGTATTCAGAAAACCTCTGTTCAAAAATGAGGCGATGCTGGCGTGTTACACCATCCAAAAACAACCATATGTAGTAAAAGTACAAAGACAAACTTAAAGAAAAAAAACACTTAAAACAAAATTGAATGTGTGATGGAATTCTACCCACCACTTTTCCAGCTTATCTGTCCAGTCTGATTTCACGCTGCAGTTAACCCGACCCCCCTATTGATGTAGTGTGTCCAGAAGGGTTAAGCCACAAATCCTATTAGTCAGGGATTCTTGGAACCATTCACTGTAATTTTTGAGTTTTTGGGCACTTGCATCATCACTTCAGTGAGTCGGTGTCGTTTACATTTAGTATCATCTTTGTCATGAGACCAAAATTATGGATTTAGTATTTCTGATCCAATTCAATTATCAAAGTACTGTATTTCTATAGTCTCTGTTTTTCTATTTAGTCCCTGTTAAAAGAAGGCACAGGTTCATATTTTGTGTCCCGGGAACAACTGGTTCTCAAATTTCAATTCAGCTATACGTTAATGACAGCAAAGTAGTTGTTTGTGTTAACTTGTAGCCTTATAGTATGTAGGAAGGAGTCAGAAGGAGTCTAACAGGACCTAAAAGGATTATGTGATGCCTTATGTGCTGCACCACTTTTTTGACTTATTCTCCTGCACAAGTTGCTACTGGCTTGGGCCATGATTTTTATTCTCTGACCTGTCTTTTGTCCAGATAATCAGGAGGAAGTCCAGCCTTGTGGTTGGAATTAGAGGTCGAGACACAGAGTTGGGCAAAACCTGTTTTCAAATCTCGACTCAACTGTTGAATCGATGTTTGATGTAGGCTTGGCTTCTTGCATTACAGTTGCAATAATCTGTTTAATCTGTTTAATACTGGGAATAAGCAGAACCCCACAGAAACACAGCAAGACATCTTACTACTAGATACCGAGACTGCAGTAGGTATTACAGTTAAGTTTATAAGCAGTAGCATAGCCTAGTATTTGACGCATTAGTGAGGATGCCACTCAGGAGCTTTCTTTAATATCCCTCACAGGGGATGAATTCCCCAGCGCCTGGGTTATAGTGGAGGCGGTTGTAAGTATGAATGTCACATGTTTCTGAAAAACGGCTTATCCAGTGGTGATGAAACGTGGGATTAACATTGTTCAGGATAAATTATTGATTAGATTCTGGGGATATATGGTGTCCATATATTTGTCCATCTGTATGTCACTCCTATTGTAGTATATATCTGGAAAACCGTTTATTTTGTTCTCAGAGTGTGGGTGTATATATAGAGGTGTTTTACATGTATCTTTAGAACACAAGAAGTTAATCTGCATACGGTAAATCATTTTAGAAAATTTTACAATGATACTAACACCTCATTTGTTTACCTAATGATGTCTCGGTCTTAAACAACTTTTTATTAAACTACTCATTGTCATTTCTTCTTCTATAATATTCTGTATATAATGTTGATACAAGTCATGGTCAACAATTTTTTCATCATACTTATGGCTCTAATTTTCTGGCAACTTTTACTCTTTGGTATTTGGCAGTTAAATGGTTTTCACGGAAGTGATTGGTGTATTTGTTACTGTGCAGGATTTACTTACCAGTACTAGTAAACTTTTACTTGACTATTTATGTTTGTTGAAATAAATGTTGATGAAACCCAATTGTAGATGGTTAGAGTGGAAGTAGTTCGCTATGCTAAAGACATGCTTTTAGGATTCTCTGACATGTGGTATCTGTGCACTGAATATTGAGCCCATTGTCCCTGGAAAGAACCTGGAGATCAAAACTTAAAAACAGCTCTTAAGGTTCTTAGCTAAGAATGGAATTAGCAGCAGATCCTGCTTACTAGAACCGGATTAGTTCATCATTAAAACCATTTTCTTTCATCTTCCCTACCCTAACAGAATTGGTCTTGAGTAAACGGGTTAATGGAGTACAGTAATGTGTTTAGCAGCCGCATCATGTGCACCGAGGCTGAGGTCCAGAGCCAATTTGTGTCTATTTTTGGCTAATTATGACCTTTTTCTTTTTTGTTCTTTTTATCTGTGAAGTACTTTGTTTTAATGCAAAAGTGTGACCTTTTTGTGGAAAAAAATACTAACTAATATATATATATATATATATATATATATATATATATATATATATATATATATATATATATACACATACAGAAATTTTAAATGTCTTTGTTTTAAATATAATTTCTGAATGAGTAACAAAGTGGATAGGTGATGTGGTGTGTAGCACATGTGTGTACAGTGTCTGGAGATGGTTAAATATTGGACAGACATGAAGACTTTGCCACACATGGGGAATGTTTTGAAGCATTTGTTTGTTTGTTTTTTATGTAATTTATGCTAGCATGCTCATTCATCACCTTTTTATTTCCAGGATTCACTTGTGCCAACTAATGAAAACTTGCTTCACTTGTGACCCTGCTCAGATGGAAGCTAAATATTTACCCTTCAGGATTAAAATGTAACCCCTCATGTATCATGTTTTGTCATTTTTTCTTTTTGCACAGCTTCATGAGAACTATGCCCCACCAGCCCCCATCACAGCGCCTGTCATGAACTTCTCTATGGAACACAAAGCACTCCAACCTCAGGCCTCTCTACCTCAGGAAACTATTCAGGCGCCACCAGGGGCACCTAAAGAAGCCAATATCCAGGTAAGGTGACAAAATTATGTTTTATCTGTTTTAGATAAAAACATAATAGGGGTGGTCCAGGCAGACTGTGTGTTTTTATGGTGCTTGTCTATTAAATAAAATAATTAATTTGTCCATCTTGGGTCAAGTCATGCCACTGTGGTATATTGAGGATTTCCATAGATGCTAGATGTTGGCAGCATAGAAATAGGACAGCAATGATTTTTATAAAGTGTTGTTAAGGCTGAATTGTTATGTTCCTGTTATGTAATTGGTTAGACTCTTCATCAACTACCAGCAGAGAAGATTGAAAAGAAGGAGATTCCACAAGAGCATCTAGTGTTGAAGACAACCTTTGATGGACTGTTAAAGAGCTGCCTCCTAGCTGCTGGTGACCCGGTATGTCAAACCCAACAGAACTAAGCAAGTGTGAGAAAGAGATGCAGATTTCAGTTGCACATCAGAAAATGTAAATGGGTACAATTCAGTTATCAAGAAACCCTTCATTTTGAAGTGGAAAAACATAAATCCAATAAAGGCAAAATAAATAAAGTGCTCAATTAAAAACAAACCAATAAAAAAAACACTTCCGCTGTAAACACGTATAAGGTGTCAAATCTTTTACTTTTGTTTGAAACACCTCTGTCAACGTGGCTTTACCACAGACTATAAAATAATCAAATGCCCCCAGTGCAGTTTTGATTGTGGGACACTCAATCCATTTACCTGACGGTCTAATTTTCTTATAATTTAGCATTTAACCCTTTCAGGACCAAACATTTTTCAGTGGGATGCTCCCCCCAGTACCAGGTGTTTTTTGGCTGTATTTGACTCTTTTCATATAAAAATTCACTAAAAATCCTTGGAAAATTGTGTCCTTTTTCAGAACACTCAGGGAGCGTTATAAAGAACTTCAGAAACCATGCAAACTTTTGTCGTGCCCCCCCCAAGACTATATATATATATATATATATATATATATATATATATATATATAATATATATATATATATATATACAGTACTGTGCAAAAGTTTTAGGCAGGTGTGAAAAAATGCTGTAAAGTAAGAATGCTTTCAAAAATAGACATGCTAACATGTTAATAGTTTATATTTATCAATTAACAAAATGCAAAGTGAGTGAACAGAAGAAATCTACATCAAATCAATATTTGGTGTGACCACCCTTTGCCTTCAAAACATCATCAAGCATCAATTCTTCTAGGTACACTTGCACACAGTTTTTGAAGGAACTCGGCAGGTAGGTTGGCCCAAACATCTTGGAGAACTAACCACAGTTCTTCTGTGGATTTAGGCAGCCTCAGTTGCTTCTCTCTCTTCATGTAATCCCAGACAGACTCGATGATCTTGAGATCAGGGCTCTGTGGGGGCCATACCATCACTTCCAGGACTCCTTGTTCTTCTTTACGCTGAAGATAGTTCTTAATGACTTTCGCTGTATGTTTGGGGTCGTTGTCATGCTGCAGAATAAATTTGGGGCCAATCAGATGCCTCCCTGATGGTATTGCATGATGGATAAGTATCTGCCTGTACTTCTCAGCATTGAGGAGACCATTAATTCTGACCAAATCCCCAACTCCATTTGCAGAAATGCAGCCCCAAACTTGCAAGGAACCTCCACCATGCTTCACTGTTGCCTGCAGACACTCATTCGTGTACCGCTCTCTAGCCCTTGGCGAACAAACTGCCTTCTGCTACAGCCAAATATTTCAAATTTTGACTCATCAGTCCAGAGCACCTGCTGCCATTTTTCTGCACCCCAGTTCCTGTGTTTTCGTGCATAGTTGAGTCGCTTGGCCTTGTTTCCACGTCGGAGGTATGGCTTTTTGTCCACAAGTCTTCCATGAAGGCCACTTCTGACCAGACTTCTCTGGACAGTAGATGGGTGTACCAGGGTCCCACTGTTTTCTGCCAATTCTGAGCTGATGGCACTGCTGGACATCTTCCGATTGCGAAGGGAAGTAAGCATGATGTGTCTTTCATCTGCTGCAGTAAGTTTCCTTGGCTGACCACTGCGTCTACGGTCCTCAACGTTGCCCGTTTCTTTGTGCTTCTTCAAAAGAGCTTGGACAGCACATCTGGAAACCCCTGTCTGCCTTGAAATTTCTGCCTGGGAGAGACCTTGCTGATGCAGTATAACTACCTTGTGTCTTGTTGCTGTGCTCAGTCTTGCCATGGTGTATGACTTTTGACAGTAAACTGTCTTCAGCAACCTCACCTTGTTAGCTGAGTTTGGCTGTTCCTCACCCAGTTTTATTCCTCCTACACAGCTGTTTCTGTTTCAGTTAATGATTGTGTTTCAACCTACATATTGAATTGATGATCATTAGCACCTGTCATACACCTGACTATATGCCTACAAAATCCCTGACTTTGTGCAAGTGTACCTAGAAGAATTGATGCTGTTTTGAAGGCAAAGGGTGGTCACACAAATATGGATTTGATTTAGATTTTTCTTCTGTTCACTCACTTTGCATTTAGTTAATTGATAAATATAATCTATTAACATGTCTATTTTTGATAGCATTCTTATTTTACAGCATTTTTCACACCTGCCTAAAACTTTTGCACAGTACTGTATATATATATATATATACAGTACTGTGCAAAAGTTTTAGGCAGGTGTGAAAAAATGCTGTAAAGTAAGAATGCTTTCAAAAATAGACATGCTAACATGTTAATAGTTTATATTTATCAATTAACAAAATGCAAAGTGAGTGAACAGAAGAAATCTACATCAAATCAATATTTGGTGTGACCACCCTTTGCCTTCAAAACAGCATCAATTCTTCTAGGTACACTTGCACACAGTTTTTGAAGGAACTCGGCAGGTAGGTTGGCCCAAACATCTTGGAGAACTAACCACAGTTCTTCTGTGGATTTAGGCAGCCTCAGTTGCTTCTCTCTCTTCATGTAATCCCAGACAGACTCGATGATCTTGAGATCAGGGCTCTGTGGGGGCCATACCATCACTTCCAGGACTCCTTGTTCTTCTTTACGCTGAAGATAGTTCTTAATGACTTTCGCTGTATGTTTGGGGTCGTTGTCATGCTGCAGAATAAATTTGGGGCCAATCAGATGCCTCCCTGATGGTATTGCATGATGGATAAGTATCTGCCTGTACTTCTCAGCATTGAGGAGACCATTAATTCTGACCAAATCCCCAACTCCATTTGCAGAAATGCAGCCCCAAACTTGCAAGGAACCTCCACCATGCTTCACTGTTGCCTGCAGACACTCATTCGTGTACCGCTCTCTAGCCCTTCGGCGAACAAACTGCCTTCTGCTACAGCCAAATATTTCAAATTTTGACTCATCAGTCCAGAGCACCTGCTGCCATTTTTCTGCACCCCAGTTCCTGTGTTTTCGTGCATAGTTGAGTCGCTTGGCCTTGTTTCCACGTCGGAGGTATGGCTTTTTGTCCACAAGTCTTCCATGAAGGCCACTTCTGACCAGACTTCTCTGGACAGTAGATGGGTGTACCAGGGTCCCACTGTTTTCTGCCAATTCTGAGCTGATGGCACTGCTGGACATCTTCCGATTGCGAAGGGAAGTAAGCATGATGTGTCTTTCATCTGCTGCAGTAAGTTTCCTTGGCTGACCACTGCGTCTCACGGTCCTCAACGTTGCCCGTTTCTTTGTGCTTCTTCAAAAGAGCTTGGACAGCACATCTGGAAACCCCTGTCTGCCTTGAAATTTCTGCCTGGGAGAGACCTTGCTGATGCAGTATAACTACCTTGTGTCTTGTTGCTGTGCTCAGTCTTGCCATGGTGTATGACTTTTGACAGTAAACTGTCTTCAGCAACCTCACCTTGTTAGCTGAGTTTGGCTGTTCCTCACCCAGTTTTATTCCTCCTACACAGCTGTTTCTGTTTCAGTTAATGATTGTGTTTCAACCTACATATTGAATTGATGATCATTAGCACCTGTCATACACCTGACTATATGCCTACAAAATCCCTGACTTTGTGCAAGTGTACCTAGAAGAATTGATGCTGTTTTGAAGGCAAAAGGGTGGTCACACCAAATATGGATTTGATTTAGATTTTTCTTCTGTTCACTCACTTTGCATTTAGTTAATTGATAAATATAATCTATTAACATGTCTATTTTTGATAGCATTCTTATTTTACAGCATTTTTTCACACCTGCCTAAAACTTTTGCACAGTACTGTATATATACAGTGACTTGCAAAAGTATTCAGACCACTGACCAATTCTCTCATATTACTGAATTACAAATGGTACATTTAAATTTGATTCTGTTTGATATTTTATTTTAAAACACTGAAACTCAAAATCAATTATTGTAAGGTGACTTTGGTTTTATGTTGGCAAGTATTTTTAAGAAAAATAAAAAACTGAAATATCTTGCTTTCATAAGTATTCAACCCCCACACATTAATATTTGGTAGAGCCACCTTTTGCTGCAATAACAGCTTTAAGTCTTTTGGGGTAAGTGTGTACCAGCTTTGCACACAGTGTCGGAGTGATTTTGGCCCATTCTTCTTGGCAGATTTGCTCCAGGTTGTTCAGGTTGGTTGGACGACGCTTGTGGACCGCAAATTTTCAAATAGTGCCACAGATTCTCAATGGGATTGAGATCAGGACTTTGACTGGGCCACTGTAGGACATTCACCTTTTTGTTCTTGAGCCACTCCAATGTTGCTTTGGCCTTGTGCTTGGGATAATTGTCCTGCTGAAAGGTGAATTTCCTCCCAAGCTTCAGTTTTTTAGTGGATTGAAGCAGGTTCTCTTGCAATATTTCCCTGTATTTTGCTCCATCCATTCTTACTTCAATTTTAACAAGATGCCCAGTCCCTGCTGATGAGAAGCATCCCCACAGCATGATGCTGCCACCACCATACTTCACTGTAGGGATGGTGTGTCTTGAGGCATGGGCTGTGTTAGGTTTGCGCCACACATAGTGCTTTGAGTTTTGGCCAAAAAGCTCCAGACGTGCTTTCAGATGGTACTTTTTGAGTAACGGCTTCTTTCTTGCCATCCTCCCTTACAGGCCAGTGTTATGCAGAGCTCTTGATATGGTTGACTGGTGCACCATTACTCCACTCCCAGCCACTGAACTCTGTAGCTCCTTCAAAGAGATTGTTGGCCTCTCTGTGGCTTCTCTCACAAGTCTCCTTCTTGTTTGAGCGCTGAGTTTTGAGGGACGGCCTTTTCTTGGCAGTGCCTGGGTGGTGTGTTGCAGCTTCCACTTCCTGATTATTGATCCAACTGTGCTCACTGGCATATCCAAACACTTGGATATTACTTTGTACCCTTTCCCTAATCTATGCATTTGTATTACTTTATCTCTAACTTCAGATTCACAGCCTTACCAATGATCCTTCAACAGTGGGGTTTTTATCCAGAAAATGTGACAGCAACTTTAATGGTTTACAGGTGGAAGCCAATGGTAAGGTAATTGTGTCCTCGTTAGGGCAATTTCTTTCACCGGTGTAAACTGGGAGCTTCCACAGCACAGGGGTTGAATACTTATGCAAGCAAGATATTTCAGTTTTTTATTTTTCTTAAAAATATTTCCCAACATAAAACCAATGTCACCTTACAATAATTGATTTTGAATTTCAGTGTTTTATAATAAAATATCAAACAGAACGAAATTTCAATGTACAATTTGTAATTCAGTAATATGAGAGAATTGGTCAGGGTTCTGAATACATTTGCAAGATATATATTAAAACACATGCGATAGAATAAATGTTCTTGTATAACTGTCAAATAAATCAGATTTACAGCGGTTTCCATGTCTTTCTTACGTTTCTGACTAGTTTCTCTAAAGCAGGTTGTGATGTCTTTTCTCTCCGTGCTGCCAAAACATTCTCCGCCCTTTAGACACTAAATACCCCTCTTGGTGACATCTCACGAAAAAAAAAAATACCAGGAAGTGAACTTCAGTCCCTCCCCTATACAATATGTGTTTCAAGCCTGTTCTGCAAAGTACAGTGGCCCTGTAAGTCATCATAATGAAGTGCATTTTTTGTCGCATTTACATGATCATGGTCCTAGAAGCCCACTTCAGTATAATCGTGTTAACATGATCCCGGTCCTTTTAAAGAGTTAATCAGGGTGGAGCTGAACATGGAAGATAGTGTACAAAGTGTGGACACTTTAACTCTCCACTTTAGCAACAAGTAGAACAAAGAGTGGGCTCTATTTCAGAACAGCAGGGAGCTGTGTGGAGCCCCTTTAGTGTCTTTATTTGTAGATTTTTAAAATCATCCTTATTGCTACTGGTGATCTCAGAAGCCCTTATAAGGGGGCAAGGGATGAAGCTCTCATTGTTTCTGTGAAGCTTTGTAGTTTAGATATGAAGGGTTTCTTTTGTTACTTAACTAGGTACTAGTTCACTTTGATTTAAAATACATTAACTGGGTATTCTAACTCAACATCGAAGGAAGGAAGTTATGCAAAACCTGATAATACTTAATGTAGAGGGCTAACTGATATGTCAACTTGATAGTGGAGCCAGTGAGTAGGTTTTTCTGTCTGTTGTCACATTTTATATATATTCTAATATAAATCTGTCCAGTTTGGAGGGGAAAAAAGCTTGCCTACTGAGGTGGAACTGACTGAAGGCATTAACCAAAACAGAAGTGACTTTGCCTCTTACAGGTTTTACCTCAGAATTTATGATCAAATGTTCTGGATGTCTTTTATCACTTCCTTTTTTAGTTTTCATCGTAAACAGTTTTAGTAGCTATACAACATTATAGACACTAAAGGAAAGAGGACCATTAGTTAGAAGCCTTGGCCCTCTTTCGTTCCCCTGCCCTTTCACTTCCGTCAGTAGCTTTGCTTGGTTCCTGTATCCATGGTACAGTACTTCTCAAATTTCTTTGCAGGCATGTTTTAATCAGTCCTTTTTGTAGTGTGCAAATTAGTTTGGTAAGTAAGAAGGGGTTAAAAAAGCAAACAAAAAACCACTGCTCCTGAAATCGGTACTATCAGATCTGTGACATCCAGTGTAATGTTATTTTGAAATGAGGTACATGTGTTTAAAACAATGCCTGTATTTTAGCAAACGAAGAGAAAACTTGATGATGCTTCCAAGCGGCTGGAATACCTCTACGACAAGCTGAGAGAGCAAACGGTAAGAACAGTATCTGTTCTCTTTTGATGCTCACCTTTTTGTCTTGTGGTTTTTAAAGGAAAAAAGTACAGAATGCAATCGAAAGTTGATTTAAAATAAAAGCAGCACCTATTATTAAACATTTGAATTAAAATATAATAAATGTTTGTCTTTTTCTAAAATGGTGATGTCTACAGCAGAAACAGCTGTTCTTGTTTAATTGGATGCTATGGGTCCCCTTCTTGAGAAAACCTTTAAGACACAGTTTCTGGATTTCTTTTTTTTATTTTGTTTTTTTATACATTTCATGGATTTATACATTTCAGTCACACTTTCATCTCTATCCTTTCTCTTTCCCCCATAGCTTACTCCTAACATCCTCGGGGGACTGCACGAGATTGGACGCTGCATTGAGGGTCGAAACTACCAACAAGCACTTGCAGTCCACACTCAAATTGTTAGCAGCAGCAATTTCAGTGATATTTCTGCGTTCATGCCCATCCTTAAAGTGGTAATGACAATTGCTAATAAGCTCAGTATCTGAGAATAAAGAAGCAAAATAAAACCATGCAAACAGCTGTAATGTCCTTGCAGTATTTCAGTGTTACAAAGCTTTATATATTTGACAGTTGTATGTGGTTACTTAATGTGTGCTTTTGAAGTTTTAATAGCTATTATGGAAGTGAATGTGAACTACTGTAGTTACAGCAAACATTCAGTTTGTATTGTAAAATAAAATACAGAAGTAAAATTGACAAAGTAAAAAAAGTGTTGGCTTCTAACTGGAGCACACTTCTTTACACATTAAATAAAAAAAACTACTCCAAACGGGTTACATACTATTGAACTTCTGTTTATGTTTAAAAAGTACTCCAGAGAATTTTTAAACCTGTAGCAAACAGTTGTAAGGTGTATGGTTTAAAATGATACACACCACATTTAAATAAATGGCTTAATTAGGAGGCATTAGTTGGCATATATTATACTACATATTATACTACACTTATATTCAAGCATCTTATGACTTGGAGTGCACATTTTACTGTTTTCTTTGCTGTGACTTAATACTAATTGAGTGCTGTACCAATCTCTTGATAAGTGTGTAAGTCAGATTTGTCTATGGAAAGAAAACCTTTATTTAGTTTCCTTTTATTTATTTTTTAAACTGCATACCTTTTCGGCATTAAACTGTGCCTCAGTTTGTTGTATGAATGTGCTGTTAATAAAATTAAAAACACAGCAGTCTAAATTAAACCTGAGCAGCAGAGTGTTGAACACAGTTGTTCTTTCAGTAGGTTCCAGTCTTTCTTCAGTAGCCACTATAGATAACAGCAGGAGTTATTATTCAGAATATCACTTAACAATGAACGTCACTCAAACAGCTAGATATTGTCTTGAGGGTTTCCCTACATCAGTGTGTGATACTGCTTTTTGGAAGTCCCAAGTGTTCTTGTTTTTGCTTAATGCATAACTTTTTTTCCGTTTCTGTTCTCTGCTGTTGCAATCTATTAAAAATACTGTTGTTCAATATCGGATAAGTGGAGTTTTTTTTTTTTTTTTTTTTTCTCTGTACATGAAATAATGCAAACTATTGCATCCTTCTGGTTGGCTTATATGTAATTGTTCTATCAATTATTCAATGATTCAATGAACTCTCCTGTGCCCACATTTCCCAAGTTGACCATTCCGGGTGCTATGTATTCATTTTAAAAGATGTTTAAGTAAAAGTTGGTCAAATATCTTGCATTTAAAGAATAATTATTGTCTAACTGTTTAAGTGATTTGGACAGTACAAATTTGCAAAGAACGAATGTTATAGGAGGACACAGTTACAGTCCATTGAAGGCATTTAATTGAAGTGCCTCAGTGCTCCATTTTTTGAATATTTATAGGAACTGTTTGCCATTATTTTTCATTCAGAAATGTTATTAAAAATACTTAAATAAATAAGAAGTTTCCAAATAAAGCATTGTCTTCTGTTGTGTTTTATATATATATATATATATATATAATTTATATTTTTTTTTTTATAACCTTTATAACCTACAGCAGTAGGCGTAAAAAGATTTTGAGGGGCAGGGGGCTGTTTGTGGTAATTTCATTTTATGAACCAGTGACATACAGTCCTTCACTATAGGAACAAATCTTTTAGTCCACTTTACTGCAATGTGTTTCTGAAAAAGCATTGATTCAAATCTTGCTTAGCAGAGTTTTGTATTATGTCGGGAAGCAAATTGATTGAAAAATTAATCTTTTTTTTATTTATTATTTTATATGTACCAGACTAAGTGAAATTGTACAGGCCCGGGGATAACAAAACAAAAAATTAACAGTTATTTGTGTAATATTCTTTTCAGAGGTGGTTCTTAACACACGAAAGAACTATTGCATATTAAACAAGTGACTTAGTTTAGAAGAGAAGCATTCACAAATTCGACTTTCCCAGTTATAGCAGCAGTCAACTTGGGAATGTGACTACTATAGAAGCGTTGTTATTTATAACCAAGCCGTTATTTTAAACTGTTGCTATAGTTATTCCTTGCGGCCGCCCCAAATGCAATGCTCCTACTGAAATGTTGAGCATTTGAGGGCAACTTGAAGCTTTGAAATGGATCTTAACGGTAGTAGCTGCTGTTTGAAATGGGAGTTTTAGATTTGTAATGTGTTTTGTAAATAAGATGTCAATAAGATGCTTCCATATTCTTTTATTGTGGGGAGTAAGGTTGTCATGAAATCCACAGAACCAATGGAATGTAATCCCTTTTCAAATCCCATCGCATGTGGAGGGCCCTCCTGTTTTATGTTGCTGTGGAGTTGAAGGTTTTGCAGGTGGGGTGGTTGTTGGCAAGTATTTGTTTATTAAACCCACTTATTTGGGTACAATACTTGAGCTAACTTCTATTCACGAAACAGTGTGAATCCGTGCAAAGCCTTTTCCCAAAGTCCTTTTGAAGACAACAGGCCATTGAGGGAGGAGGGGAGAGGGGATTAGCTTGTTCAGCAGCCACAGATTTCAGAGGGGGCTGATTAGCTCGCCATTCACTGTTAAATCGAGCAAAGGACGGCCCTGAAGGAGTGAAAAGAGCCAAATAGGTGGGCCAAAAATAAAAAATCCACAGGAAGCCCTATGCAGACAACAAGAAGTTTTCCCAACATTTTTTTTTTTTTTTTTTTTTTTTTTTTAGAAGGTGGTGTGAAAAGGAGATTAGCATAGAAAATGAAGAGGCAGTAGGATTCAAGGGGCAATTTGTTTAATGTTTTTCTTCAAATCCTTCCTCTAGTCCAACAAAGTTAATTAAACTTCTATTATACAGTAAGGGAACTTCCATTCGACAGGGTGTTTGGGATTTTCTTTGAGGATTACTACAATGGGATAAAAAAAGAGGAATTTGCATAGATGAAATTGAGAAGGGCACGAAGAAGAAAACCATAATTAAATTGTTGTTGCTTTATCTTGAACTTATTTAACAGAATGTAACATCATTTTCATAAGTGTTCAAATATATATATATATATATATATATATATATATATATATATATATATATATATATATATATATATATATAATTTATCAATATAAATCTTGAACACTTAATTTGTGCACCAGGAATGGAAGATAGTCATTTTGACAAAGTATCTCTATCAACGTTTTTATATATTTATCTGGGGCGCACACATTATTTTCAGATAAACCTCTACTGTCAAGAGCTCTATTACTTTGTTCCTCCACCAATTTAGACCCAAAGGCCCATTAGTCCAAATTATGTCATTTGTAGGCACTCTCAATTTTGCCAAAGCTGCAACCAAAATCTGGTTTAAGGCCCCTGTGTCTGAAAAGAATCACCTACTGGAGACTGGGAGCTATGAGATGTGGTAGCATTGGGACAATCATAACAAATAATTAGTGCTCATTGTTAAATAACCTCTGCTGTTTGCCTTAGCTGTGCCACAAAAGGATCTGATGGTCTGGTAAAAATCAAGCAAATCCTGATTCAATACTACCAAATCTATTACAGTCTGTTTTTATTTTTGTCTATTACAGTCTGTTTTTATTTCAGTCAAATAGGCCCCATTGTTTCTAAAATAATAAAATGTATGAACAAGGTTTTTCTGGTAATTCTTTTTTAAAATGATTATATGTGGATCACTCCACATTACAACAATAAAACACATTTTCACACTAATGAATGAATTAATCACAAAACAACTGCAGTACATCGTTATCGCATTGCTGTTTAATTGTGTCAAAGATTTTAGCTGTACAATTCAATAATGTTAACTTTGCTATTTAACTG
Organism: Acipenser oxyrinchus oxyrinchus; assembly: GCA_030684275.1. Taxonomy (NCBI): domain Eukaryota; kingdom Metazoa; phylum Chordata; class Actinopteri; order Acipenseriformes; family Acipenseridae; genus Acipenser; species Acipenser oxyrinchus. Next base: position 11,574,328 of record CM060259.1, on the reverse strand, counting down.
TGCATAGGTCTATCAGAAATTAATTTGAATTTGAATACTGTGAGCACCCATGGTACAGACTCAGAAAGCCTGTCAGTGCCTGATTCTTTTTTATTTTCTTTCTTATACTGATTAAATAGTCAACAGGCACACTGCACTGCTGTGTAAAGAGACGACTTGGAAGCACTGGAGCAGAGTCAGATGTCACTGGTGTCCTTTTTTCTTGTTGCCACAACTACAGATTATTTCTAGAAAAACAACAAACTGCTCTTTCAGACAACAAGCTACTGTGTTAATTGAGTCCAGCTCAATAGCTTTGATCTTGTAAAGATCTACTTCATTTATGAAGCACAGAATTAATTTATTTAAACCAAGATCATTCTTGTGTAGTTGATTGATTAAAGTTACATTATAAATGTAAATCAGACATTTAGAGATTTTCTTTCATGGATACTTAAGCAAGCAATATTGTGGCTATTGCAGCATTTTAAATTTCAATGTTGAAAAAGCACATTAAACTTTTTACAGCCTACATATCAACTGAAAAGATGGTGTTGCATCGTGTTTGTTTTTATATTGTTTTATATGTTTTTAAATGTATTTATGGTGTAACATATGAAGATACTGATAAAGACATCTAAACATCTCTCCTAATATTACTACTAATACGTATATGGTAGTATATGGCTTTATAATTAATATTGTAGGAGATGACATTCTGCATAAAGTATTTATTATGTATTTGATTATAAGTTTCTTTACTTCTATGTTAAAGTTTTATTTTCATATTTTGATACAGCTTAAAGCACATGTAACTAGCTAAGCAAGACATTTTGCAGTCTCTCGTATCTTGGCATCTGGGCCAAGAGCCAAAGTTAGCAGGTGTCTAATCAAGATGTGTGGAGGAGTGGAGACACAGTGTGAAAACAGAACACCACAAACAAAGGACAAGTTTGAAACAGTTTCTAACAGATTAGGTTAAGATAGTCTGTAAAATGCTTGAATGTGACGCACTATAGAATGTGATAGATTTGGGCGAGTTTCCCCACTTACCAGGAGGTGTGTTGAAGGTGTGTGATAGCAGGGTGGATCCATACTGATTGGAAGAGAGTATAAGAAATGGGGTGGAAATGCCAATATATTCATAGTATTTAATGTAATGTTTTTGTTTGAATCATCAGTCAATTCTTTGATTTGACTCCACTGACGTCTGTGTTATGATACAAACATATACATTAGGGCATGCTGTGACCTGCGCGTCTTTCCTTGCTTGTATCTAATGTTTATACGATTGTATTAACATTATTTTCTTTTATACATATAAAGTATTTTTGATTTAAAAAATCATTTGTCAGATTTATTTCCCTACAATATTGTCAACTTATATTCTACAGTAAGAAATATTTTGAATTATAAAACATGTTGTATAGTGTTAAAAATATATATATTTTATTCAGTTATGGAAATAGTCATGTTAACCTCACATTGCTGTGTACCAGTAATTGCACATTCCCACACCATTAGACAAGGTGTAAAAAAACATACTCTTGTTTATTAAAAAAAAAAAAAAACAGGCTGCCATTCAGTCAAATAGCTTCCCAATAGATGAAAAACATTGAAAAAGTATGCAATCAACACTGACACTCTTTAGAAACACATCAATGTACAGATGCACATTTAATGTTAAACCTTTTTTTTTACAGTTTTACAGTATACAATTAACGACACAAAAACAATAAAAACTAATTCTGAAATAATAAACAAAAAATAAGCACATAATCCTTATAACTGTGCAATAAATTAACAATGTACAAAGTGCTTCATTTTATGTACAATTAAATACTCCAGTAAGATTGAACCCGATTTTCAGGGATAGTATAGGACCATTGCTACCCTGTTATATTTCATTTTGTTCAAATGGTAATCTGAAACCAGCAAGTCTTTTCAGGACATCTTGACATACCCATGTGACATGAAATTCCCAGATTAGCAACACAATAGGAATCTTTATAAAATTATCATTTGGATGTGGGTTAAATATATGTTTTTAAAGATTGAAGGAATTCTAAATCTCTGCAAATGTTCATTTTTATTTATTTTTTATGTGGAAATTGCAACAATTCCACATAAGTGTTTAAACTTGTTCAGAATCATGTAATTGTCTGTTCACTTTTATATAATGCCTCCATGTTATGGATGTCTCTCCTTCTGTAACTTAATGGTTTTATATTCCAGTGCTTCATTTTCAGAAACATTATGTTTTTAACCATCATTATTCCTCTAAACAAAAACAAAAAACTATATAAAGTCATACTGTCCTATTTGTTTTCAAATCAATGTGCTTACACTAAATTCAAGTGAAGTGTCACTATTGTTGAACAATAAATACTTCAGCGGGGTAACTGTTAGCCTATTGGAAAATCAGTATTTTCTAAATTACACATTTTAAATCAAATTTGGTCCCTTCACCAATAATGTTGTTAAAGTTATACATGAAATTGTAACTGAAATTGTAAGTCTGCTTCTTTTTGGAGTTCCTGATATACAGTACTGTATTTCTCGTACAGCATTTTCCTCCTCTCTATTTCTCTCTATCTCACCAGACTTTACTGTTGATCATCTGCAATGGAGATCCAATTACAGAATATTTCAACTCTTCAAAGCAAGTATGTGCTGGTATTTCCAAGGCATGATCTTTCTTTTGCAACAGTTTATGAGAGAATGTGTTAAATATCCAGGCTGTAAAGGAGGCCAGGTTTTTGTTTTGCTTGTTTTTAGGGGGGTGTTCAGTGCGCCTTCTTTAGTCTGAGTTTCTTCCTCCTGCCGGTGCTTTCATTTGTGCCCCTCCTCTCCTTCTTCACACAGAAGTACTTGGTTATGGTTTTCCGGCACTGCTCACACTTAACCGCGCAGCACCAGTGGAACTTGCAGTTGCAGCTAGACACCATGTCTGCCTTCCTCTCCTCCACAGCCAGCCCGCACTCACCGCACAGCCTCTTGCAGCTCCGCTTCTCCCACTTGCTCAGGTTCTTGCCCTTCTTGACGCACTCACGGCCCTCAGTGCCCTGCAGGCCCAGAGTCCTGTTCTCCAGGCAGTAGTCAGGGGAGTCCTCCAGGTGAACCAACTCCTTCTTGGAGATGGTGCTGAAGGTCTCTGTGATGGCCCCTCGGCTGGCTGCACTGTTGCCTGCCCCCTTGAGGAGGTCCACTTTGAGGGCTTTGTGATACTTCTCCTTCAGGTAGTTGCCAACTTCTCTGAACTCTGGCAGCTGCAGCCAGCAGGTCTGTGTGGTGCAGCTACCGGATACCCCATGGCATTTACATGTCCTTTTCATGGTGCCTTTCACTGCCTGTGGAGAGAATGGTGTGGGTTTATTTAATAGGGTGCCTGTACACAAAGGTCTACTTTTTATGAATGTATTTATCAACGTGTCATGTAATTAAATGCATTAACTCTTATTTATGGACAACATACAGTACAGACTATTAGTATCTTGTGGAGGGAATTTGAACAGTTATAATAATAAGTTCTTTTTTTTCTTCTTTTTGTATTACGAGACATACAAGTCTAATGACCAAACTATATTTTTTATCAGAAAATAAGTACTGTACTTTCATACATGAAGCAATGTTTTTGGTTTTTTTTGTTTGTTTTTTAAACCGTCTAAATCAAAGAAGCTATTAAGTACTGCACTTGTGCAGTAAATATCTGGGTGTCAGTGGGATGCAGTCTACTACCACATGGTACATTGTTCCATCCATATGCTCCAAAAAGGGATAATGCATTTCATTAAATAAAAAGGAACTGGGGTTCAACAAGGTCTATTTGAATCTTGACTTTGCCAGAAACAAACATCTGTTATTTCAAAAGGGTCGTCTCTTTTTGTTGCAGCACTTTCTAAGAGAGGGAAAGGGTTCACATTGAGAAAGATTGTTCTGCTTGTGAAAAAAGGAGAATTTATTTAGCATGGCTATTGTCACTATGTTTTCTTCTTGCTGCTATGAGAAGACCAAATGGAAGTTCCTTTCAATATGAAGTGAAAAAGGGTTTCTTTGGTTCATATTCTGTTACAATGATGCTCCAGGTGCCATAAGAATCAAACAAAACATGCGGAATGAGTACTGGCAGTGAAAAAGAGTACTTAAACAGCATAGCAGTGTTCACCATGGGTTTCTCAAGTGTCACAAAGACCAAAATCTAAGATATCTAGTGCAAGAATATAACTAAACTAAACACCCCTGGTCTTCCAATTAAGACTTGTACCATTGGTCCCAAGAATCTGTGGTTGAAATCGCTGATATAAAAGACATTCAAATCTGGTAATAGGCCCTTCTGGAGATTCAGTTTGCTACAGCGCACACAGTGTTATGGGTTAGAGTGGCACCTTACCAATGAGGACATGAATAGGATGCCTGGGTGGCAGAGAGTGTTTTCTAAAACATATTTTAAAAAATCTGTTTGTTATTCTCTTCGGGGCCCTATTGGATGTCTAATGAATTTGTGTGGTCTGTACTGGATTCCTTGAGTACATGAGCTTGTGTTGTATCCAGCAGCCCACTAGACCAACATAGCATTTACAATTGGAACATACACCGTTTTATAATGCATTCTAGGAAATGACTATCTAAATAAGTATTAATGGCACCCCACCTCCCACCCCACCCCACCCCAACCCATATCCTACTTTTTTATGGTTTTTTTTTAATGCAAACTAAGAACCCATGTACCTTTCTGCCTGCTTCATTGTTGTGGAGGTTCATTGCAGCCCGTGCATCTTGTCCAGTCTCCAAGGCATCAACAAATTGCTTAGAAATGGCCTCTCCAAAGCCAACGTTATCACTGCAGCCACCCCAGAGCCAGCCCTGCCCTCCTGCAGACCAAAGCAAAGGCAGATTAGGAAATATACTGATGACCACATAGTTATAAATAAGATTCGGGTCTGGATTGGTAAGCATTGTGGTGCTAGAGCACTGCATTTTATTCATTCAGGTTGATTCAGGCCTTTAGCTGAGTTCAATACAGCAACGCAGTTCATTTCTAAGCTAAATGAGGACTTTATAAAAGTGCAATAGCAGGAAAATGGTTTTACATACCAAGTTGCCCATTTCTAGTTTCGTCACAGCCACAGTTATCAAAATCTCCTAAACTGCAGTTCCTGGTAAGAGTGTACATGACACCAGCAGAGCTGATAGCGTGAACAAATGCTGTCTCTCTGTTTGCTAAAAAAAAAAAAAAAAATCAGTTAAGGAACTTCAGCAAGCACATTACACAGTATTCATTAATTGCAAGCAAGATAAACAGGCTACTACCATGCTAATTTACTAACTCCTGTTGTTCAGTTAATAAAAATCTTTTATGTGACAGATAAACATATGTGTAGCTATGTGTATGCTGCTGAATTTACCGAGATAGTTGGGTTTACTTTAATAGCAGATCTATATTAATCCCTGTGGTGTCTAACATAATATGATTCAGAAAAGATGACAGAAGGGTGAGAGAATAGACATGCAGTACTGTATAGAAACCCAGCCAGGTCCTCTTTTAGAGTTTCGAAGTCACACTATCTGGGACTCTGGATAATTCGCCCATCCCTCGTTGGCATTTCAAGTATGTAATATGAATGGAAATGTGTCCCTTTGAATAAAACCTTAATATCAAAAAATATTGTTCCATTTCTCCTTTCATCTTTAAAATATCCCTAATGTATCCATTCTTTCCTTTAATTGAGAGGTAGCTGTAATTGTCTTGGAAATGCCTTGTAATTATGAGCACATAATGGCCCAAGAAGCTCTGAGGACAGATTCCTGAATCAGTGGCTGTAACCGAGACTTCAGCTTCACTCATTTAATGATCCTTTAAGTGGCAGGCTTTTCATAACAAAGAGAATCACACCTTATCAACTCGTAATCTGTAAAGGGATGCAACCTTTTGGTTCAGAGCAAATGTTAGTCCACATTTAAGGAGCAATTAGTCACTTAAAGCTTTATCTACTTATAAATACAGTACGCCTGATGTACCAGATTGAATTGCATGATTGTATGCATCATGTGTACTGTTTGTAGTACCATGACAACAGTTAGCCTTAAGCCTGGTTAAAAAAACAACGAATATCATCAATCAATAAACAAATTCATTTACAAATCGCATTGTGGTTATTACCACAATTATTTATATTCATAATGTGAAATATGTGTCCCCTTAGTGTTGGTATCTATTTATCTAGCTAGCTAGCTATAACCGTAAATAGATTTATGTAAATAGAAAGAACTATCAATCAACTGTGCTGTAACTCTGTATATAAGACCTGGAACTCGTTGGCAGATTATGTTGGTTGTTAGGAAAGGGGCATGATAATGGGTTTATATGGGTTTAGCGATAAGTCAGGAATGAAAATAGTCACAGATACTGGAAGATGGCGGCTGCAGTGAACCTAATATGTGTCACTCAATATACAAAGTGACCTAAATATTTTCTTTATAACTAGTCACATTGCATATCAGGTTTAATATGTATATATATACCTGGTATTTAATATATATATATATATATATATATATATATATATATATAAAATACCAGGTTAAATAGATATATAGAAATACCCCCAGTCTAAGGTTCAGTTTAAAAAAGAAAAGTCAATTCTTACCACTTCTGAGTCCGCTGTGTGTGGAGAGCTGCAGCGCCCTCTCTGGACAGTTCCAGCGGTCCCAAGCAAACTGATATTTGCACTCCTCAATACCGCTTTGTGCACCTGCAGCCACGCTGCTGGAGTAGATCAGATAGGCCTGCATATCAATTAGATCACAGTTCGGGTTGCTGTTGTTACTTATGGGATATAGATAATGTTATTGTAGTGCATGTTTATTCAGATTCAGAAATACAATTGTAACATTTAGATTTAGCCTCAGTTCTAGCACCTGTGAGTTTGGTGGTCGCAACCTTCAGTGAACCAGCACTCAAAGTAGCACAGTTCAATGCAACTGACATCCTGAGTGAGGGTCGGCACGAAATGTTGGGGGGGTTCAGGCCAGGATTGATGTTGTAAATGGAATCCTTCATAGCACCTGCCAATACCGGTCTGGTTGCAGCCAATACAAATGTCCCTTACCTTTAATTATCCTTTCACATTTATACAGACTTGGGAATGAACCCACAGTATCCACTATTACCCATTGTATTCCAATGGCGTCTAATAAATAGAATTATCCATCTGTGTGAAATATTGTTTTCCACATCCAATACGCCAAAGCAAGCTAAATATTGCTGTCACAGCTCAATATAGAAACAATGCATATCACAATGCTGGCAGCTTGAGGGGAATGGTCATTGATTGATATTTAAACACACAAAACAGAAGATGGAATACCTTCCTGAGGTTGTGTGCCTGACACTAGTGTAAATGCATGTGGTGTAATATCGGTTTGCATGATCATCTCTACTCCTTAGGAATCAGGCCCCATTTACCTCCAATAAAACCGTATCACATGTCACCAGCAGAATACTGAAACCTAATCAGTACTTCAGCTGGTGGCAAGTGGCAGACTTCAAAGGATAGCAGAAGGTTTAGCTCATTGTCTTGGTTCACAATCAAGGCCTACATGATCTACATCTTCTTAAATAGCCAAGCCTTGTAAAACTTCTTGGAGCTGTAAGTGGAACAAGTGAGAACGTTTCGAGTTCTCTCAACTACCTTCCCTCCCCAGTAATATGGTGACTGATTTGCTAATGTTTACTGCTAAAGAGACCTCTCAAGAACACCAGCACACCCATTGATGTTACTTCCGCTAAAAGAGTTCCGATCCCATATAAACTGGAAATTCACATACTGATCTATTGAGATTGAAATGTAGTGCAGTACACCCTGTTAAAAGCATATTAAAGAAAAAGGATTTCAAATGCATGGTAAAACACAACTGTCAGCATGTCATTAATATTAAAAAGGATTAACATGTTTGAATACCTGTGTGACAGCATTTGTCAAGCATGAGAAACTATAGAGAGGGTTTCGACTAAAAGTTCTAAGGAAGTACATTTTAAAATTAATTTCATAACCCATTCTCCATTTTTCTCTCCTAGTGTGCAACTCTTCCAAACCTACACACAGCCATATATCGACAGGCTTCCCCTCTCATCTACTGGTAATACTGGCCCACCAAGGCAGTCTTATCAAGGGGAATGGAATTATTTGGATTGTCTTGCCCTGAGTGGGAGGTTCATTCCACCCTAAGCTGGGTGTGAGGCACATTATTCTGCCTTTGAAACCACCAACAGTCAGATGCAGTCACCTGAATTTATAGTCGTTGCAAAAAAAACCCCAAAAAAACACAGACTGTCATTGAACTGAGATTATATATATATATATATATATATATATATATATATATATATATATATATATATATATATATATATATATATATATATATATATATATATATATATATCCTGGATAGTGTTTATGGTTCCAAACATTTCACAATAATGTTAGTGAAACATTTAATGAATGACCTGCTTTACCAAGTTTCCCATGCTTTTCTGTAGCATGGACATCTCTGTGATTTTTAAAAGAGCATTATCATTTAAAACATGTACTTTGTATTGAAATCCCTTTGCACAGATTTTTAAAAGGACTTGTCTTTTAGTGTTTGTGTAACCCTTTTCTACACATTTATAACATTTGATTTTTTTTCAGTTAAAAAATAGTCAGCTTGATTTGAATGCTAGAAATATAACGTTGCCTTAACCATCCATCAAAAGATATAATGGAGAAAAAAGGTATTTTCTTGATATCATACCCTCATAGCTGGTAGAAAGAATTATTTGTTGGAATGTTGTTTATCCTACCCATACAATTACAGTTGCTTTTATCCTAGAAAAAGAGAATTGACATCTCATCGTTTTTGTTTGTTTGTTTGTTTTTGTTCAAGTAAATAATTTTACCTAATGTATCTTCAACATTTTCATTCCAATAGTGCAGGGCATTTAAGGTTGGAATATCCAATAATGATTTGAATTCAGTTTCTATAAATTTCGTGTTGAAAATAAAGGTAGTGACTTTTTGGCCCTAAAAACATTTTCTAAATGTTAGTGTTAAAAAAAACAACAATATCAACAGAAATGTTCTTACCTTTGGGCCAGTCATCAGAAAATTATTCACTGACCTGGAAGAGACAGTGAGGGCACACCGTTAAATCAGAGAAATAAAACGCCCTTCACACACTGCTTGGAATTTGTGATTGACTGTTTAGTTTTTTTCTTTGAAGACCCAGATCTTGGGGAAAAAAAGATGTGTTTAAATAAGCTTTTAGAGTGAACATATTATTTCATAATTTCGCCTAAAGTGATCCTGAGCTTTCTATGTATACGGTTTCTTGAGAACTTGGAACCTTTTTTTCTATAATATTCAATAGCTGCGAGTTCAATACAAATGTCCAATACAAATCCAGCAAATTGGAATGTAAAACGATTTAGTTTGAAAATAATGCTATTGCTTAAACAATTGATAGAAATTGGATTAAAGAATTATAGCAAAAATATTTAACTAAACCCAACTAAAACTGTGCAGCCTAGTGGTTAGAGAACTGGAAGTTAGACGATGTTGGTTAACCATTTTACATCCTTCTATTTAAGATGTAAAATTATACGCAAACAAACTCGAATGGTAATTTGCGAATATTATTTAAACTTGTCGACGTTTAAATAAATAACGTTTGCGAATAATAATCAACTTTCAATCTGTAATAAGATTCAAATGTAGCATTTTGAAACACAACGGTGTGAATCTCAATGTTCTAAAGACCCATCCATACCCTGTCAATAAATATGTTACAGCTCAAACTATTTAATAAAAGTTTAAATCATACAATAAACAAATAATAATTCAAGTTGTTTAAACTGCTAACTTTTAGTGTAGTAATATGCTGTCCCAGTGTATTAGAATATTTAAATGAATAAGGAGAAAATATAAATACATTAAATACATTTTACCGAACAGAACTGGTGATCTTATGTTTAACTGTAGCCTATATAAGAAGTTGATTATTCATATTCCTTAAAACAAACTAAAAACAACACAAAAAAAACATTATGCTCACAGTATTTCTCTAAGAAAAACTTAAACTTTCAATGCAATTGGTTTGGTGTTAACTTTACCTTTAGTGTACGGATATCTAACAAGTAGAGATTCTCAAATAAATTAAAATTGTTTTTAGTGGTCCTAGGATTTTTGGCTTTTTGGTGATTATCGTGTAAATTAACCAATACACAATTGATATAATAATATAATGTAAATTATTAAAAAAGTATCATTATTAAACTAGTTTTTTAAACGACATATTTATTAAAATACAAGTAGGACCATTTAAGAAAATGGCACGCATTCAGCCAGTACTTGCCAATTGGTAGCAAAGATGGAAAAACAAACAAACAACAAATCTAAACACTAAAAAAAAAAAAAAAAAAAAGTTTTCAACTTTTTTGACGTAAAAACACATCTGTAAAACTTAAAATATGACCATTTTATAATATAACAAATACAAAGATAGAAGAAATAAGCTAAACCTTAGAAATTACATCCACAACAAGCGTCAAGAAAAATACCCGTTTTTCCACAAAAATATTTCAGGACCAATTTCCCATATACATTCAATTTTAACTTCAGGAAATGCCTACCGGGTAAAACGAAATGCACTTTACAGGGTAACAACCTCACAAACTTACCAGGTATAACATGACTGTAGGTGGACCATCAATAGATATAACGAATACCATGATTCCAGAGAAAGCATCATCCTTCTTATGCACGACTTTCTCGTGTTTTATAGACAACAAAAATCGTTTTGGTGTTCTTGCAGAGTGATATGTCAAGAAGTGTTGCTTCTAAGATTGAAGGTCTCCTGTGGGTTCTGAAATGGAGCTCCTCTCATCCCAGGAAGAGATAATCTTCTTAATTAAAGATTTTCCCCTTCGAACTCTTTCGGCCAATCAGGAATAAAATACCAAAGAGAGATTGAAATGATCAAAAGGGCATCCAGGCCCCCTGAAGACAAACACACTGAAGCCAGAGAGAAGAGCTACTTGCATGCCAGCTTCTAACACCCATTAATCACTGATCTCCCCTAGACCTGGCTGGTTTTAAAGTTAATTAACCCTCGGGTTTGAAAGAGTTTCACATATAGTGCTGGAACGAACATTGCATTTGATAAGAGATTATTAAGAAATTAGAACAGATTTAAGTTATACAAACCTCCATTCCAAGATGTTTCTATGTGGATATCAAGCGGAGATAAGGGAATTTGGGTAACAGGAAAATAAATTAGCATTTGTTAGCAATTGACCAATATAGCGTTATCTTCATAAAAAAGTAGAACTATACTTCTTTATAATCGACAGTGTTACATTTACTTTTAAGAATTTAATACCACATCACTACCCATGGTTTATATTAAAACTTTATGTTTTTTGTTTGTGTGTTTGTGTGTGTGTGTGTGTGTGTGTGTGTGTGTGTGTGTGTGTTTGTCTTGAAGAAAACAGTCCATACGTCAACATATTTAGTATTACTATCACAATACTGAGGCTCAAAAAGTAATCTAGTGTCTACAAATATACAGAGAATGTATTAAAATAAATATTTTAAAAAAACACTCTATGGAAATGTACCCACATTATAAGTATTTAAGAAAGTCTGTGATAAAAGAAGACGGAAAAAAATAAAGAAATAAAAAATAATAGGGGCATATGAGACGAATAAAAAGTAGGTTATAAGAAAATAATTCAGGGTTTTTAAAATCTTACACTTATGTGTTGGCAAGTTGGAATGAAAACAGTGAAAATAAAGCTATTCATTTTGCATATCAATGTTACGCTTTTAGAACATGCTATCAATAAACATCATTGTAAATGTTCAGGTCGTTTACCTTCTGTATTGTAATAACGCGACATTTTAACACTCTCCAGCACTGCTGCCCTGAAAAAAATAACGTGCTGCAATTTAAATCAGGTTCTCGCGATTGCAACCTTAACAAAATACATGTGTATGTATACTGCTTTACCAAAGTGCAATATTAGTCCTATAGGCCAGTTCAATGTATTTTTGACAAAGATTTTAAATAATAATAATAATAATAATAATAATAATAATAATAATAATAATAATAATAATAATAATACATCATCATCATCATCATCTCATTATTTTCGGTTTACACCATCAATTTAATTAATAACCAGAATCTCTGTTCAGGTGATTAAAACAGATTTACGGGGCCATATTCCCAAAATATTTATGCTCCTTTTGTTTGTAAAATGAATAACAAACGGCTAATGCTATACAGAACAAGCGGAAACAAAGGTGTCTGTAGGAGCCCTCCCGAGTAATTTACTTGAAGCTTTAAAAACCTTCGCCTGACCCTTAAAAGGGTAAATCCCCTTCTTTCTTTAAGGTCCCCGCATCTTGTTGTGTGCTAATTAAGATTTACACAAAAAATAGTCATCTTCAACTGGCTGACTGTTATTTCTGTGTCAGCTAAGAGGTCGCGGAATCGTGGCAAATGTTGGTGATATGCGATTGCTGAAATTAAATTATTTCATTTATACAGTGAGATATTATTACATTATTTCTCTTCTTACACAGTGAGATATGGAACGCTTTGTGTGTGTGTGTGTGTGTGTGTGTGTGTGTGTGTGTGTGTGTGTTTAATAACTTCAAATAGTCAGAACGTGTTAAAATGTTAAAACGTGAAATGATAATTTAATAATTTAGGCTACGTATAATGTACATGAATGCGCAATAAAATAAAGTGTTTTGTAACCTGGAAATGTGCGGGGAGACGGTTTTCTTTTCAGACCAAAAAGAAGTGGTTAGAAATTGCAATGAAAGTAAAAGCTCCAAACACTGGTAGTTCACGAGGCAGAGGTTCGCAAGAAACGGCAGGATTTTGCTAAGTGAACGTTTATTGCAGCGAGCCGACTACGAGGGTGCGTGTGGTGTTGCTGACGAATCAAAGCAACTATCATCTAAATAGCAGCCCATGCTAAATTCAGTTTTAACGTTCCCACAGTGCATTGTAACCTCCACGAACACGGTAAGATTAGGCCAGATCACTCTTGAATTCAAGTAGTTCTTCAAGACCGATTGGGGTTACGATGATGTTCGGGAAAGGAAACACCGCAGTTTGCAAACGTTGCACTTAGAACGGGTTGACGATGCTGATAAGATTAAAGTTGCTTTTGGTGAACGGGCCCCTGGTCTCACAGCAAAGACTGCTCTTGGACAGCTTGCGCAATTCGAAGCAACTATAATAGTATTTTCAACTCCCGCTAACCCACTAGGCCATTGCTCTTAGAAAGCTTTAAAGAAATCAACTCTCCTGTTTTTTGCTATGCAAAACTTCACGTGTCCTTTATAATCTAGGATGCTGCATATGGTTTGATCCCACTTCAGAGAGCCCCATCTGTCGCTCAAAAGAGGTAATGCCGCCACATGTTAAGGTGGTTGACTATTAGGGTTAGAGTTTAGGCGGCTAATTAATTTTGGAAGGTTAGCATGATAGTTCACAGACAAACCCCATCAATGCAATTGCTTAATAAGTTCCACATTTCTAACTGAGTCCCACACCCCTTACTGACATCCTTTTATTATAAGAGATAGCTGGTTTAGAAGATAACATGCGCTTGCACTGTTGAGTCAACTTGCCCTAGGTTTGACTGCCTGTTAAAATGTTTTTGAGCTGGGGGTCTAAGTTGTACAAGAAATGTAGTTACATATTGCATGAAAATCCAGATTCTCCTAAATGGGTTTTTATTCAAGAAAGGACCCAGTAAAACACTTTTTGACACCCAGTGGGGATAGTTATTTTCCCTATTGCGATTTCTTACTAGATTGAATCTAACTTCACCTCTAGCATTGAGTGAGAAGTGCCAAAGTATTGTCTTTCATTCATAGTGTACCATAGAGAAAGTGCACCTGAAAGACCCCTTTTTGAAACGAGGAAATCGAAAACAATTGCTTTAGCAGTGACCAGTCCACATTACATGAAAGACATGCCATTTAGTACCCTAAGCCAAATGGCACATGTTAGTTTAAGGATATTAGAAAAGCTTTTTTTAAGCAAATCAGAATGTTTTTTTTTGTATTATGTTATACAAACAATACAAACAAAAATGCAAAATCCACAACAGACATACAAAAGCATGCTTAACTGTAAGTAGGTTCCTTACATAAAAATGTATTTTATTGCCTTAACAATATGTAGTACCTGTAGAAGTGAATCTGTCACGTTTGCTTTTAATAGACCCAAATGAGAACTATGCAAAATACATACTGTATGTGCTATTGCCTCCTCGTGGACAGATCAAGTATTTCATATTCTAGAAGCCCAAAGTTGACACTGAAGTCAAGTTAGTTTAGTCAGTAACCTATAAACACAAACTGGGATAGATACAATATACCAGGACAAGGTTTGTTTTATTATTTTTGTAGTGCATTCTTGTTATGATTATGTACATTGTAGTAAGATCAATCTTACAAAAAACATTTTACATGTACAAATACAGCCCAGTTAAAATAAAAGGATCATCTATATAAATGTGTGATATCTACATAAAGGACCAAGAGAGAATTGGATTTGGAGCTGATTTGCATGGCCCTAGATCATCTCATTCTCTACGTGGGACACCTTAACATCTGCATTATTGTCTGTTAACTTATATGGGGAATATACAAATAATTATTAGGTATTAAATAGGCATAAGAATTCAAACAGAATTTGGAAGTTAAGGCTCAAACTAGTTTAAAACATAAGAACACAAGAGGCCTTGTCCCATCCTAGCAGACTGTTTGTCCTGGCTAAGGGGGTCTGATTTAATAAGACAGAATCTTATTGATTTTTTAATGTAGTGTTGTACATTTTTATATCCTGGTAGTCTATTCCATGCATGTAGGTGGGTGAACACATTACCCCTGTTTTGGTCTCTTTGCACTGGCTCCCTGTGCAGTTGAGAATTGATTTAAATATTTTGCTTTTAACTTATAAGACCCTGAATGGATTAGCACCCAGTTAAGCACACTCTTAGATCACAAGATGCAGAACTGATAATTATTTCCAGGTTGAATATAAATAACATGGTAAGAACAGCCTTTTCTTGTAAAAAAAATGATGAAATGCACTGCCTTCTTGTGATGAAAGGTGCTATAGAAATGTGAATTGTATTGTATTATTGTCTTGAAAGTAGCCATTGTCATCATGGTACAAGACCAGCTTTGTTAGGTGGACTTGATCTGCAAATATGCTTAAGAAAAGAACAGCATCCTTCAGCCAGAGCAATTAAGGGATCCAGGGTATACCAGGGGAACAAGCCCCACACCAAATCCAATATAAATATATAAAAAAAACTTCGAGGTACTTCTGTTTACCAAGCTAATGAAAACCAAGAACTATTAACCCTTATGTAAAGATTTTATTTTTTAATACATATACATCCAATGAGGATGCACACAGAAAAAGTACTGTTTCTGCAAATCTCAAGAACTCCACTAGATGGTGCCGGTTTTCTATTTTTGTAATAAACTGGGTTTGATATGACAACCATAGTACGTTTTTTTCAGATTCCTAACTTTAATACTTAGAATAATATACAGTTTCTTTCATTTTATTAAAACGTTGGGCTGTAACATCAGTATATAAAATAATTAATAAATACATACATGCATTCATACATACTGTACTAGCACTGCATGTAAACAAATAATTCTTATTTTATTCTTGATATGGCCATACATTCACACACACACACACACACACACACACACACACACACACACACACACACACACACACACACACACACACACACACTTAATACTACAGAATTTATACCAAGCAGTGTAAAAATTAGAACTCTGTTGTACAAAAAAACTATCAAGATCCATAACTCATGTCAAGAAATGTAACCAATGGAAACTTACATAATAGGTAGGGTATTATTTTAGCCTGACTAAGATAAGAAAAACTTGGAGAAATAAACTGGCACCACAAAAAAGGAAAGATCTGAAATGTGGTAAGGAATCTGATAGATTGGCACAGTTTCCATGGAATATTTCCTCTGGCTAGTCACAAATAATTCAAACCAAGCTGTTTCACACAGATAATAAACAGGCTTGCATTTGGAAGTCCTGCAGTTTTTTTTTCAAACATTGCAGGAAACATAAATGAATGGAACATAGAAGTAACTGGTACCTCCCTTTGTTGAACTGTCTCCGGTCTGCGCAAGACAGAATTGAATACTGTGAATCTAAATACAGATATTTAACTTGATATGAATCCTGAGGATGCTGTTTTGCCCCAGTGGGAGCTTGCTGGCACAGTGGGCTAAACTACTACCCTGAATGGCATGGGGTGTTCAGTTTAAAATCGAGGTGGGAATGGAGGTTAAGAAGTTGCCCAGTAAGCCAATCCCATGCAATATGAAAGATGGAACCCAGCACTCCGTGTGACTAACAATATGTGGATTAAAGTTTACTGGAAAGCACTTTCATTCCACCACTGCTTCTGATGACGGGGTTAACATTTTGCAACACTGCAAGTACAGAACTTATGGCACGATGCTGCTTACTCAGTTTATCAAAGATTTCACAAGAATTTTTTGCCAAACGAACAGCAGATATCTGCTGATCTTTTATTCAGGATATGATGACATCTCAGTTACTTGCCTTGCCATCTGGCACAAATAAGACAAACCAAACAGCTGGAGCAATCCTTGTTAGCGTGGACAGGCATGTGCAAGGGGCGGCGGTAGGGAGCGGCTGAAGCCACCCCAAAGTTGAAGGTTTTATTTCAACAGTGTTTCAATGTGCGACGAAAGTGTTTCTGCTACTTCTCTATCAAAGAAATGGGCCGGTTTTGTTACGTTACATTGTCTGTAGGATTTTTCTTATTTGCAGCGCATTTTTACAATTGCAACACGCAGCAATACAATGTAGCAATTATGCAAGAATACTATAGTTGAAAATTGCAACTTTGTACATAACTGTGTACCAAACCAGACTTAAACAGACAGCATACATGTATCCATTTTACAATCTGCCCGCTCTGCTTAAAAATCCGTATGGTTAAAACCCCAATTCAAAATAATAATAAAAAATGTCAAATGAAGGACTAGGACTACTATTAGCATCAAACTTATTACCAAATGACTCCGAAGAATAGATCTGATTTCCAGAGCTAGCAGAAACTTCACAGTGTATGAAGACTAAAGCGTTTAAATAAATATGATCATAAACGCTGCGTGAGCCCTGGTCTGGCGTGATAACAAGCGATCCGCCCCCAGACAGGTTAGCATTCACACAGGGCAAAAAGAATAGACCCGCACCAGGGTCGATTGCGCAAACGAGCCGAGACCGCCTATTTTTCGATATTGGATCGTTTGCTCTAAGGCCCCATTCACATGGGAGCGATTGAACGCTCTCTTGAGGTGTATGGAGTCGCTGATTCGCACCCAGCCTCGGCCCTGTTAAAACAGCACTTACTTCATACTGCACTGTAACACTTGTAAACTATGTTGTATAAAGGCGTCAGTTTATTATTATTATTATTATTATTATTATTATTATTATTATTATTATTATTATTATTATTATTAACAGGCACTTAATCTGCATTATATTGCACCATAATACTGAAGTTTTGCGAGACAAATCTAAACATTGACACTATACGTACCCACGCAACGTGCAGTGTAGCCCCCTCAAATTTTTGCCTAGACCCCCTCAGCTCCCATACATAGGAATGGGCCAGTAGGTACCTACTAGCCTACAAACCCCTAGATCTACCCCCCTACCCCTAAACCTAATGTCTACAACTAACCTAATATCTACCCCTAACCCTAATCTCAACCCATAAACCTAACTGTGTTTCTATTTAAGTAATTCTCACTATTATTTCAATACCGCTTTTTAGCACCCTCTAGCGGCTACTATGTCTGACGTCCATTAAAGCGCTTGATCCGGACCTACTCTACCTGTTGGGAGGCTACTAGGTACCTACCGGCCATTCCTATGGGGTGATTTTTGATTGATAATGTTCCATTGAATCGACTGATCTCAGTCATACTTAACTGTGTTAATGAAAACATTCAGGAAAATCAGACCATTGGTTCTACTTTGAGAAACATAAAAAATAGGACAATTTATGATGGCACAACCTATATGTTTCACCGAGTTGTTCATTCAAAATGCAATAAGAACCAAGTCTGTACCCAACTGTGTAACTGTACATAGGTGATTTGTCTGGAAATCAGTGACTTGAAGGTAAAGGTTTTCCACGATCCCTGTATGTCACTTAGTTTAGTGTGACAATGACCTCCATGACTTGAAGAGCAGCCTGTATATTTTAGTACACTTCACCTGGGATTTAAGGGGGTCGCTATTAAAAACACCATACAATCCCAATTTCTCCTTCTGCCATGGAACATGATCTGTCTTACAGATTAAGGTAGTTGCATGATTGGGAGGCTTTGCAGCTTTAACAAGAATACAGTATTCCAAGGTCTGCCAACTAAATGACCAGCACTGGCTGAATCTGCAGTAAGTCTTAGGCAAGTTGTCATAACAAGCTCTTAAGAAACTACTGTATTGCATGACTGCCTTTTTCCATATAGGAATTGAGAGGAAAGGGGACAATAAGCAAAGTTAAGCATGATGTTGCCATTGACTTGAAATATTTAGCATTGACTTGAACTTGTTTCTTCATCTCTATTTTAATGCAGGTTTGAATACAAATGAAACTATCAAGACATGTATTGTGTGTGTTTTTTTTTTTTTTGTTAGATCTGGCTTTCAAAAACAAGGTAATCAAAATGAACATTGTTGTAAGCTTCTGGCAACTCAAGATTTGAGATCTACCAGAAATGTCAACAAGAATAAAACTTTGAGCATTCCTCTTTCGAATTGAATTAATTGTGTTGTTTCCCCTATTCTTAAAGTTTACAAATATTTATTTGTACAGTATATTAAGAAGCGTACCTTTAAACCTATGATATATATATATATATATATATATATATATATATATATATATATATATATATATATATATATATATATATATATATATATATAATCTCTATAGAAATGTTACCAATGAATAAAAACAGCATGTCCTCTTTTTTCTCTTCCTTGGTAGCTATAAGTTTCAAGACATCATGTATAACTGTATGCCAGTTGCATCAGGAACACGACTATTTGGGTAAAAGTGATGTAGCTGCAGTCAGGTTTCAGTTATGCCTTTGGAGAACATAAACAAACCCAACAGCCAAAAAGGTTTGCAATCTGATAACAGGTTGTGCATAAAATGTACAAACAACTTCATATTGTAGACAATGGGGAAACATCTGAAAAAAGTGTCCTATAGCATTTTATCGTTTTAGTAACAATTGTAACGCAGTTCCTACAAACTACAAAGGGTTTAGTTACAGGAAACGAACTGTTGAAACAGATAAACAGTTTTTGTGATGATGAGTAAAGTGTTCGTTATATTTTGATGCTGCTGTGTACACGAAACGTTTTGAGCAGCTTTTAAGCCAGCATGCATGGCACAAAGCTTATGTAGGAAAATAAATAAACCCTGACATACTTCATGGCTATATTTTTACTGCAACAAATGGCTTGTTCATCTCGCTGACAAGTGCGGTTTAACACGCAGATGTTTGATGAGAAATAATACTCCTATCATACCAGCAGCTAGGAACATGCCGACTGACATAGTAGAATTCCCGTCTTTCAAATTAAAATACGAAATGACCCTTTCTGATTGGCCAAACGTGAATCAGACAAGAACTCGGTCTCTCTCTCGGATTGGTTCTGTTAGATCAGACGTTGTAAGCTGTTGTGCCTACTGAACTTACGAGGGGAGTTTTTGACCGACAGTAACCTCGTCTGGTAACTCATGTAACACAGCAAGAAACGGTAGAGGGAGGGGAAAGCGTACAATACCAGTTTAAGAGCCAATCGAAATTCCAATTTTAGCCTCTCTAGTTGGGTGTGCTTGTTATGTTTCCACGGAAATATTTGTCAGGGATAACACCGTATTTTTAGGTGTGGGTTGCCGTGTAAGATTGTGGCTTTTGTCGTCTGGGGAAATATACACTCCTCGTGTTTCTGATTTACACATGAGTGAATTAGAGCATATATTGCATATCTGTTCAGAGATAAACATAATTTATAGTGGCTTTTTTTTTTGTAGGTCAGCTACAATAGCATATTTAACCATAACTTTAGCGGTTCATCATTCTGTATGAAATTATTTTCTCAATGCTAATTCCATAATTATAATTGTTATTAATAAACTGAATAGATTGCTAGTTTGTCTTTTTAAAAAAAAAAAAAAAAACACGAATTATCTGCTTGTTTGCTACATTATTGCTCGCTTAGAAGGACCATAAATAAATGTTAAGATTAAAGAAACAAAACAATTGTACCTGTATTGCTGTGTGTTTAATTGCAAATAGGACCTGTTCTGAATTTTGCCAGAACTTATTAGAAGTGTTTATTTGTAAATTAAGCAGCTAGTTTGGCAAGGGTTTCAGTAACACCAGGCACGTCATTATAATCTCATGCAATATTCAGATACACTCGCTGTGAGCAAGACTATCTGTCTATGTTAAACACCTCACAGGGCTGGTCATAAGTGAGCTGTTCAGTAGGCCAATAGCCTGCATGCATACTGGCTTCATGAAACTTACGAGTGTCCCCCCAAAAAAAAAAAAAATCCACACAAACGTCTTCAGATACAGAACATGGTCCCTCAGAGTAACCCCAAATAGGTTCATTCACTTTTTTCCCCACCCATCTGCCATCTGAAATATGCAACAGCATATTCATAATGCTAGAATGGGCGTTTAAACAGGCACCAGCTGATACTCTGCACTTCATTCATAGTGGAAAGATACATCCAAAGATAAGTCCAATAGTCTGAATAAGATTATCCAGAATCAACAGTTGCTGTACGTATTCTGTATTTATCAGTCGTTCCATGATACTTAGCATGAGCTGAATATGCCTGTCAAATTAAAAAAAAAAAAAAAAATCACACATTTCTGGAAACAAGGGTTGTAAACATTTGAAATGTGTTGATAGGAAAGGGGAAGCTTTCTAAAATTATGGTTCTTCCATTTCCAAATAACATTTGAAACAGTATATCACTCATCTATTTGCATGAAAGTGGACATTAGCATTTTACTCTGAATTCAATAATGCACGTTCTCCATTCATTCTACCAATCACCCAAAAAGATAGGACAAAAGTACAAGAATTTTTTTTTTTTTTTTTTTAATTTGCACCAAGGAAAAAAAAAAAAACATTACCAATCATTACAGATACAGATAGATACATTTCTCACAACTCATTTACCATAATTACAGTGCATTAAACATTCCCCAAATATGCGCCCTCCAAAGTGAGTTATTTAAGGCATTCATAATTCATTTAGAAAGAAAACACTGGGAAATTGCACTGCAAAAAGATTGAGCAACAGTAACTCAAAAACAAATTTATTGTTTAGTTCCAAATATTTCTGGAAGTAAAGCTACAGTACACAAAATTGAAGAGACTACTAACATCGCTCCAGATAGGGTTTTGGGTCCGAGTAACTTACTTTTAGACACTGCAAGTAAAATGTATTTTGGTCGAGTAAAATACAACATTACCTTGAAGCCATGATAACTTGTAATAAATGCTGTATTTTAATGGTAACTTATGGAGCATGCATTAACTACAGCCTTACATTAATTGTAATGTTACTTTGAACTACTGCACAAAAAAAAAACTTATATTTTTTCAATGTGTAAAACACCCAGTACACAGCTTATCGGAAGCGCTGACTACCACCAATAATAGTCACAGATATTTTTCCAAAAATTATGAAAATTGTTTTTGGATCCATGAAAACCGTGAGGGAAACCATCTAATAATCTGGTTGTTTTGGAGTTTAATAAATGCTATGGTTAGACCTCAGCTGTGTATCAGCTTTTACCTGCAATCGCTAAGACAGTCATTGATAAAGCATCCGGTTTTGCATTTAGTCTTAAGCAGAAATGCCAACCATGTATTTAGAGTCAATTGTTGCAATTTTGTTTTCCAGGAATCAGACTCAAGGCTGGCACCTCCAATTAAAGTTCAACACAAAAGTACTACCTCCAGCAAGAAAACACCCCACTCTTTCCTTTGTTAACGAACACACTGTGTGTGTGTGTGCGCCCTTCTGCAGTATGGTAAGCTTCTGTAATGTGCCTTTCATTTCCATGGGAAACTGGCTCGCAACATCACTGAAAGTAGGACCAGGAATGGATTAATGTAGTAAGGCATTCGGCACAGTTTCCTGACTGATTTTGAACAAATCATTAGAAAATCCTCCAGAAAGGAGAGGTGCTCTTAATTCTCAGCCTGTTTCGTTCACTTAAGTATGGCTAAATAAGGTCCCATTCAAAAATCAATGGGACTGGAAACCTTTTCATTTGTACTTGCCACTTTCCCTCTAGCCATTTCCCAAATTATAAATGTCACACTAACAGAGTTCACTGATCCATCTCGAAGCGGGTGGCCAATGACCTGCAAATGATATCCACTGGTCTGGAAGGACATGTACAGTAGTATCAGTCAATGGGCAGTCTCTCATTGAAAGACAATACTGACATAGTATTGGATATCAAATCTTGTCTTCCATTTAAGACCCTTTCATATATAAATAATAATAAAAAAAAAAAAACACACACTAGAAAGAGCAGCACTTCATGAATAGAACATTTCAATAATATCCCTTAGCATGCATTGTAAAATCACAATACACCGCATACACAGCGGATTAATTGCATGTTTATTCAAAGGGTCCTGAACAAAATACTGCTTGTCAAGCTCCCCAAAGTAAACATTTGTTTACTCTAAACTGAGAGTCATTCCACCCCAAAAAAAAAAAAAAAAAATCTGGTATTGTACAAAACAACCCCAACAAACAAGGATAAATAGCCTATTCATTAGCGTACACAAGTTTTTTTTTTTTGTTTTTTTAAACTTTGGCTAGGCCTGTCAGTTTAGGTGCAATACTATGTTTTTAATAGGAAGTTTTTTTTTCAATATAATTAACCAATATTTGACTACTGTTCCTATAACTAACCTGGTTTATTGGTATTGTTTTCAATTTGCTGTGACCAATCTTGAAGGGTCAAAATCAGGTCAGGCTACAGCTACTGATTCCACCCATATGTTTTCTGTATGCATTTATTTTTTAAATGCAGGTTTACAGTATTTCATTGTGAATCTCCAATGAGCTTCCAGATTCTAGACTAAATTGGTCTGACTTCCTTAGCTGTAGCTTGACAAACATGTTTGTTGCCCATCCCTCACTGAAAAGCCACTCACCAGTTTTGTTCTGCATTTAAATTTGCCTTAGCTCTTTAGAGAGAGATCTCCTTCCAAACCTGATCTCAATTATGGACTAGATTTTCAGGAATCTCTGCCTTCACAGTCTGCTCATACAGGCATGAGGACAATGTGTTCTCTCCCCCAACCAGATGGGTTCTGTTGCTGCATTACCAAAAAATACAAATAAAAATTTAAAGCTTGGTATTAATTTTACAGAACAAGCATTAATCATTTCTCATTACTAGGGGTGAACATTTTGGCGATTTCACAACAGAGCAACCCTCCCAAAAAGCAACACTGTAACCGTTTTGTTTCCCAAAGTCTTCAGGTTCCTCAGCCACTCCTCTGGATCCCTGTGCGCAGTACACGAGCCTGGATGACTTCGCGTGGCACTTTCTTGCAGTCCTTGGCCAGACCCACGAAGCACATGAGGTCAATGAAGCAAGTGGTTAGGTTCAGTTTACAGCCAAACTCACTTGTGGCATAATCGAAAGGGAATGTGTGGTGGTAGTTGTGGAATCCTTCCCCTGAAAAAGAAGCAAACACCAGCGTTATCTCTGGCTAAATCATACTATAGTGCTATCCCTGGTTAAATTATTTTCCAGTACAAACATTATTTTTAGATAATAAAACAGTGATACAGTAAATGCTTATGAAGATTTACTATGCTAATGACTCAACACTAGAACCGCCACATCAGTCAGAAGGTTTTTCGCTTTCAAAATTTAAATTACTCTGCTTGTGTGAAAGATACGCTCTTGACTTTTCCTAAATACATGTAGAAAATACCCCGATGGCGTTTGAAAGGCAGGATCGCAAAAAAAAAAATTTCTAATCCCCTCTACCTAAAAAGCCACCAGATGGCCTTTTACAACACATGTTTTTATTCTGAATAGAACCTAAAAATACTCCATTTTATTTTTTCTGTGCTAGCCTGTTCTCTCTATTAGACCTGGCAGCCATCAACTCCTTTGTTTTGTACAAAGAATGCACCAGGGAATCAGTAGGAGAGATTATGTTGAACCTAGCCACAGTGCTTTGGCAGAAACATTTTGATCAGAAAACTGCAAAGCAGCAGGCTGCAGCAGCTCAACTTGGATTCTATGCTGCACAGAGTGACACACACGCAAGAGAAAACATTTTACTTTCGTTTTAAAAATTAAACTGCTTTTGTATGTACATATACCTGTTTACCTGTTTTTTTTCGTTTTTTGAAGTAGTGCTTTACATGGAAGGAAGTTAGAAAATAAATCCTTTTCGATATGATATAAGTTCGATATGATGTGCTTGAATAACTTTTCAGTTGTATCCGATAGTTTGTCTCTCATTTTAATATTGAGGTTTAAAATGCAACCATCATAATGGCTGCCGGCAGCAGTTCCAGTGTTAAACAATTATTTATATTTGTCATACAGAATGGGTCACAAGGACCCCAGTGATAGGGTCCTGCTATAGGACACCAACATCCAACCCCTTGCTTCATAGTTGGAAAATGCACTCCATTAAAGTTTAACTCTGAAGGAGCAGAAAAGATTAATACTCTTTCTGTGCTTTAAAAGGCTGAGGGATAATATTACCCCAAGAAGCATTAGGTATTACAATTAAACATACCAATTGCACTGAATGCGACGAATCTGTTCTCTCTTGGGTTGATGGTAGCGTCGTACGGTCTGTTCCCCCACATGTGGGCGGCGCTATTCACCAGCCAAGTTGCATTGAGAACCAGAGTGTACCTCAGGAGCCCAGGAATAAAGTAACCAACCCACAGAGACTCTCCCCACAGGTACCAGGGCACCATCATGGGAACCATGAAGCACATGATCAGAACAGAGGGCTTGTAGTATCTGCAACAGAGAGAGATCATGCTTTGAACTTGTGGAAAATTACTGGGTTTATGCCCACTGCAAGCACACTGAACTTTCATAAATGAGGCACTATAATAAATAATAATAAACAATAAATCAAATAAAATTGGATCTTAGTCAAGTTTAACTATGATGTCTAGGACAGTCCTAACCAGGTTATTAGCTTCACTTCTGTTGTGCAAGTGTGCATTCGATATTTAGCAAGTATTTATTTTATTGGCTGTGACCTAAGTTGTCAAAAAATTAAGCTTTTTTTGCTCTACAAAACAGAAGCTAATATTAAACTGCACTAAATAAAAAAGATACTGTAAGCTTGCTTTGTGCTTTAAAATGGCAAGACTAATTTAGTAAGGTCAAACAATTAGGCTATGAACACCCCTTCTAGAATTACTTTCACATCGTCCCTTGAACTTGAAGGGGCATTTCAATACAGCTGGATAGTGGAAAGTGGAAAAATGTAGCCATAATCTTTCATTATTTTCCAATGCCAATTTGACCAATGTATCAGCAGTGCAGCATTACTATAGTTATGAACAGCTTGGAGCCAAAATATCCAACACCCAGTACAGGGCGAGAACCCACCATTTATATTCAGGAAATGCAGAGTGGGTTTTGTACCACACTTCAATTATTTAACCAGACCACCAAGTGGCTGAAAAGATATGGGTTAGATAACAGTAGAAAAAATAGTTACAATAAAACAATTCATGAAAGTTAGGAAAGTTAAAAAGCAACAGGTCCTACTTTCTTTGAAACATTACAACTTTATCAGCCTTCAGGTCTGCGAGTTCCAGCGTCTTCCCCTTCTCAATCACATCCGGGTGCTTGCGCACTAGAAGCCAGCCAATATGACTGAAGAAAAACCCACGGAGGGCATTATGGGGGTCGGCATCAGTCTCTGAGAACTTGTGATGAACCCTGTGGTCCCGGGCCCACTCGTAGATGTCATTCTAAAAAAACAAAAACAGAAGGAGATTATAAAATGGGAAATGTCAGTTTTTTTTTCTATTTTCTTTAGCTCTGGGTAATGTAAACATTGCCATTAAATAAAAGGTCTGTGCACTGTTGGTGCATCTGTGTCAAATCTAATCTATGACTCAAATTGCTTACCTGAAAAGCCATGGAATTGGCAAAAGCCAGGAAGATCCGCAGAGGCAGTTTGGCCTTGTAGGACCTGTGACTCCAAAGACGGTGGGCCCCAGCTGTTATTCCCAATGCACTAAACAAAAAGCATACAGCAGCTGTGTAGGAGAGAGAGAGAGAGAGAGAGAGAGAGAGAGAGAGAGAGAGAAGCATTTAATATGAAACTGTACAGCTTTTGACCAACATCTTTGTAGATCCATAAAACTTCATCCAATGTCAATTTGCATGTTCAGATGTACGTCTCAGAACAAGTTATCATACATCCATACATTGCCGATCTCGGATGTAAATACAAAAATTAGTCTACAATAGCTTGAAAGTGTTAAAGTCCCCAGATTGACCCTCAAGTTCTGCTAAAAAAAGTCCTGCCTAGCTTGATCACAATTGGACAAATAGTTCAGTTCAAGGAGAGTGCAAGTAAGCAAGAAGTCAGGATTGCTGTGCTTTGGGTGCCAAGTTCAAGCACTACCGTAGGATCTCAAGGGCTGACTTTACTCAGTTGACACAGCTATGATTGAGATCCTGGTGCAATAGGGTTAGTTTATGTCCCTCGAACAGGACAGTCGCAATAGCGTACCCGAACCTCAAATAAACTTCATGCTAGATGTATGTGTAGTCTAAGGATGACCTTTGGCCAACCCCATATTACATAGGATTCAGCCAAAGAGAATGTCTGGTTGTCAGAGCCAACTGTAAATTGAAAGTTTAGAATGTAGGTTTATACTAGCGAGACAGATGTGCTAAACTGAGGCACTCTGTATATCATTAGACATCAAATTAGTTTAGTTCTGGCATCTGACTTCTAGCTCTGTACAAGTCTCACAGTGAAAGTTCATAGCCATAGAGTAATGCAGTTATTATAGAGCTTATATTAAAAGGGGTGCATCAGGAAAGTTCATCCAGTGTCTCCAACAGCCAAGCCAGACACTGAATAGCAAAACACTAAACCACCAGATTCACTGCTGATCTCAGCAGCGCATGCAAAGTGGCATGCCTAGCAATTGCACCAACATGAACCACTTTGGTTCCAAAAAACACAAAAAGCCCAACCCAGCGCTCCCCTGCCTCCAGAGCCCGCTCCTTCTCCACCCTCGCTCCGCAGTGGTGGAATGACCTACCTATAGATGTCAGGACCGCCCAGTCCCTGACCACATTCCGGCGCCTCCTTAAGACTCATCTCTTCAGACAGCACCTGTAGAACTCCTCTGTTTCTCCCCTGGGACACTTTCACCCTTCCTTAAATGTGCTTTACTTACTCTTATCTGCCCCCTATTTTACTGCATTTAATCCTGTACTTCAGAATACTGTAATCTGCCAAGTGTTTAATCTGTAGTATTTGGTATTTAATCATATCTTGATGTAACTATCACTGTCACTTTTATCTGCTGTATTATTGAATTGTATTTTGTCACACTTGTTCTTGCTTGAACTAGTCATTGTATTTATCTTGCTCTTATTGTATTATTACTTGTACTGTAACACTTGAAATGTATTTGCTTACGATTGTAAGTCACCCTGGATAAGGGTGTCTGCTAAGAAATAAATAATAATAATAATAATAATAATAATAATAATAATAATACACCTCAGCAAGCAAGAACAGCCCTGACTAGACTAGAACAAACAGACTGCAGTCCCACACCTAATACTCAAGTCTTAGGTCATGAGGCTTCATCTTTCTGTTCTAATATTTTCCTGATTGTGAAGTTAAATCAGTAAAGTCAAACAATGAAATGCTGTTGGATTTGTACCTTTCTTTACCAGGCACAGTACTTGAGATTTACCATCCTTGCAATGCTATTCTTTCATCAAGTACCTCAGTAAACTGTTTGTGCTGTGAATTGAAATCAAAATGTCCTATCAGAATTTACCAAAATTTGTAGGCAGCAGAACTTGGATTAAACCGCCACCAACATTCAGATCTTCTGTTGGCTCATTTCAACAAACCTGTTACTGAACTATAACCTTCATGACTTAAAACAAAAGGGGTGGCTTGCTGTGGACAATGCCCAGCCAGTCAAAACAATTACTGTTTATTGTCAAACATAAAAAGAGATCCACTGTTCTTACATCAGCTATACATAACATGTGACTGCTTGCCTTGCTGAATTGCTTTTGGTCACATGAATCCAGAGTCATTACATCCAACAAATAAAAGGGGTTTAATGCAATATTTACTGCAATGCATTTATCAAAAGCCTGATTTACACGAGTACTTCACAGGTTTTTGTTCCTTTATTAGGAAAGCAAAAAACTGCCCTTATAAAACCAACACATTTTACTGTATTGGAAGGTTTAACAGATTATGCAACATTTGTTGATTGTTAATCCAGTAAACAAATATATTTGTGGCATCTATTTCCATGGCGTTTAATTAGAGTAAAACAAAATGTGTTTTCTGACTCGCACTACGTAATGTCCGAAGTTCACGGTTGAACACGCCAGCCAGCACAGTGCGCTGCACAACACCCTACGCAGTATAAATATCTCTTTCGAGCAGCGAAAGCGAAAATGTATGAGTTCTGATTAAGCAGTATCCCCGTTTCTGATAAAACTACACCATTAAAAAAAACACAAGCCATTTTGAATTACATAACAAATGTTCTGTTAAAAAAAGGAGAACGCAAAACATTGTTTATATTAGAAAAAAACAACAACTCTATTTGTACTCACTCCACGCCAAGGTTGAAGCAGACGTATAAGGTACAAGTGTAAGTCCGTACACTGCACCTGAATGCAACAAAAGCATCAAGACAACATTTCTCCATACTATTTTCTTGGGTGGTTTTGGACCTTCTTTTTCTTTATACGTTTCGTCAAACACGTCCTCCACCGTAGACATCTCCGAAGCAACCACGCCATTTCTGTACACAGGAGCGCTTTTCTGTTGTGTTTCATCTTGAACTTCAGTCATTTTGAACAGTATTCTTTTTTGATACGAACTGAAAAAGATAGCAGACATTTTTATTATTTTTGCAAGAAAACGGACAACGTTACAGAAATAGGAAAACATACATAAAAACGCATTGGGTTATATTTTGTTTTACTTGTATCTGCTGCTTTTATTTGATTTAAAAAAAAAAACAAGCGTACGTACTTGTGCATAAAATATAGAAACATTCAGAGCTAACCTTGATGCTGCTGTGCGAAAATAGACAATAAACACGTGCTGTTCCTTCTTCACCTTTCCTTGTGTCACGAGCTAGCGTTAACAACAAACAATAAAGACTTCTTTCTGTGCTGTTAATGCTCCCCAACTCAATGAAATAACGCCTAGTTATACCTTGTGCTTATAATGTAGTTTGGGAGGAGGTTATAAAGACCGTCATTGGTCGAATAGAATTTGGT
This sequence comes from Acipenser oxyrinchus oxyrinchus, assembly GCA_030684275.1. Lineage (NCBI taxonomy): Eukaryota > Metazoa > Chordata > Actinopteri > Acipenseriformes > Acipenseridae > Acipenser > Acipenser oxyrinchus. The sequence goes on along the minus strand of CM060259.1, from coordinate 11,544,582 downwards.
GCCACCTTATTCCGCTCGCCCATTGGTCCACTCTGATCTCCTGTTCACGTTTTATACTTTTTGTAATTTTATTCTCCCTTAACACGAGTTCTGATACACAGCTGTATTGTGTTGCACAGTCAGATCTGTCTATTTGTTGCTAAAATTGAAAAACGTAATTTGCTGTTAAAAGAGATTGTAATGTGGAACACTTACAGATCATATCGTTCTTGTTTTAATCGGTTCTGAAAGAGTCAATGCCCTGAAGTAACCCACATAACCAAATGAGGTCATCCTGAATATTCTTCAGTCCTGCAGCGCCGGTCAAATAAAACTGCAGTACAAAGTTTCTGTTGTATAGTAATATACTGAACATTGATGCTTTAAGACTTAGAATTCTACTTTGTAAGTTGACTAGTTTAGTTTATTTAGCAGACGCCTTTATCCAAGACGACTTACAGAGACTAGGGTGTGTGAACTATGCATCAGCTGCAGAGTCACTTACAATTACATCTCACCCGAAAGACGGAGCACAAGGAGGTTAAGTGACTTGCTCAGGGTCACACAATGAGTTAGTGGCTGAGGTGGGATTTGAACCAGGGACCTTCTGGTTACAAGCCCATTTCTTTAACCACTGAACCAACTAGCATTTCATACCATATACATATGCAGTATACATGTATCCATTGTGAAATCATGATGGCATGCACATTATATATATTATATATATATATATATATATATATATGTGTGTGTGTGTGTGTGTGTGTGTGTGTGTGTGTGTGTGTGTGTGTGTGTGTGTGTGTGCATGCGATTATGATATATAGTGAATACTGATCATTTGTATTATTAAAATGATTCTGTCTAATTTATAAAAGGGGAAGTCCAGGTATGCAGTGCAGTCTCTGAAGTGTAGTGGAAAGTAGATTTCTAGATATTCCATCATCCACAAGCATATGAGTCATAATATGTCATCACAGTACCTGCCCTTGCATTTTGTAGTTTTCCATAGATTTACACTTAATAGTTGAAGATTCAGGAAAGCATTAGAGAATATTTTAAGTATGCACATTTGTGCACATAAAGCCCAGTGTATTTAATATATTTTCATTGCAATGTGTATTACTGCATGAATCAATGGACTACATGGCACTCAAGTAATTAAATTTGCGGAACTATGATCTTTTCTGGGAAACAGTTATACTCCGTGAGGAAGGGATCTGAGTTAGGATTAAATGATATATACCTTGATTTAAAAAAAAAAACAGTATACTGAAACAAAAATAACAATCCACCCCACACCTGAGTAGTGCCGGTTGTGGCAACTTTAAATATAAGAGAAGGATAATGGAGGCATACCACAAGTAATAGTTTTGATATACTTGAATTAAATTGCAGGTTATTTTAAACCATCCTTTGACACAGCTGAAAAGCACACAATACATGCGGTACAATGCAAAACCACTCTGCTGGGAACATGGCAAAAGAGTATGATTCCTACTTCGAAATCAGACAGAAAAAATGCCTTCCCCTGTTTTCTGATCTTAGGCCAATTGGTTGCAGAAATAAATTATATATATATATATATATATATATATATATATATATATATATATATATATATATATATACAGTACTGTGCAAAAGTTTTAGGCAGGTGTGAAAAATGCTGTAAAATAAGAATGCTTTCAAAATAGACATGTTAATAGATTATATTTATCAATTAACAAAATGCAAAGTGAGTGAACAGAAGAAAAATCTAAATCAAATCCATATTTGGTGTGACCACCCTTTGCCTTCAAAACAGCATCAAGCATCAATTCTTCTAGGTACACTTGCACACAGTTTTTGAAGGAACTCGGCAGGTAGGTTGGCCCAAACATCTTGGAGAACTAACCACAGTTCTTCTGTGGATTTAGGCAGCCTCAGTTGCTTCTCTCTCTTCATGTAATCCCAGACAGACTCGATGATGTTGAGATCAGGGCTCTGTGGGGCCATACCATCACTTCCAGGACTCCTTGTTCTTCTTTACGCTGAAGATAGTTCTTAATGACTTTCGCTGTATGTTTGGGGTCGTTGTCATGCTGCAGAATAAATTTGGGGCCAATCAGATGCCTCCTGATGGTATTGCATGATGGATAAGTATCTGCCTGTACTTCTCAGCATTGAGGAGACCATGAATTCTGACCAAATCCCCAACTCCATTTGCAGAAATGCAGCCCCAAACTTGCAAGGAACCTCCACCATGCTTCACTGTTGCCTGCAGACACTCATTCGTATACGCTCTCCAGCCCTTGGTGAACAAACTGCCTCCTGCTACAGCCAAATATTTCAAATTTTGACTCATCAGTCCAGAGCACCTGCTGCCATTTTTCTGCACACCAGTTCCTGTGTTTTCGTGCATAGTTGAGTCGCTTGGCCTTGTTTCCACGCCGGAGGTATGGCTTTTGGCCGCAAGTCTTCCATGAAGGCCACTTCTGACCAGACTTCTCCGGACAGTAGATGGGTGTACCAGGGTCCCACTGTTTTCTGCCAGTTCTGAGCTGATGGCACTGCTGGACATCTTCCGATTGCGAAGGAAGTAAGCATGATGTGTCTTTCATCTGCTGCAGTAAGTTTCCTTGGCCGACCACTGCGTCTACGGTCCTCAACGTTGCCCGTTTCTTTGTGCTTCTTCAAAAGAGCTTGGACAGCACATCTGGAAACCCCTGTCTGCCTTGAAATTTCTGCCTGGGAGAGACCTTGCTGATGCAGTATAACTACCTTGTGTCTTGTTGCTGTGCTCAGTCTTGCCATGGTGTATGACTTTTGACAGTAAACTGTCTTCAGCAACCTCACCTTGTTAGCTGAGTTTGGCTGTTCCTCACCCAGTTTTATTCCTCCTACACAGCTGTTTCTGTTTCAGTTAATGATTGTGTTTCAACCTACATATTGAATTGATGATCATTAGCACCTGTTTGGTATAATTGTTTAATCATACACCTGACTATATGCCTACAAAATCCCTGACTTTGTGCAAGTGTACCTAGAAGAATTGATGCTGTTTTGAAGGCAAAGGGTTGTCACACCAAATATGGATTTGATTTAGATTTTTCTTCTGTTCACTCACTTTGCATTTAGTTAATTGATAAATATAATCTATTAACATGTTTATTTTTGAAAGCATTCGTACTTTACAGCATTTTTTCACACCTGCCTAAAACTTTTGCACAGTACTGTATATATATATATATATATATATATATATATATATATATATATATATATATATATATATATATATATATATATATATATATATGTACAGTTTTTGTTGGCTGTATGCCATTTGTTTTATTAAGTGTTCCACAATCCCTCCCATTGCTTACACACAGTGATTGGTGGATGTCTGGGCTGAATTAATACACCCACCTGGCTCTAAAGAAACAATTATGAAACTGAGAAATGTGCAGTAAGAGAGCATTTTCAGTGCATGTAGGCTTACACCAAAGCCTGCCAAAGTTATTGCTGCTCAAATATTTTGTAATAATGTGTACTTTGCTTGTAACCAGTCCCTGATTATTTCAGTGAGATCATTTAGATAAGCAAAGGACCAAAGTTACAAAGTTTTTAATTTCCTCCATTAACAATTAACAATTATTTTTATTCCCTTTGCAAAAAAAGTGATGCCTATTTTTCACATTTGCAAAAGCTTAGAAAATCAGGCCCATGCAAACACTTTTTCAAAGAGATTTAAAAAAAAAAAATCTTCTTAATTTTAGAAAGCTGTATGGTAGACATGGAAAATACACCCTGTCAAGTTGTAAGTCATGCTTCAGTGCAGCTGTGCTATTATGATTCACAACACACAGTAACCCCATTGGATGACGTGCCTTTTCTTAAATTCCTTGACCTGCATTGACAGAACGGATGACCAAGACGCAATGTGTTTCACTGAAAGGAAAGAAACAGAAAGACATCCTTCATACAGGATCTGCAGGCACTCTCACACCCCACCAACAAGTGTGGTCAGGAGAACCTCTGATAAATAGCATTGGGTAGGCTTGGTAATATTCATCCCCTTAAAAATCTTAAGTTAGAACTGAATATGCCATGCATCTGACACGTTATCGTGGCATTCCTACATGCTGAATCTGCCTAGACATGCACGTGTATTATAGCTTCAGGAGGTGTCCTAATTTACAGTATGTACAGTAGAATATGTACAGTATCTACAGTATATTTGTAGCTCCAAAAATAACTTGACACTGTGAGTAGTGTGCATACATAGATTATTAAAAATACAAATTAGCCTAAAAGTTAAAGCGACTTACAGAAGTTAGCAAAATATAAAAGTATATAAGTAACATGCAATAAAAATACAAAACACACACACACACACACACACACACACACACACACACACACACACACACACACACACACACATATATATATATATATAAAACTAAAGGAAAATCAAAAAGATATATAAATAGGAATTCACAAATAAAGTAGTAGTAAGTGGGCTTTGAGAAGACGATGGAAAGCAGTAAAAGACTGAACAGTCCTGAGGAGAACTGGTAGCTGGTTCCACTACAAATCATAGATATATAAAGTGACATCTGTTACACTGGTCTGAGTTTGGCTCTACAAAAGTGGCTGGTACAGGCACAGTATCATTCAGTAGAAAAATATATGTCTACAGTGCATAAAAACAAGTGAACCTATTTATATTTTGAACTTCTGTGAACTTCAAAGTGTTTTATACCAGCCGTGAATGTTTTGGAGTATCCTCTAAGGCGCTTTACCACATTACAAATGATTTCTTAATCTGATGACATTTGTTAACTATTTTCTGTGTGGGGTTTACTGTTGTTAAAGACTGACATTTAGTCATTTATTTAGGGTAGGTGTCACATCTTGTTTTCAGGGACGGCTTTTAGAGAACTGTCTAGTGCAAAGTTCTAATGAAAAAGACGGTACTTGCCAGCAAGTGCATTTCAGTCTGTTAACAAGAAGGATAGTGCAGGTCAAGCTGTGGTTTCTGGATGATAATGGTCAATTATTATCAAGGGCCTTTTCCTGTGATGTGTCAATTCAAATGCCAAGATAGAGCAAATGCGCCATCTAGTGGAGGGTTTATTGCAGTAGTTATGTAGGAACAAAACACTGCCTGGCTATGGCCAAAGGTTTTGCATCACCTAGAATTTTAGGATTGAGACATTAATTAAAAAAAAAAAAATATGTGAACATAATTTAGATATTTTATTAAACATCATGTAATCAAAGAAACTACAAAATTATATTGCAAAAGTCTACCAGCAGCCATAATTGTAGTACAGCATTTCATATTAGATTCTGAAATGTCACAGTTTTTAATTTTGTTCAGTTTTTCGTTAAGTATATAGAAAACTACCAAGCAGTATGTAATTCAATATGTTAACGTAACATTATTCAGCAGGTTTAATTCAACTCTATGAAGCAAAATTAGTTAATTCTATAAGGTGGTGCAAAACTTTTGGTCATAGCTGTATTTTTGACATTTTTTTCTGATGATCTCTTAGGCCTACATAATAATAATAATAATAATAATAATAATAATAATAATAATAATAATAATAATAATAATAATAATAATAATAGTAGTAGTAACAACATTTAGATAACTGGTTTATTGGGCCAGCTTGTTAGCATGCTAAATCCTTGCCAGAAGACCTGGATATAACATATACTACAGTACTTGCACACATGTTTTTACTGTTGCAGAGCCCTTTTGTGTATAAAGCTTACCAATAAGTTGTATGTATATTGATGTAATTGAAGTGCAACAGTCCAAATGCATTGCCTATATATGTAAACCCACAATCCATCACCAGGTGGCAGCAGCTGACTAATGTTGACTAATGTGGCTGTCTTTCAGTAATAATACAGCAAGTCAACATCTGTCAAGAACAGTTTATTAATTAAAACAAACTGATGAAATACCTATAATTTAAATAACTGACAAGCCTGTGAATAAAGCCCACAATATCATAACTAATGTTAGTCACTTTGCAAATAAAACTAAGTGTATTTTGATCACTTAAAGCTTAATGATTTAAGACACCAGTATGGTACATTTATTGTTCCATTTCAAGTATGTTGATCCTACACCATTACTTATCCAAATATTGCAGACATTTTTTTCTTAATGTTTATCTATTGTGTGGCATGTTGACATATACAGGTTTATTTTGGTCAACCTAGTGAGGTAAGCCATGAGTTTAGTAGTCTGCACACTGGTGTTTGGTTAGCTGTTCAGAACACTAGAAGATTCATTAAAAACACATCTATGATCAATTTAATGAACTGAACAGTTTGAGACTATTAAACAGGCTAGAGTTTTGGTGGCAGGGATATGTTTTCATAACATTTTCTATTGTTGTTTGTGCTTATATCATTATGCTTACAAATTTGTTTCAGCCAGGAAAGAAACTCTTTAAATTTTTATTTCTGATTTGATGTGGAGCTGAATATTTCATAGTGGTCATTTTTCAAACCAACTAACTTCAGCTTTATGATTTTTGTCAGTGATTGAAAAGAGACAGTCAGGCTAGGAAGCGGATAAGCAGGATCAGCAAAAGAGAGCTATACAGAACACACATGAGAAGATATAATTCTGTGACTGTAGATTGGGCAGAGTATCCCTTTCCCTTCCTATCTTTCAAAGACCTGAACCAATTTGCAGTGTGCGGTGTGTGGGAACATGTCAACAGGTATGGCTACAATTGGGACAAAGGGATCGCCAAAAAGCTTCTTCTGTCTGTCTGGAGGGCAGCACAGCTCAGTGAAGTTCCTCATTACTTCCCCAGCTGGTTTGCAAGAGATGTAAATAATCCTGGAAGAGCAGTTTCGGAATGCCAGGGTCACTCTGTAATGGAGTCCAGCACGTCAAGGGTTCACAGTGATGTGAGCTGGCAAGTTCCCCCTGGTCCGGGGGTGAACAATTTCACCAGGGTTTCTTTATGGGGCTGGATCTCCTCCTGTGTTAGGTTCTGCAGGTGAAAGTACACGATCGCCATGGTGCTGCCCACTGCGTTGGTGCGCACCGATATATCATGCCAGTGCCCACCTTCATGGAACAAGATACTTGTGCTTTTCTGGCATGTTCAAGAGGCGGTCAGAATGAACACAGACCATATTTCCAGTTCCAACACAGAACCCAACAGTTTTGGGATCACCGTGGATCCCTCTGTTCACTGAAAAGGTTGTTTCTGTACCCGTCTAGCACTGGAGGTGGCAGGATGGGCAGCACCGGCAAGCTCAGCTGGCCCCGGGCTGTGGGTTCAGCATCACCTGAAAGACGGACTGAGAGCTGCAGCAGAATTCTCTTCTGCTCCTCGAATTTTACATGAAGCTGCTCCTCTTAACAGTCTCCAAAGTGGAGTCACAGCATCTGCAAGCCACTCCTCCCAAAGAAGGTGGTCATTGGCTGGTTTAGGAGGAAGACTGTGTTTCTTCTTCTTCCTCTTTTTTTATCCAGCTTTTTGATTGGTCTTCACTACCTCTGGTGTTTTCCAGACAGATGGTTTTATTAATTGCCACACCAGTCCAGGAACGCCTGGGGACATGGTACCAAGTCCATACAGGTATGTTGTGTGGCAGAAATTGACACAAGAACCTTAAAGTTATCATAATACAGACAGTGCTTGAGTAGCACACACCTTAATATTTTGTCGGTTATATATCTCTTTTGCTATTAATACCAGGAGATGGGATACACTTCATCCATACAAAAACAGCAAAATATGACAATGCGATCCTTATGACACTTTCCGTTTGCATTTGACGTCTAATTAAAGCAACCAAAAACGACAGCAATTCGGAGTACGTCATCTGGGCGCGCTCGCCAGCGGAGCTCTTGTTATTTTCGCGATGGAATCAAATAGGGACGAAGCCGAGCGTTGTATTGAAATTGCCGAGACGGCCTTCAGACATAATCAGGTGGAGAAAGCTGTGCGTTTTCTTGAGAAGGCACAAAGGCTATTCCCGACAGCTAAAGCACAAGGTAAGCCGAGACACGGAAGAAACAAAAATAGCAAGCTTGAAATTTTGCCCAAGGCTTTAATCCTGCTCCAGATATTGGGGGCCAGGCGGAAACTGTAACTACAAACAGCGCATGCGTGAGAAAGCTAGCTGCGCACGGGTTGCTGGTAATTGTAGTCATTTATAAACGTGCATCAGTCTTTTTTTATTTATATTTGTCGCTAATTATTAAGGTTATGAATGCTATGACTGTTCATGAAGAGTAGTCGATTCATCGTCAGCAATTGAGGTAATATCTTCCCCTGTTAACTTAAATTTGGTTTTAGACCTTCGTAAGGAACTACAATCCCCGGCCTGCACAAATACAAAACTGTCGAAAAGGTGCAGCGAAAGGCATTTTGATAGTTGTTGTTTTTTGTAAACATTCCCTGGTCATCTAAGGATATATAAACTAGTCCATTATATTTATAAAAAAGTCAGGATGCATAAGAGTTTGCTTTGTTTTGGGTTTTTTTTTTACCATGCACTGTCGACGCCATACTTATAGGGTGCTTTAAGGAAAGTATATGAAGCTGATTGAACTACAATTCCCAGATCTAGGTTTCAATATGAAGTGACACAGCGGTAGCAAAATCTGAAATGTTCTACCAGGACTATAAAGACTCTGTATTTTTGTTTCTAGTAAATAAATAAATAAATACATACATACATACATAAACTGACGTGTTATTTCTGATTAAGGGCGTATTCATTATTTTAAGTAATGCGTTAAAACAAGTTAACTGCTAGATCGTACTCTCACGGGGACTGCACACAATAGTACTTTTTAGTTTTGTCACGCCGATTAAAAAACAAAACAAAAAACAACTCAATTTGCAATTGACAATGGCACTACACGAAACATATTGTATATTAGACATACTTTGAAACGCGTATAGTGTTTATTATGCTAACTTGTTGCACGATTTTCGATTTGTTTAACAAAAAAAAAGGTTTTCTTAAGTCATTGCATATTTCTTAAATATGTATTTTGTATAGTTCCCATAGGAGAAAATGCCTCCTGTCTAACCTGACAGTAAAGCGTTTCTGTATTCGTTGTAGTGGCAGCTTGTAAAAGATAATTACAGTCCATCTGCTTTGCATGAAGGATTGACAGAACTTTCCACAAACGTTTTTCCAAAGGTGTATTTATGCTGAAATGTAGTGTGTGAAGAAGGCAGGACATTCAAGACTAATATAACCTATTTTTTTTTATATTGGTTAAAACAGTGCATGTGTTTTTTTAAATTATTTTTAAATTGATACTTTTATTGTTTACTGAACTTTGTGAAAGCAAGAAACAAATTCTATTGTAGAAGTAATTTGCTACACAAAACAAGCAAGATTGTTGTACCTTTGTGTTAAGTTGGGCCACGCTGTTTTGCTGATCCTGAAAAATATATGAATGCTCTTACTGTATTTCTGTACCAGTCAGCAATTCAATAGCTTACCCCACATTTTACATGCAGAGCCTTGACAGATTTATCATACTGTAGCCATCTGCAGTCGTCGCTAATTCTAATCCCTTCTGTCATTTTTGGTAGCAAGTACAGTATCCCGGTTCAGACATTGTTTCGAAGAAACAATTGTAGCCCCAGCACCTTACAAAATTTAAAGTAGTCTATGCTAAACATTTATGTACTTATATGTATGTATGTGTGTGTATGTGTGTAATTTGTACAAAATAGTTTTCAAACTACTGTGGAAGTCACTATGAACCACTATAGTATAAAAAGTATAGTATAAAAGCTAGTATAAAAAGTGAACTTTGCTCTATGAAGAAGTATGAATTAAATTAAGTCCAAGAACAGTAGGATACCCTAGCATGGAGTGCGGTATTTCTACCAGTTTGCACTGAAGCTTAGTAAACTGGACCCAATTAAAGTTTAACGAAAACTTCTAGTCCCTCGGTGAGAAGCACTGAGTGTGCTAAAGAAGCAACACCCCCAGCCCATCCAGTGGGCATTCACATACACCGTTGTCACAATACGGTTAATTTCATTTCCCACTTTTTCAGCTTTGATAGACGCCGTCACGCAGAATGGACAGCCATCAAGCACAAACCACCAGTCCAAGTGCAATGAGTCCACAGGCCCCCGACACAGGAGAGCTGGGGATGAGGCTAGTTCAGCCAGTGGGGATAAGGGAGGAGACAGTGGGAAGCCATACTCACCAGATCAGCTGGAAGCTGTCAAAAGGTATAGAAATCTGAAGTTTTCTAGTGCGATTGATAAGTGCATGCAGGGTAGCCTAAGGCAGGTCCACCCTATTTTAGCTCATACAAGCTGGACATTCTGTAATTGCAATGAAATGCCTAAATACACTTTTGTTTGTAAGTGATCAGGATTGTTAGGGTGATTTCATGATGGGGATTGTTAGGGTGATTTCAACTTTTACTAGTTGAGTGAGTGGCCTGACCTAAAATAAATTTGCTTAGTTTTTGTTTGGAAAAACAAGCCTGGCTCTGAACTAACTGTTGGAAAAGTCTATAACACCTAGGGTCAGATGTTCCACTATGGCCAAATTGTCCGCACCATAAATGTACTATAAGGGGTGCTGGAATTAGCGGTGCTGGCAGCACGCCATGGCTTTGCATGGCTTCCATCATATACAGGGGTTACAGTTTTGTTCAATGGCTTTCAGCACCCCTACTTTAAAAATTGTTCCAGTGCCACTGTGTACTATGAAGCTGGCAGTTTGTCTGTAGTTTGTGCACAATGGAAAATGTTGGCCCATATCTGTTACGTATACAGTACAGTAAAACCTGTCATATCTGAGTTAATTGGTTCCAGGTGCCCATTGGATATGTAAAAATATCCTATCTCAGAGGGAGTCGTTAGACTACATTGTAGTTCATTTATTAACATCAGGGCGTTATAAAAGAACAATGAACAATGCCAGGTACATCCGTGTGTCTAAAACACTAAAGTACTGTACTGCATGTATACTATACAAAGAAAATGAGTGAACATGATTGCAAAACAAAGCAGTATAATACAGTATTTGACAATTTACAAAATAGCATTCCAAAAACAGTTCTCCTTGTGCTTTTTCAGTCTATGCCAAAGTAATCAGACAAGTTTTTTTTGCACCGCGAGTGTGTTAACTAAAGACAACAAGAAGAAAGTGCACACAAACACAAACTGGCTTTGGAGGTCAACGAAACAATTTTTGTTTCAGCTTTAATGGTACAGTAATTAGCCTATATTAATCCCTTGCTTTCTTGTTTTCTTTTATTTAAAATGGTTATAATGGGCAGTTACATGAAGTGACAACTTTTAAAAAGTGAAACTCAATTCCCAAACCCACTTATTTTTTTTATCTGCAACTGAATCCATTCTGTCCTGCTAAGAGCTGAATTTACCGTTGATCAGTTTCCATCAGTAACGTTCAGTTGGCAGCAGCATGTGTAAATGACACATGCCAGAGGTCCATCGGTTAATAGAGAGTATCGTATCTTGCATGATCGGATATGACAGGTTCCACTGTATTTATGGATCTCTAAACAGTTCCAGCAACTCACATACAGAAAGCAACTATTTGAGTAATAAATATTTATCCTGTAGTTCAGCAGTTCAATGTAAATTAGCACGCTGAAAACCCATCCAGATCCATTGATATCTGTTTTAAATGAGCAAAGTATTAATCTGTCATCCTGCCTGTTCTTGATGAGTTTTTCTCAGCGTGCATAGATGTTGGCACTATAGCTTAACCCATTAGTGCAACTGACAATCTTTGAGGCTTGTAATACCCCAAACTGTAAGTGGGTTAGCATGTAAACCACTGCAAATATATTTCATTCTACAGCATACATTTCATTCTACACCTAATCATATGGTATTTCATCTTGTCTTTCTCAGTAACCAACATTTGTGTTGTTGCTGTTTTTTTTGTGTCCAGGATAAAGCACTGTAAAAACTACTATGAGATTCTTGGGCTGAGCAAAGATGCTACAGAAGAAGATCTGAAAAAGGCTTATAGGAAACTGGCGTTAAAGTTTCACCCAGATAAAAACCATGCTCCAGGGGCTACAGATGCCTTTAAAGGTAAACTTTATTGAACATTCTTTACATTATATTTTCTTTTGATTCCCAAATCCGTACTTGAACTTTCAGTACCAATATCCAACATTTTGTTCCGTCCAGGGTCAAATCCTCCAGGAGCATCTACACCGTCCTAACCTTCAATCACATTTATTCCAAACCTTCATTTAATCCTAAAGTATCCAATTGCAAAATTGCTGTTGAGTCCACTAGGGACTCTTAAAATATTACTCTCCTCACAACAGATGCTACTATAAGTACAGATGTCCCCAGAGCATTTAGTATCAGACATTATAAAATGCATATTACAGTTTTTGTCAGATTTAATAGTATCATTACATGATGATTCCCCTGTATACAGTATAGACAGGTTCTACCAATCATGTAATAGGCTGGTTACTAAGATGCTATTATTTCTTTTATTCTAAGGCATACAAAATAGGGATGCTTAAATTGGATGTTAAATTGATGTTTGATTGTGACATGTGTATTGTGTTGCTCAGTCGTTTTTTAACTTGTTTTAAACTGTTTGTCCCTAGCTATTGGGAATGCATATGCAGTGCTGAGTAATGCAGACAAGCGGAAGCGGTATGACCAGTTTGGTGAGGAGAAAGTTCACACGTCTCGGCATGGCCACTCGCACTCAGATTTCCACCGCGGCTTCGAGGCAGACATCTCGCCAGAGGACCTCTTTAACATGTTCTTCGGAGGTGGCTTTCCGTCAAGTAAGTCCCACTTTAGACCTGAAATACACAGATCTAAATTCAGATGCAAAAAGTATGAGACAAGGGGATTATGACATTATATTTTGATTCCTGTGTTTTGAGCACAATTAGACATGCCATCCTGCTCCGTGTCAGTCAAGGTGAAAAATCTAATTTCCAGGAGAGTATGCAGACCTCAACAAAATATGATCAGACATGTAGCACCATCCAGAATACAGTAATATAACAAACAAGATGATCCCTTGCTGAAATATGTCAGCTGGGTGCATTATTTCGAGCTATTGGTAAGTAATTTGCTGTAGTTGTAATGGGCAGTGAGTGAACTAGCAGCCTCATCTCAACAATTGGAGGATCTCTTGTCCATATATCTAATTATAACTCATTACCTCATATTGTCTGCAGGGGTCAGCAGTATCTGTAACTGTGTTTTTTTAATCTTCATATTATTATTATTATTATTATTATTATTATTATTATTATTATTATTATGCAATTGTTAAGTATCACAAAATCTTTGTTACGACCCACATGATCCAAGCGTAGGTCCTTGAGTTTTCACAGTACTGCTATCTGATTAGTTAAACTATGCATTTGGCCTACTTTTCTAGTGTGAAGACTGTATCTGTAATTCATTAATTATATAGCCTAGGCAGTATGTAATTCAAGCAGTTTAGTTTTTCTCAGTGTGCTGACAGTCACCACGGGTTTCCTTTAATTTTTTTTCTCAAAGGTAATGTTCATGTGTACAGTAATGGGAGAATGCGCTACACACATCAACAGAGACCAGAGAGGAGGGAACAACAGAGAGATGTAAGAATTTTTTTTCTATATATTATATATATATATAATTGTGACGGAGCCTTACAGCACGGGTTCGTTTTGCCCTTATAAACACAGGCACAGACACTAGAATTTCAGGTTTCAGAATTTTAGCACTTGCGTGCACTTTTATTATTTACAATAACAAAAGAAATAAAACAAACAAAAAAAAAACAAACTCCACACAGGAGCGCTAACTAAACTAACTGTACAAACTGGACAGCTAAGCTGTTTACCAGTTTCAAAACGCACAAATCGCAGGCAGGTGGCACTCATCTATAATTAGTCAGGTGTACCTTTTCCTGGCTCCCTCCCGTGGCATTCTGGGGGATGTAGTTCCTTAGCCCCTCCTGAACTACATGTATTTTTATTCCTCCCCCCAGTCTATATATATGTGTATGTATGCATGCATGCAGGTAGGTTTATATACATCTTCCGGTCCTGAGAAATAAATGCTTTGCCATCCAAAAGAGAGAGAAACACTTTTTTCACATGTCATCATTGCAATGGTGCTTCTGTTTGCAAACCACCCCGAAAATGAGTGCAATTTAGGGGTGCTTTTACTGAAATGTACACGTCACCAGAGTGTTGATGGATACAAGTGTGAGTAAAACTTACCAGTCTGGTATACAAATATAATGTTGCTGATAGGACTGTGAAGGATCTCTCTTGTAAGACTAACAAAAAAGCTAAAATAGTAAATCAAGGAATATATATATACACACACGCGCTAGCCTGTTTTAAGAAATTGAAATAAAATAAAAAGAATACTGTATTTCATAGACTATCAACCTAGAGTATAGAAACACAAAGAGTATCACTAGGTGGCACACTTCAGTTGTGCATTGTATGCAGTGCATTGTGTAAGTAGCAGCCATTTAAGTTAGAGCCTTATTGGGCATTGCAAAAAATCATAAAAGGGTGTTGAACATGAACGAATGCATAAAGTTTGATTTAAAATGCATCATAAAAGAAGATCCACTCTAAAATTTCTGTTCAGTACTGAACCTTTAGGAAAATCTAGTAAGTTTTTCAGTGCAAAATATTCTATATGACTCTAAACATAGGTATGATCTGGATATAAGGTAAAAAAAAAAATAAAGCAGCATGGCCTAACATAAACACAATACTGGTTTAGAGGAGATGCTGGTTAACTTCTCTCAAGTTAATTAAAAATGAGTTCAATTAATCAGAAACAAGGACAGAATGTTATGTTCTGATATTTGGTTCCAGGTGTAAAAAATGTTTAAACAAATAAAAAAATGCAACAGTACCACAGGTTGGAGATATGTAACTGATAAACACACCTCTGAAAACTCATCTTGACCATTGATTTAACAAAAGAACAGCCCTGAACAACAAATGCATTCCACAAAGAAGTTTTTCCTAATTCTGGTCATTCAAACTGTATCCTCAATCCCACTGTCTCTTTCTCAAGTGGTTGTCA
Source organism: Acipenser oxyrinchus oxyrinchus (assembly GCA_030684275.1). Classification (NCBI taxonomy): domain Eukaryota; kingdom Metazoa; phylum Chordata; class Actinopteri; order Acipenseriformes; family Acipenseridae; genus Acipenser; species Acipenser oxyrinchus. The sequence continues at coordinate 11,529,523 of CM060259.1, read as the reverse complement.
GGCATGAATGGTTTCTGTATATTCAAGACAGCATGTTTGTTGAAGTACTTCTTGTGGGGCCCATCAGACTCACATTTCTGTTTGCGTTGTGTAGGGGGGCCTGGCCCTTTTCGTACAGCTGATGCCCATCCTGATCCTCATCATAGTTTCAGTGCTGAGCCAGTTGATCGTCTCCAGTCCTACCTACAGTCTTAGCCTTAGACCGTGAGTACTTCTATTTTCTTGTTTTGTCAAAAGGGTTCAAATAAATGAGGAAGCCTCCAAATGTTCAGGTACTAATCACTGACCAAGTTCTGAGGTACTTCATTAAATTTATTTCACTAATTTATCTTGGGATGGTATGGTACTTCAAGAGTGTCCTTCCCATGGTATATATTACAGTGGACTTCTCTGTTACCACACACACCCACATTAAGCTTGCCCCCCTAAAGTTATTTATTTATTTTATGTCCGTCCATGCAGCCCCTGGCCACTGAAATAAGGGAGGGGTGGTGGCTAACTGTTTGACCGTTTGATGGATTGACTGTTACATTGCTTTGGCCTCCTGAAACTATCGGGGCTTTTTGTATTTACCTATCCAAGGCCTCTGACATTTAAACAGGCAGGTGAAGTGGCTTTTACCAGGATTACTGAAAATGGCCTTTGTGTCCACACCCATCACAGTCAGCATGCAGGTCCCTCACAGTGATCTGTTATTGGCCTCCCTGTATCTGAGTGCCATTTGATGACAAAAATGCTGGTCTTGTGTAGGATTATTTCAACCAGCTGCAGTCAAACAGACAGACATTTGTTCAGAGTACTTTTTTGCTAGTTATACTGTGATTTAAAAAAAAAAAAAAAACTTGATTTGTACCACCCTCCACCTCTGATCATACAGTAAGATCTGGAAGTTATTAAGATGATGAATCCATATCTTTCTACATATCTACTGTATATGTTTGGCTTTGTGTATTGAAAGCACGTCAATGCTAACAGTGTTTTTGACTGTGGCATTTACTAGATTTATGCTAGCCTAACGCAATTTTCAGAAGAGCAGTTAGTTTTATTTTTAAACATCGTCCAGATTATATTAAAGGGTTGACGTCAGAGAGATGTGAAAGAAAGAGGCTCCTATAAACATCCTCTGCTAATAACAAACTCAAACGGAAGACATTGCCTGTTCTTTTATGCTATTTTTTTTTTTTTTAAAGCAAATGCAAACTTAATGGGGCTCTCCTGGTAAATGGCAATTCGTTGACTGACTCGCTTGCTTGTGTATAGTTTGAGACCTCATCTCTAACTTGTGTATTTCAAATGTAGGTCAATGGGCCACACTCATAGGCGACTAACGGAACTCCTGAAGGTGCCTTACTATGTGTCAGCACAGTTTTCCGAGGAATACACTGGGATGAATCTAAAAAATGTGGAGCGGAATGTAGAGGATGATTATATTTCTAGCCTCAGAAACAACTGCTGGAAGGAAAAGCAACAGAGTAAGTTTATGACTACAAAAATAAATTAAAAACTTGCATCAACAGCAAGGTCACTTATAGAAGGTTAACAGAATTCTATGATGTAACTGTATCAGCACAGCCTTACTCTGTTCTTATTTTTCAAAATGAAAGAGGCTTTTCAGCAAGGTAAAAAAAATACATCTTAATCCATGTTTTTGACACTTTTTCAAAACATGTTTCTTTATTCAAATCTTACAATTGTGTTTATAGCCACAATAGTCAGACCTGCTAATATTACTTCTGTAACTGTCTCCCTCTACTCCACATTACCACCACATTAAAATGCCCCTGACAGAATATATAATAATAATAATAATAATAATAATAATAATAATAATAATAATAATAATAATAATAATAATAATAATGTTTATTTTGCCAGGTTATTGGTCAACTCAACTTATTTTTGTTCTGTCCCTTTTGAAGTGATGTTTAAAGGTCAGTATACTAAGCATTTAACCCCAGTGCTCAACATGAGATTGTTATTTCTCCTCCAGAGGAAGGTTTGCTGTACAGAGCTCGGTATTTTGGAGATGGAGAGCTTTACCAAAGGGCACAGAAGATGGGCACTCCTAGCTGTACCAGACTCTCAGAAGTCCAGGCTTCATTGCGCGGTTAACGACACCACTGCTACAAAGATAGGTATGTCATTTTACTCAAGCACTGCCCCCCTTCCTGTGAACCATTGATTTATATAGGACATTTAAAACTGCTTCGTCATAGGGCTGTGTGAAGTGGCCAAAATTATTGTTATTTTTAGTTTTGACAAAATGCAATTTTTATCTTTCAATACTACTGACCTGTATACAGTTCAAGGAAAAATAACTAATGTTCATTGAATGTTCCCTTGGGTAAGGTTGTCCAAGATGAGGTCTAATTAGTTGTCTCTGGATTGCCTTTCTTTAAATTGAGTTAGTGCACAAAGCTAAAAACATTATAAAGAGTGGTGTGAGGGGCACACTGATTTATCAATTACAAAATTAACTTGGTATTTGTGTTTTTATCATTTACTATGGCAAGCTGAGGAACAAAATTGCAATGTATATTTTAAATTATCTTTTTTAGGTGTAGAAAAAATGCTTTTTCTTTAAAAGACAATAGCATGAACATTTTTTCTTTTTTTTGTTTATGTTAACAAATGTCTCTAGGTTGTTTTTGGGAAGTCATTGAAGCCTGGTGAACAATGCTGTTGGACTGTATTATAAATAAAATAATAATTTCTTGTCCGAGCCTCCACCAAAATTGGACTGCAGAAAATGTACAAAAGATCCTTGTTATAATACAAGTCCATGGGACAACAAGTTTAGCCCAAAAAAGGCTAGACTGCCCTACCTACCTGTCACACTTCTGTAGCTGAACCAAGATTTTCATGAGGACTGTAATCATGGAAACACATGGAAAGCCAAAACGCTGGGTGCAGGAAGATAGTTGGAGATCACACTGCTGTCTTCCAACATGAGAACAAAATATGCTTAAGAGGAATGAAGCAACAGAAATCTGAAAATGAATTGGAATTAATTTATTATGATGTAACAACTGTTTTTGATTGGCATGTATCCATGTCTGAGAATGGCTTTAGATTCCCTTCAGTGTATTCCTGTGCATTAAGTGTATTAAACCATGAATTCAGTGTTAGTAATACAAGATCAGTAAAGAATGGAGGGTTAAACTGTAGTATATGTAGCATTTTTTTCTTGGCCAGCCACTGATTGTGCCAGTCAATGACAATTATTGTTTCATCTCCATAGTTTATATTTGTATATGTGTTGTACTTTTAACTATGCAGGGACTAGAATTAAATTATTTAGCGTCCTTCTTTCTAATTTAATTAATTGTACCATGTGAATTGAAGTACGCCAATTAGTATTTAAAATAATTGCATCGGTGAATATGCTCTATTTATTAAAACTGAATCATCTGAAATCTGTTTTTGTTTTTTTTGGTTTTTTTTAAAGACAATTAAAGCATGTGCTTATTTTAGCTGACAACTTCAGTTTTGCTTTGTTGTGGATATATCTGGGTGTATTGAAATAATGGACAATCACAAATACTTTAAATTATACTTTCATTTGTAATGTATATTTGAACAAAAAAGCATAATCAAAATGGGCTTTAGATGTTTGGTTATGAAGTGAATAATATACAGGACGATTGATAATACCTTTGGTGGATTACAACATTCGATAAAAAAAATGTTATATAGTTCGGTATATTGTGGTGTTTCTATTACAATATATACTTATGAACAGATGTTTGTTTTCATGTTCATTTAATGTTATCTATGGCCAAATAAATCCAGTGTTCAAGGCCATTGGATGTCTGTTGGCTATTCTAAATTTGCCAAAGATGCTTTTTTCTTTTTTTCAGAGGAAGGCCAGTTACTTAGAAACATTTGACAGGGCACCAATAAATCAACCCAAAATCAAAAGTGCCAACACTGTTTAGAGAGGGTTCATTATTACATTAAAGCATGGTTTAACTTAACAGAATGTTTATAAACACTACAAAATATAATTTCTCAAATAATCCTTGAACAGGGTCAGATATTATAATTTGTAAGAATGCTTTCATAGAAAATCCCAGGACAGTGACAAAAATGTATTTAGTTATTTATTATTGCACCAAAGGACATAAAATATCCTTTTTGAGACTTATTTATATACTTAACCTGTTTTTATTGAAACAGAACTGTAATTGAATGTACTGCTGCAAAGTATAGTTTAACAATACCAACTGCTGGATCAAATATTTTGGATTAAATCACAGGCATTGGGGTCGGTGACACAGTTCTAGCTGGGGGAATCTAAAAAGAAAATCAGTTGTTTACATTTCAGAAACCGCAGATGCAAGGATGTGCAGATACAAAGAGTAGGTCAAGACAATTGGATACAAAAAAAAAGAATCTGTGTCAGACCCCTAACTGAAACACATTGCACTTCACACTTTTCCAAAACCAACAGACTCTTTTAGTGCTCTAGTCAGCAAGTTTTTTAGTTCATCTTCATCCTCTAGACCGCTTGGCAAGAAGATGCCCATCATGCATGTTGAAGCACATGCCATCCTCCTGCAGTCTTCCTCCTGTTCATAAAAATTGATGGAAATCCTAACGGAGGTATAGCATCAGCACCAGTTATGAAGGTCAGCTGATCTTCAAATATTAATTCTATTTCATTTGCTATTAGAAAATACAACAATACGATTGACACATCTATAATGTGAAATGCTTTATTATCTATACGCATGCAGAGTACATGCGGTTTAGGAAAGCTTGACCCAGGCTTAAGTCCATTATTAATTTACTTTCACATAATATCCAAATTCAATGAGATGTGTGCATTTCGGAGGGTAATCCTAAACATAATGCCTCCTAGTTTTTTTACAGTTACAGCAAACTATTTTGTGCCCTGAATTCATATATATTTTCGTTGTATGAATATTATTCCTATAGCATATAATTTGTTTCCCTTGTGCACTCCAGTCAATGTCAAACAAAACTTCTGAAAAGGGTTTTTCTAATTGGTTTCCTCGTATTTGTGACGATTGGTTGGAAAGCAAACACGTTTTCCTTTACCATTTCCCACAGGTCCCCACAACTATATGGAGGATAAATCGTGCCAAAATTAAAATAAATAAATAAATAAAAATGCGAAATACATTACATTAATTTTTTTAATTATTTATTTATTTTTTTTCATTTTTGCACAATCTTTTCACTCTAGTATTTCTTATTGAGCGTCAATCATACTGGAAGGGCGGGACACTGCCGCTGGTGAGTTCGATTATCTACTAACTAATGTCCACTGAAGCAAGTGGTTGTTGTTTAAGACTTACCTGAAGTAGAGAAGTATCAGATGACGCTGGTTGTTGTGGTTCAGACGTACCAGGAAAGGAGTCTTCTCCCGGTAACAGTTGAGTGTGCTGCAGGGGATGGATGTGGAGTCTGGTCAGATGGAGGAGGATCAACGTGTTCGAGGTAGAATTTGCTTCTCGGAGGAGTTTACCCCAATTCAGGCAAAGTTGTATTCTGCAATGAAAAAAGGACATCAACAGCTTTCTACTGTGTGGTCCAGTGGTTAAATAAAAGGGCTTCTAACCAGGAGCTCCCCGGTTCAAATCCCACCTCAGCCACTGACTCATTGTGTGACCGTGTGCAAGTCACTTAATCTCCTTGTGCTCCGTCTTTCGACTGAGACGTAGTTATAAGTGACTCTGCAGATGATGCATAGTTCACACACCCTATGTAAATCGCCTTGGATAAAGGCGTCTGCTAAAATAAACAAATAATATGGAGTGGAAATGCCCAAATGATCACGCATTACAGACAAGCAGAAATGAAATATTTTATGGAGAGTAAGTTGTTTTAATTACTTTCCTACAAGAAAAAGACATTTTGAATGGGAAATCCAACAATGTTCCTTTAGTTTTTTTTTAAATTTCCTTTTGTTTTTTTGTAAAGAAAGAATTGCTTAGTTGTAACTACTCTTCCATCCCCTCCTCCAAAAACAGCCGTGCCCCGTAACCTTACAACCCGAGGCTGAGTAAACACTTGTGATACGCTGACGTTTCCCGTCTCTGCTGGGTATGGTTGACTGGATTAGACTGGCCTGGACTGGACTGTCGAGGCAATTCCCCTCCCCTGCAGTTTCACAAGAAATGGTATAAATGATATTATTCGAACACATCTTTAGGAGGAATAGTTTTTAGAATGTACTTTTAAATCACATTAACATCGACGAGCAATGAACTCGCGCAAATACGTGATTATCAAACAGCCAGCTTGGTTCGTTGTCCGTACAGAATGAATGGTCTTTAAAATACAGTATTTAAAGTGACCTTTTTATTTTATTTTATTTTATTATTATTATTTTTAACAACGCTTGTCTGGTATCTTTCAAAATGTGTTCTTAATGTCATTGCGATTAAATTGATTACATACGGGATATTTATGTAAAGATTTGACAAACGTTCAACAAATTACATTTTTCTAGCAGTCATCTGGATTGTTCTTTTATCACTGAAGAAGCAGTGACATACTGACACCTGGTTCTCGCCACTTTTGTAACAAATTGTATATTTAAGAAGTGTCATACATGCACTAGTGGTGCTTAGTTATTGTATTCTATCAGTAAGAGGTTTTATCAACCAAACTCAACATTTCCGGTTTCACATCTACGTTTTAACATAAATGATTTATTTTTTTAAGCCTGATTATATAAAACAGTTCATATAGTGAAACACTAAAACAAACAGTTTGATTATTTTTAGTGCCCCTTTTAGTTAAATTTCATTCTGGTATCTCGCTCACAATTGGATTGAAAGCAGCTGCCTCAAAATATCTCGTGTCAGCTTAAATTTGCACGTAGCACAGCCCAAAAAATAAACACGGGGCTACAGAATTTGACCCAGTTTCTACAGGGTCCTAATGCCAACAGGAATGTTCATCAAGAGGTCAAGAAACACGCTTAACCCAGGGGTAGGCAAACCTCTTACGAGGTCCTAAAATACGTTTTAACAACACCGTGAACCTTGAGTGGAATTCCACCCTGAATTCAAAGTAAAATGTATTTGCATAGCTTACAAAACATATTTTTATGTGTTAAGGTTTTGGGTTTTTTTTTCCATTACTGGAAGATTTAACAAGTCTGAACAGATCCAGGCACAGCAATTATTCATCAGTTAAATCTAGGAAGTATTAATAGTTTTGCAAAAGATGGGGAAGTATGATCATGTACTATTTCTTTATAAAACTTTCTGTTGACAGTTTTTTTCCCCAGTTTTTAAGAAGCTGTGAAGTTATATTTCACTCCAAATCATGTGTTGCAATGCATTCAGCACTAGACATTTAATTTGATTCCACAGACAGAATATTTTGATCAGTAAACATTGACTTTAAAAAGTATTACTATCAGTTAATGTTAGTTAATGTCCTTTTGGGGGGGTGGGGCAGGGGGGGCATTTTGTTTGGGCTCACACGATGTAACGTAACACATTAAGTGAATTTACAAAAGGACAGATTTATTAAAGAGAAAATTTTGTCTATGAAAGAATGTGTGAGTATAATTAGCCCCGAAATGAGAGCATGTTAGTTAACATGCTTTGTTAATCATAGTTAACATGCTTTGTTATAGACTGGGTCCTCAGTCATGTACAGGGCAGACAAAACGAAAATACACTTGTATCTATTAGAATGTGTCCCAAGTTTCATTGTGTAGCATCTCTGCTGTAATGTAAATCTGATTTGGGACTTCAAAACAAACACAGAAACAATGTATTTGAAAAAAAAGGTTTATTTGCTTATTAACCACCTATATAAAAGTAAAAAAAAACGATGTGCAAAGTAGGTGTTTGAATATCAAATACATTGAGTAACAGAGGCATCATTAGTGGGGTACCATATAAAACTATTCAAAGGTTTACACGAAAAGTTAACAGTGCAATTCCTAACACAATTAATACTAAGAATAACTGAAACCTCCCAGACAAATATGCTCGCCACGATTATTGTGTTTTGTTAGCCTTTTCTGTTATAGAAATAAAACATGAGTTAATTCATGTTTGGTGAGGTCTTCAACAGTAACATACTTTAAACCCCTTCATTACAAATATAGCTGCCATATGTTTAGAGATTGAGGTAAATCTTCAAAGAAACATATTTAATCGGCTTCTTGTAAACAGATTAGCTGCTCAAATTTAAACATCCGGTAAGTTTCTAAAAATACATTCAGTGAGAATAAACATGTTGGGCTGCAACAAGTCAATTTTCATAGTCTTGCAGTAGACTCACTGAAATACTTTTACAATTATTCTGACTTATTGAGGTAGTGTCTACTTATAAGTACGGACAAAACATTGTGTATCAATATTGATATGTCTTCGTATGTGCAATGAGCGTTTAAAACAACTTCCAAGGCATTTATGTCTGATTAATCACATAATGATCGACTGGTAACTCCCATGGTCACTTTGGGCGTTAGCATTCCTCTATGACAAGTTCTTCTGAACTGTACAACTTCTTTTTGATTACTCTAAACCCAGTGTTCAGTCTCAAAGCATGTCTTAATATAGGTGCAGAATGAGATCTTGGAGCAAAGAGGTCCTGGATCATTGGCCAGAGACCCCCAGATTCCAGTCTCAACACAAGAGTCAGCTGAAAAGTAGGGACCAGGTCTGGATCCACAGCAATCTGCTCAACGCTTTGACATGTGTCTGACTGCTCAACACATAGGTTGATAAGTGCTCCACGCAGTCCACAGGGTTCACTAGCTGCTAAGTGAAGAAGTTCTTGTCCAATGTGCTCCATCAGCTGGTCAGGGATGAGCAGTTTTGAGCACCTCAAAGCGCTGTCTTTCGCCTCTGTGAGACTCTGTTCAATCTGGTCCACCACTTCAGAGCAAAGGGTCTCCTCCACAGGGTCATACAAGAAATCGGATTCTGACAGAGAGACACTGTCTACGCTGTCTGATCCTATGAAAATAAAGACAATGAGTTTAGATTACATTATTCATCAATCAAATCAAAAATACACTTCAATCAATCATTATAAGGTTGAGTTATAAGAACCGAAGTCAAGTTTACAAACGCGTGTAGTTATTACATGCCACTCGCAAACAATCGAGCTACAGTTAAACATGGTTACTCCGTGTATTTTCAATTATCTCTCTTACCGGAATGAGAAAAGACGCTCCTGAAGTGTTCGTCGTCTGAATGTAGGCTGTGGTTACTGAAGTCTGTTAGTTTCTGCACGATTTTCCCCCAAGAAAGTCTCTTGGAACTGGCATCATCAGTCGCCGCGGAGCAGGGCAAGCTGCTGTCAGGAGTCGCGCACAAGGCAGGCATGATTGATGTAGCTTAGCTGTGAAGATCCGTATCTTCTGTTTTAAGCGTTTTAATTGTATTTGATCAAACTGTTGGATACCTGCATTGCCATAATAAAAAGAAGACTTTAATCAAAATTCGACCAGTACAAATGTTGGCATTGTTAACATTGTTTTACATCGCTTAAACCGAATTTTAATACCGCTAACGCTATCAAGAAACTAGCTTTAACTTCAGTCTAAAAGTTAAAAAAAAACAAAAAAAAAACATAAATATACAAGTAATCGAAAATCATAATTCATACTTACAGTAATGTTCTTCAACTACATTTGTTACGGTACTTATGGTGAATATATTACAGCGCTATTTCAGTTGTTTGTTGCAAGGCTACTTTGCAACCCTGAAAGTGCTTTCGTTCTGTACCACACAGGTACTAACCTAGCAGGGACAAGGCTGTTTAAATAGCTGAACGCCAGCACGAATAGAGACCGCCCAGCATTCACTTTCCTAGCCAATCAGGGTATAGCTCACGTTCACAACGTTCGAGTCCTGCCTGGTAACATTTTATACCCTGAGGGAGAGATCACTGGGACCTACCATCCCCCTTTCCAAAAAGAAATACAAATCAGTAAACTTGCACATGTATAGGAGTACAAGGATAAAACCAATCAACTTGAACGATGATTTCATTGTATGGTATCTATCTATCTAGTACCTGTAAATATTTGCAGACCTCTGTTGAATATATTTGCAGCCCTCTGAGCAACGTTATACAGTCAAGTGTTTACCTCTGTTTTACTAAGAATGACTTGAATGAAGTGCTTATACAGACATATACAGACGGTCGCAAAAAGGATTGTATGCATTTTAAAAGGCGTTTGTTAGGCAATGACGAAGTCTAGACATTATAGAACTCATACACCCCCAAGCCCACCACCACAATTTGTTTTTATTTTATTTTCTGTATGTTACACTATTTCTGTTCCTAAACTAATGCGGTGCTTATATTGCATTTATTTTATATAATAACTACTTGGGTGACAAATACAATATCAATATCAATATCAATATCAATATATATATAGAGAGAGAGAGAGAGAGAGAGAGAGAGAGAGAGAGAGAGAGAGAGAGAGAGAGAGAATTCAATTCCTTTTAACTGGAAATAAATATTTAACCGTGATATACTGTGGGTTGATTGTCATTGTAAACATGGCTTAAATATAATACCGAACTGATAAACTTCTGTTTAAAACGGATAGGTTTATCACTGCCTTGAAAAAAAAACAAGAGTGAGCTTTAGAGTGAGCTTGACTCCACGTACTGTTATCCAGAATCTCTACTACACAGAAGAAACAATGGCAGTTAACAAGGCGCTTCTACGGGGTCCTACCGTCTGCCCTGTTCAAATTCATATTGTGTAATGGAGAGCTATTCATTAAAGTATTATAAAAGATATAAGAAGAATGTATCAAAACAACCAGTCTTCACAAATGCATGTTTACAGCCAGACCCTCCTTGTTATTTTCTCAGTGGACTCAGTGTTGGATGTCTGCCAAAAAAAAAAACATTGTACAGCTTGGAACAAACTGTACAGAACAGACATAGAAGCCCATTGTAAAGAATAAAGGAACACTTAATGTAAACATTGTATTCTCAATTAGATGTTCTTCAATAAAAATGCTTCCCTGCTCAGTTGGTCTGATTTGCCAAAATGTGTGCCTGTTGTTTATAAAAGGAAAAACAAAATTAGCATAACAGCAAGAAACGATTTAGTTGCTGGCAGTCCATCAAAAGTATAATCGTAGAATATGTCGTAATACTAAAAGAAAATTCAGAGACGTTGAAAAAGACTTCTAGTGGAAACGTTTTTAGTATTACAAAATATTGCACTGTCACGTGATCTTTTGTGTCTAGAATTGTTATGCACACGCACGATTCTATATCATTACAATAAACCAATAGTGGGTTGGAGGTGGTTGATTCTCTTTATGACCCAGATGTGCTTTCTTGACCAAAAAAACAACACGAAACAGTACATTCTGTTCAGCTTGCAGAATAAAAAGACGCGTTTAACTTGAGCCAGTTCTGCCTCAGAATGCAATGTTTTCCTTAATTTAAATAAAAAGGAAACTGACACACTGGAAGCCGAATCAACAAATTGTGACCAGATGCTTACATAAGTTTGTTTGGCATTACCTAATAATACATAACTAACTAAAAACAATAAATAGTGCTGAAAAACATTAAATCTGTGGTACTAGTACAGTATATAAAAAAGAGTTCAACAGAAGGGGCTTTATGATTTTCTATGTAACACCAGAGTCTAGTGTTTGTTGACATTAACGGGTTAGCATAGTTTGTTAGAAATCATGGTATATTTTTTTGTTAGCTACGTATTTAGACATATTGTATCCCAAACCACTGTCCTTAAAAGGAGCAGAAAGAATAAATATGTAAGTCGATAAACTGCACTGTCTTGTTTAACTGAAGCCATCTGTGATGCACAGTGTTTTTCTTTTTTTTTACCCTAAAGTAAGCTTGAACACTAAAAACTGTTTACAGCATACGCTCTGCTCTTATGGACACTAGTTCATTGTATGGAACTCTGCCAAAAGAAACATCGTAGTGGCACGTGACTCTCAGCTTGGAACAAACCGTCCAGAAAGGAGCAGGATGAAAATAGAACACATGTGCAATGTAAACTTAACATTAAAATGTGTTGTTTCTTTACATTCTGCACATTCAAATACATTTTTTATGATTGCCCCACTCCCACTAGCTAACAAGGGTTTAGTATTTTCAAAATTATAGAAATATCATACATCATATCATAAAACCAATAAGATACATTACGTCAATAAATTACAATTAAAGTACATTATATTCTGACAGTGATGTATTTTTATTGGCGGGCAAAGGCTAAATAGCTAGCTTCACTAAATAGTTCCTCCCGTGCCAAATTTACTCCAGATTTTTTTGTAAAAAGGAAAAACACACTGGTGATGATAACAGTAGTGTAGGTAAAAAAAATACCAGCATTTAGATAGAGTTAATAATTGAGAGTGTTGTACCATTAGCATTTTGTTTTTCTTTAAGGAACACTGGTCCCTATTCACAAAGGTTTAGCTGGAGAATATTTTTACAGTCAGTTCTTATGAATAAAATACATTTTCATATCAATGAACCCATTCTACTGTAGACTTCAATTTTGTTTCTTTAGCAACCATCTTCAATAATTTCAAACTTTATTCTAAATATATCTAACTTTGAATAAACAGCGTTTGTGAATAGGGCATACCGGTGGATAATTTGTGATGGAGTAAATGTTTGGTGATTTAAATGACCTTGAATACATTTACACTTTCTAAAAAAATATTAACAAGGGCTTTTCATCTCATTGTTTTCACATATCTTCACAAATCACATATCGTATAGTCCCATATGATATGGGGTTGTAGTAATTGTCTACACCCCAAAACATTCAGTAAAATAAACTTATGCCAGGGTATGGACAGCTGTTTCTGAAAATGCATTCAGTCATGCATTCATTTTAAGCAGATTTAAAGTGTGATTTAAGAGTTTTTATTTTGGTATTTAAAGTTTACTTTATTATATATAATTACATGTAATGTGTGCATAATAACCCAAAAGCCCTAACATTAAGTAATGCATTATAGTATTCACAAGATATAATTGGTAAGAAATATTGTAGTTTGATAGAGTATAGTCTTTAACTTTTATCACAATACTACAAGTTACAAAGGACCAGTATAATAAACACAGAAAATGAGCAGAATGCCTGCTTTCAGCCTAACTTCTATATCTATCTATGTTTCATCATCTGTATTTTTTGATGTTGCCTCATGGTTCATCAGCCTCATTGTATTTTATTGGTGAACATACATACTACATATACCGGCATTCAACTTATTTTTATTACTTCAGTCACAGTACAAAGTGTGCTCAATTTGAGCTTTTAAATAAACAGTGTTGTCAATGGCTTTTTACAGTACCACAGACGTTTGTTTGCTTTGTAGGGAACATACCGCATGCATACTGATATATCAAAAATAAACATTCAGACCCCAGGAATAATAAACAACTGTTCCTTGCAAACCAGTATGTAAGCTACCTGAGATAAGCACACATGTCATCATCATAGAGCATATCTTTGTCCAACTCTTTGAGGTTTTGTTATGGCTATGCAGTATTTGTCAATGTACTGAGGCACAGTCTCTTATTTTTTTAGGATTGTGTTAATTTTCTGTTTTTTTGTATTAAAATGATACATGAAAGATCAATTGAAAGATTAATACTGTAAATATTCTTACTTGTGAATACTTTAGAATTGATGCAGACATCCTACAGTAATCATACTCATGTGGTCAAAAGAAAATGTGTTGTTTTGATTAACTGAAATCCTTGGGAGAGGATTATCTCTCTCATGTTTCTCCAAACTGGGAATTGCTTTCATTATAAACTCAATCATCCACTATCTAAGCAACAATAAGCCAGACTGTATCATGTTATCTTTAAGGTTTTTCATTAATAAAACAATTAATCATTTACCAATTAATCATTATATCTGGAAAAAAAAATCTAGCTGGGGAAAAGTGTTTTGCAATACACTTAGGGTATGTGGTGCAAGATTGATTTTCACTAACTAACACTTCATTAATGATTTCTCAAGGTCTCTGTGACACTGAAACAGTTCCAGTATCAGTTTGCTCGGAGTAAAGCAAGTCTGGTTAATAAAGTCTTACGTAATGCTATGAATGTTATTAAATGTTATTATGAACCACACAACAGTAAATATTATCTTTCTTCACCCTGTTCTCTGTGTAATTTGATATCCATCTTCCCTCAAAGAATTCAGTCATCACTTTCAAACTTGTTTTCTAACATCCACGTGGCACATGTGGATATAGTGGGGTTTTGACAGTTTAAAAAGACAGAGATAATAAGGGAAGAGTTTTGTGGTTGTTTTTACCAGTTTTCACTAAAACCAAACAAACCTTGCACATGTTTTGATGCTCTTAATGACTGCAAGTGACTGCAATCATTAAAAGACTATTGAGGGAAAAAAGAGAGGTTAAAAAACAACTTATCAGTTATCTAGATGTGTGAGGCAAAATTACCTCCATAAATCTGTATGTCCTACTTGTAAGAAGAAAATATATTTTCACTGAAAAGAAATGTACTAACTTGATATGATGTAATATTTTTAAAAACTATTTAATATCAGATCACTTGTTACATAAGTGAACTTGTTAAACACATGATGAGCCCTCAGCTGTTTGATGTACAGAGTGTATACAAAGAGATAAAAATAAAAACTATTACCACATTTAAATTAAGTTTTTAGACACAAATATATGACTTCACAAATGTACAATGTACATAGAACCACACTATTTGTTTTGCACATGGACAGGTTTAAACAAAATGTCTTGTTTTCCATTTAGAGAAGATCCCATTTTAGATGGAGCCTACTTATTAAAAAAAAAAAAATAATAATGATTAGAGACATGATTCTATTCATCTGGGCGTTCTGGTTTCAGACATGCCCTTAAAATGAGAAATTCTGTTAAAGTGTTAATACAAAATTAAGAAGAGATACAATTACAAAAAAGTTGTTTTTTTTCAGATGGGGGATTTTAGGATATGATAACCTCATATACACAGTGCATATTACAAATTACTGGACAGATATGTAAAGGCAGTTCCTTTAAACATAATAATTGTGTTTTGTTTTCAACTGAATACATCAGCTTGACATTTGTAAAAAGGGATTTCTCACCATATATAGGGTGTGCATTAGCTTTTCCCAGGGAAGATGGGGACGAAAATACAAGTGTTAGTAAGAGTTGGGTTGCTACTGTGAAATATGAATTCCCAATTAAAATAAAGTCACAGTTTACAAGTAAAGGTGGCCTTTGTTTTTTCAGGTGTCCTACTGCCTTTACATTTATGAAGGTGTAAAACCTAACAGCTGTTCGATTGGTTTGTATCTCCACTCATCAGCTTCCAGCTCATCCACCAAGCCTGCAAGCTTCTCCATTCGAGACACCTGTTGATCTGTGGAGACAAGGATGCACTGGGTTACCTTATGTACACATTTCTCTGCAAATACATTGTGTGATGACTGTTCTGTTATAAACAAAGGAAAATATGTATCTCTCTTTCTCCCAACACAAGTACTCCAGAAATACTCCCTTACATCAGCCAATGCAATAACAGCACCCATGCCAAGTAAGATTGAAAATGCAGACAGCCTTAAAACAGACACCCTTGCACAGAGTCTGGGACAATATTTTTATACTGGAACAATTCCATGCCTGGATTTTGTTCTGTGCTGTTTATCTACTGAAGGGCAGGAGGGCTTCTGATTGATACTAAACTAACAAGGGACTGTCCTGGAAAATTTCTAAAATGGTTGTAATCTAATGTAAGATTTAATTTATGGACCTTAGAACGTAGATACTCTACTATCATAAACATGATCTTGTACTTACCATGCTTCACCTGTTTCAGAGTTGACGCAACCTGGAAGCTGAACACGGATTCACACAAAAACCTATCAGAGCCATCTACAAACACACACACACACACAAAAAAATAATCAAAAGTTGTTTCCACTGAAGAACTGTATCCACTCATGCAGAACTCAATGATAGACTTTAATCTTAGCAAAGATTGTAGTTTCATAGTTTCTTGTATATATATAAAAAAATGCATAAAGCACAGCATTTGCTAGAACAACCACTAGAATGATTGCAAACATTTTTAAATGTGCAGTATAAGGACAGTACAAATAAAATCCTTGATCCTGTATCCTTTTTGCCTTGCAATGATTTTTTCCATGACCTCTAAATCATTTTTACCCACAATAAACTGTTAATTAATGTGCAGGAAGTAATTAAGGAATCAGCCAGAAGCAGATGGGCCGAGATCTCAATACATTTTCAGTAGTTGAGTAGATTGTTACTGTTTGTTACTATTTGATTGTTGACTGTTTTACTGATTGCTGATTATATTATTATGATTTGTATTTTATTTTTGTATCTGTGTTTTTGTACCGTGTTTTATTGTGTTGCTACTGCCTTTCTTGGTTAGGTCGCAGTTGTAAAAGAGATTTTAATCTCAATGTGCTTACCTAGTAAAATAAAGGTTTAAAAAAATACAGCATTGTTCTTGTATCGCCTTTATCTAAGAATTAAACAATTTAAATAGTACAGTATATTAAAAACGACCAAGAAACAACTTAGTAGTAGGAAAGATCTATTATATTACTGATACTGTTCCAAGTAGTTTCTTGCTAGCTTTATACTGTTAAAAGCATACTTACTTCAAAACTGGCCCCATTAGCTTTAATATCATTGTCACTCTTCTTCCAATCGTTGTATAGTTTCTAGTCTCAATGTGCATTTTAAACTTGCAAAATATTACAAACTTAAAAATGGTCTGCAGCTGTTCAGAGCACCAAGCAATATATTAATGCCAGCTTGTAGAATTCCTTGAACACATTTAAAAATGTGTGTTAAAGGACGTTTGAGTTGGAGTTTAATGAATGAGTGACCTACCTTCCATCATTTCCCCAGCCCCTTTGGGGTAGGTATAGAGTACTTTCCGGGGTGGAACAAGCTCTGAAGCACTAAACCCTGATCCAGTGACGGAGCTGCCACTGACTCCACCAGCTGAAGAAGACGAGGAGGAAGCAGCCATCTTCTTGTCCTGAACCTGCAATAACTAAAGTAAAACACTAAAATCCAGCGTGTCTGTCAACATCAGTATGTTTCAATGCCAGATAATAGTACAAATAATTGTCTAGGAAGGATGCTGTAGCCCTAACCGAATAAAAACACAACTAAAAGCTTGTTCCTTTTATTAAATGCAAATCATATAAAAATGCAAATAACCCACCAATGCATTATCTGAAGAATCATGAACGCCTATTATTGTGTATTTTACAATCTCCCCATCACTGTATTAAAAAAACAATCGCCTCCATTTATTTGAATAATCCCTCGAAGCTAAAAAAAAAAAACTCTGATCCAATCATGTCAAACTAGAACAACCGATACATTATTATATTCCAAATGTTATGGATTGTATAGTCTGCACTTTTGTTTTTGTAACAAAAAAAAATCCACAACTAATGTAATGATCATACCTCCAAAATTTTCACACAGCGTCGCAACTGCTAGTGCAAGTTCGATTTACGGCAAATCTCAGTAAACAATATGTACGGCACTCCCGGTGCTGTGTGGTGTTGGGGATATTCAGCTGGTTGTTGGATATCTGGTGGCGAGAAAGCTGAGGTTTTTAAAATCCAAAAGGCTCTAGATAGTACATTATACACTTCTAGAAAGTGGTGGGTTTTGTAGTTTTGCAAATAGATAAGGAGTCATATAATTTCACTCCATATGATTTCGGTAGTAGGGCTAAGTAATTATTTATTTATGTTTTACATGTAGATGCTAACGTACCCATGTTAAATTAAGAACTGCAATTCGAATGATTTAATTGTCTTTGGTAGTTTTTATTTTTTTTATTGCTGGAAACGTTGCAAATGCCACATTAACAATTTGACTCGGATACACCGAAACTATTTCTAGAATTGTGCTGAGAATAGAATACGTTCTTAGTGATTTCCGTTTGGCTCGGGGGTCTGGTTTTCCTTCTAAACGAAGAACGTTAACTGTATGGCATTTGTGAGTCAATAATTACAGACTAGTAATAATGGTTTTTCATATACCCCGGCTTTACAAATTATACTGTCTGTAGGTAGTTAACTAAATCCAATATTACAACAGCAAGAGAACATTCCAAGAGGCGGTTAAATGTCTAAGAGATACAAATGGCAAAATCATAGACGAAGAAAAAAAAAAAAACAGCAAATATATTAAATTATCACATTTCACAAGTTGTTACGAAGGAGGATACGGACAACATGCCCCACATGTCGACCTGTTCCTATCCAGTTATAAATAACTTTAGCATAACAGAGGCAGAAGTGTTAAAGGGACTAGCAGCTCTTAAAATAAACAAATCCCCTGGGCCGGATGAGATCCTCCCAATAGAACTCAAAGTTATTTACAAACCGCTAACCAAGATCATTCAACAGTCTCTTGATACAGGGTTTGTACCGACAGACTGGAGAATTGCAAACGTAATACCGATCCACAAAAACGGAGACAAAACCGAACCAGGTAACTACAGACCAATAAGCCTGACTTCTATTATATGTAAACTTATGGAAAGTATAATAAGATCCAAAATGGAAAATTACCTATATGGTAACAGTATCCTGGTGTCTAACTAACCTGCTTGATTTTTCTGAGGATGCAACATCAACAATGGATAATTGCAAAGCATATGACATGGTTTATTTAGATTTCCAGAAAGCTTTTGACAAAGTCCCACATAAAAGATTAATCCTCAAACTAAACGCAGTAGGGATTCAAGGAAATGCATGCACGTGGATTAGGGAGTGGTTAACATGTAGAAAACAGAAAGTACTGATTAGAGGAGAAACCTCAAAATGGAGTGAGGGAACAGGTGGTGTACCACAGGGATCAGTATTAGGTCCTCTGCTATTCCTAATCTATATTAATGATTTAGATTCTGGTATAGTAAGCAAACTTGTTAAATTTGCAGACAACACAAAAATAGGAGGAGTGGCAAACACTGTTGCAGCAGCAAAGGTCATTCAAAATGATCTAGACAGCATTCAGAACTGGGCAGTCACATGGCAAATGACATTTAATAGAGAAAAGTGTAAGGTTCTGCATGTAGACAATAAAAATGTGCATTATAAATATCATATGGGAGATACTGAAATTGAAGAAGGAATCTCCTCTGGGGGGGTAAGTGAGGCTCACTTCCCCGACCTCAATGGCTGCCGCCATCCGCACCTCCGCTGAGGATGAGGGGGTTCTCACCTTGTGAGTCAGAGGCCACACACTCTATCCTTTAGCAGCTCCTGCTCTTTATCTTACTCAAATTGAGACTGGGCGTTATTTACAGCTTCTTGTTCTATCATTACTTTTCCAGGTTCTTCAGCGCAAGAGCCTATTCCTCCTACATGACTGCCGCTCTGTAGAGCCTATCCTGGGCTTCGCTGAGCCAATCTATCTTATGTGTTTTCTTGTTCCCGAGGCTGCTGAATAGCCTGCCTTCAAGGCCGCTCTCTATCCTCTGGCCAAGAAGGTGCCCTATCCTATCAAACTACCTCGTCAAGCAACAACCTTTCACTCCAGCCCCGGCTCTCGCCCTGTGAAATATGAGATTTGGTCATACTGTTGTTGTCTGTTGGTAGTTTAATCTGTTGGCAAGTAAACAACAAACACAAATAAATTGCAACAATGGGCCCTAGTCACAAACACATGAGTTATAAAAAATGTCTTTTTTATAGACAAAATACAGATTGATATTCAGTACAGTTCAAGATTTCTTTAAGAACAATCACTGTTTAGATGATTTAAAATAAACAGACCTAAACTTTGAATACAAACTACAAAACTTGTGAGTAATTATTGTTTAGTTAGTCCAATAAAAGGTATCACATCTCTTTGTCTATAATACAAACTACATAAACTTAACTTTACCTATCTTGAAAAGTTGCCATTTTGTCATTACGAAAATGTGGGTCTATGTGGTAGTACAGGACATTTGCATTCAGTGGAAAAAGTCTTCTAACTGTTATACAGAATATATTATGTTTTAGTGCTGAATTTAAAGTTATTGTGTATTACATAATTAATAGTAGCTTGGAAATATTTTAAAAGAGACTATAGAAAAAAAACACAATCTAAATGAATCCTATTTTATTAGATATATCATAGGGAAGAAAGATGACACCAGAAAAAGATTGGAGGCTGAAACACAGACTTCTATCAGCATCCCGAAACAAGGAGTGGAGGGGCAGATAGGTAATCCTGGAGGATTAAAACTGCATCGGCAGTTTGACATGCTGTTTTAAAGAGCACAGCTACATATTAACAATAATGCTACCAGTCCTTTTTTATTAGTGTGAGGAAGGATTTTTATTTTATATTGATTTTTCTGTACTATTTAATTAATATGCTTACATCTTTTGTCTGTGGATTGCTCCTAAATTAACATGCAAATGACAACCTTTCTTAATAGTTTAGCACTTTGTAGCTACATTTCTGTCATACAAGTCTATTTCCTCCCACACCACCACTAAGTTATGTAAAATGTGAAGGAAAAATGTAGCCATTGTTTATTAAAGGTACTGCGATGTGTGTACAAAATAAAGAGGGATTAAAAATAAATACAGTTGTGGAATACTGGTGCACGATTCTGTACTGTATGTAGTATGTAGCACGTCAGGTATTTGTTTAAGTCCTAGAACACTGAAATAATATGTACTGTATTCCAATGGCCGATACCAAGTCTTGACTATCTGTATTTTCTCTTGCTATCTGTTATCAGTCATCAGCGGTCAGCAGCGAGCCTCAGTGATCTCTGCCTGTTCCTGCATTGAGGTCCTGACGGAAAGTTTCCACAGGAAGCAGCCCTTCACGCACTTCCTGTCCTTTGCTCTAAACCAGCCAGAGATGCAGGAGCGATACATGCAGTTTAAAGAGGAGGTGCTGAAAAACTGTTCCCAGGTACATTAGATGTTTTACGTATTATTTATTCACTCCTTATTTATCCAGTAAGTCACATTTCTGATTCAAATCTGTTTTACAAAGGAGACCTGGTCAATCATAGTAATACATAGCACATCATCATTCAAAGAAAACATCTACAAATTAAAACAGTTACACAGATCAGTATGCTGTTCACACATCTGAAAAACAAGAGCATGAATTAGTTCAGTAGTAACCAATTCTGCACTTCTATTCACCTGAAGTCAATAAATTACACAGTTTTACATCTTCAGTTGACAATTTAGTAATGGACATAATCTGAATTGTTGACCATTTGTGATCTTAAAGCTTCATGATACAAAATAACCTTTTTTTTTCTTCTGGAGGATCTCTAAATTATATCATCATAAGTCTTAAGACTGAAAGGAAAAGCATGATTTTAAGGTGAAATATTGTACGACAAAAGTAAAACCATTTTTTTTGGAAAGACAAACAGTAAAGTTTGTTTGGGGGGTTGTGGTTGAGAAGCGCTGCCCCTTCACTTAGTGTCTATTCAGTGCACTTCCAATGTTTTGTTTTGTTCCCACCTTAAAAAACTTTATTCACGGGATAAGGGTAAATATTTTTAACAAATCCCTGTTTTTAAAGGACAATGGTGTAGACGGCAGCATTTTCCAGAATCCAGCCAAGCTCCATCTGACTATTGGTACTCAGTCCCTGCTGAATGAAAAGGAAGTGACAAAAGCATGTGAATTCTTTCATCAAGTGAGTAGCAATCATTTTGTTTGGCGGTGGTGGGGTTGGCAAAGGGATTGTGCTGTGTTAGCTGTGTTGATTTCACTGCAGCAGTTAGTGCCTTATACTTTGTGACACACCTACATTTGTTGTGTATAATTGCAAAAGGTCTGACTTGCCTAAGCAGGTGTAACTGATTTATTTATTTGTCTTTTCTGTGGTTACACACAAAGCATTCAATGGTGGGGTATACCGTTTTGTCATCTATTGTTTGTAGTTGTATTTTACATACTTTGCAAAGCAGTCCTTGAATACCCCTACCCCATCTACAAATACAAATGTACACACTTGCATGCATGCACACACCTTGCACATATTTGCAGAGATCTGTTTGTTATCATTCAACTATATCTTTCATCACTCTATCTGAAGGATGTGTGTGCTTTGTAAATATTTAGTCTTAAAATTATTAACTTTCATCTATGCCCTGCCATTAGTCCTCTGTAACGCTGCGGGAGTGCAAAACCATTGCAACTTTACATAAGGCTTTCCATTCCATCAGAAGCATTGGTTATGGAGATGGAGAAGGTGAATGTGAACATACTGGTAAAATAAAGTGTAAGTACTGTGGAAAATTGCAGTACTCTCCTGAATTCAAATTAATACAACAAGTGAGCTTACGATCACCTCTCACAAGAATGACACATAATATAATATTGCTGTACATAAAAAAAGTGTACTCTTCAACGCAAGACAGTTCTCTGATTAGTTGAATTGTTAAGTGAATTTCAGTTTTTGAGACTGGCTTTGATCTATATACAGAGCACCAGCCATTTCAATTTCTTTACCCAGCAATATCAAAGCCACTGCAAGCTCGATAAGCTTCTACTGTGAATACCTCAGACACCATTGTGATGGATTCTGAAGGAATATATTCTAATACAACATAAAAGTACCTGAGGGGTCCTTTCTGAAGACTGTGTTCATGACTGTGGTGTGAAGTTTCACTCTGTCCCACTCCTTAGTCATCAAGCCTGAACTTACAAAGTTCTTCACCAGCTGGTCTGCAATGAGCTGTAATCTACAGAGTATAAATACAACACTTAACAGACAGTTAGGGAAATTCAGAAATCACAGAAAAAAAGCACACACCCTGGAATCTGTAGGTAATGCAGGGATGGAAATAAGACCAATTCAAAGTTTTGACACAAACTTGATCAGCCCCAGTGTATAGGTAACAAGCTCAGGTGTGTCTGATTAAACTCATATTAAAACCAAGAACGGATCAAACTGCTATGGAATAGGGGTCGTATTTCCATCCCTGTAATGACTAGTAATATTAATCCATAACGATCACGCTAAAAACTGAACTTAAATGATAACTACCAAATGACAAAAGTAGCCCAAAACAGTTGGCTGGTATACAGTCAACATGCATTTATAATTATATGCAACAGACAGGTTGCCTAAAAAGAAGGACTTTCCACTTGTCTGGATTTGAAATGTTTGTAGTTCTGCTCATAAAAAATTGGCTAGATCGTTACATAAACCAACAAAATACCTACTTGTCAGATCAATTCTCTGGGTGCACTTTGGCATACAGCACATCTACAATAGCAGGGTCATCATTCATGTACTCAATGCCCACTATCTCCAGTGGAAGAGGCTTCCGGTAATGTCCCTGAAAATAAATAAACATGCATGTTATTATATATATATATATATATATATATATATATATATATATATATATATATATATATATATATATATATTTTTTATTGCAGATGTTCGGGAAGTATCATTTCGGAAATCTGGATCTGTATACAGTTCAGGTGTCCCAGAGGTTTTCAACAGATAGCTCTGGTTACTACACCTCATCAGGACTCATCACATTTTCATGAAGAATTCTTACACATATTGTTATTCATGGCTTTTACAAGCAAATCAAGGGTACGGAAACATGGGGAAGAGAAGCAATCTAGATTAAAAAATGCTTGTGAACTACAATTTCTTTATATAACTGAAATGAAGCTCAAGAATTTCCATTGTAAGCTGGGTTATATCTAGTTGCGTCCGTTATCTGATAATTAGTCTTGCACCTGAAATGTTTGGTTCATCTGTAAGGCTAGGCAAATTCAATATGTAAATGCATTTTATTGTATTGGTGTTTTTATACCACATAGAGATTTTAATTATTAACAGCTGGATGTTTCTTTTTGAGGAAATGCCCTTCTTCCACCAGATGTCACTGGAGAGAATCTCTTAAAATGATTATAGATAAAAATAAAACTGGAATAACATGATGTGATGAGAGCAGGAATAACATTGTAAATCAGCTCTGCCGTTAGACTTTGATGCATGGCGCACAAACAAGGATAATTACCCAAAGGGATTGGCTTTCTCTAATAACGTGTAATATAAACCCTTTGTGCTTTGAGATTTCCAGCAAGATACAACTAAAAAATAAAAAAAGTGGTTGATTTGAAATTGAAATGGTTTCTTAGGCAGATAGCCGTATCCCCTGTTGTGCCTTGTTATGTCTGTGTATAGCCTGAAAAGTTAATGTAATGAAAACTTTGTACAAGAACAATTGAAGATTATATTAGGCATGCAGTCTTTTTCAGTCATCGTCAGGCCAACCAAATTCGCTCTCAGCCATGAAATGTAGAATATTTGGTTATAATGCTTTAATCTTTTTATCATTGCAAAAAATGCTGTATATGAAGAGAAGTTACAGTTCTAATTATAACTACATTTTATGATATGGGTTGTATTCTACAAATTGTATACCAGTGCCTTGGTACATTATAAAACAAATATTCTCTCAGGATTAATAATTTCAGTTTTTGTTTTGCGTCCTAGTGCAAGTTAAGTTATTATTTTGTCATTCGTAACTTTAAACACCCATAAAACAAGGGGTACCTTAAAACAAGTTCAATATGAAATGAAGATACACCCACATTAATTACACACAGTTTATTGATCACAGAGCCAATCTCAGGCCCATTAAAAAGTGATAATGGATTACACAGTGAGTCTCTAAGAGGTCAGTTCTCACAAGCCTGTGAATTGGTTGTTTGATCTATTGAAAGTATGAAGGTTCTGCCTGGGATACGCTTGGATTTCTCCATACCACCATGCTCCGATACCAAAAGCTGAGAGACGATAGTCATGGGAAGCCTTTGTGAGAACTGCCAACTAGACATAAATAATAATACAAAAACTTAATCCAACTTTTATGATCTGTATTCTTCCTTCTCTTTTCCGAAATCCATATGAATAAAATACATGGATACCTCTGCTTACTGCTTATTCTTCACATTTTTGCCCTCAGGCTGTATGTTCTCTTATTCTACGCATTTCAGAGGCTTAATAGCTAGCCCATTTCAGTATTTTTTTTATTATTGTTCACCCATTAATCCCTTGGTTTCCAATGTTTATAAAAAAAAAATCTCTAGGAAAACATGTTCTATTATAAGACAAAAATCTAATTGTCTCAGAAGATAATGCAATGTGTTTACTGGGGCACTGTTGTTCTGAAGACGTTTTATTGGATATTATATCTATTCTAACAGGCATAGCATATAACATGTTGTAAACAGCTAGGTAGCATATATATATATTGTAAAGATAAACTTTATTTTTTTATTTTACCTATTTTAAAGAATTGTCACGTTTTAACCTGCTTGACAATTTCATATTCATCAGTCATCCTCCACTCATTTGAAGAGTTTAATTATATGAAATGTTAAAAGTGCATTCTATTTATCAAAACAAAGCTACAATATTACACAGCACAGGCAGTAGTAAAAAAGTAACTAAAAAGCTGCTATCAATGTGATCCAAAGCCTGCAAAGTGATTCCGAATGCGCAGAACCCCAGCCCCTCCGCTGGCACTCTCATTAGGTAGGCTCACACTGGGATTGGTAACAGGTATTGAGGCTCTCATTGTCAGTTATTTCTCCATCTGTGGCATCATTTAAAGCACCACACTGGAAAAACTTTGCATTTCCTGAATATAAATGTAAAGTGTCACTGAATTGAAAAATAAATCTGCATTAAAATGCATCACGTGGTGACATCTTACACAGTTCTGAAAATCTGTTCTGTCTGGGCCATGTGCACAGCTGAAAATCCCTCCTAATAGTCATTGCACAAATACAGTACTTAAATAAATGAGTATTCATTCTTATCCCCAATACAGTGCTATCTGATTTACACATAGCAAAATGAAATTAGTCAGGGGGCATGGTCCATGAAATAAAGTCCCGTAGAAGTTTTGTGATGAAAGCAAGCCACTAGTCTAGATGTCTTAAGAGGACCCCAAAGAACAATAAAAAAACATTTTGGCAGTTTGGGAATCTGCTCTGGTCATGGTGTTTTTCTATGATGGAAATTTTTTTGTTTTACGTTTGGGGCGGGCCAAAAAACATGCAAGCTTTTTTTGTTTATTTGATAACCAAATCAGTACACGTACCACATATAAACATTAATATGGGCAGCTTTGCTTTAAATTTAAGTAAACATTCTTATCTAATAAAACGGTATTTAAGTTCAGTGTTGAATGAGACTCAAGTCAGTATCCAGAGCTGTTCAAACTGATGCCGAAAACAATAACAATCACCCCTAAAGATCGGATCAACGAGTTTGGCAAGGACCAATTTCACTTCAATGGTAATGTGCTGTTTTGTACTTCATGCAGCAAGGCTGTAGATTACACTTGTAGGCAGACCATTGCAGAACACATGGGAAGCGCTAAACATAAATTGAATGAAAGGAAACGTAAACGAACAGCAAACTTGGAATTGTTTTCTATGCTCAACACCAGCGACAATCGGCCTGGAGAATGCTGCAGTTCTATTTCATCCAGATGACGAAGATTAACTCTGAGTTGAACTAACATGATTTTTTTTTTTTTTTTACGACAGGGAACTAGGGAACAAGGAAAAGTTTTTTGTTTCATTGATTAATGGCACTGGTATGCTTGTAACTTGCTTTGAATTTGACATTGTAATATGTAGGAGATTACATTCTGCATAAAGTATTTATTATGTATTTGATTATAAGATTCTTTACTTCTATGTTAAAGTTTGATTTCCATATTTTGATACAGCTTAAAGCACATGTAACTAGCTAAGCAAAACATTTGCAGTCTCTCATATCTTAGCATCTCGGCAGAGAGCCAAAGTTAGCAGGTGTCTAATCAAGATGTGTGGAGGAGTGGAGACACAGTGTGAAAACAGAACACCACAAACAAAGGACTAGTTTGAAACAGTTTCTAACAGATTAGGTTAAGATAGTCTGTAAAATGCTTAAATGTGACGCACTATAGAATGTGATAGATTTGAGCGAGTTTCCCCCCTTACCAGGAGGTGTGTTGAAAGTGTGTGATGGCAGGGTGGATCCATATTGATTGGAAGAGAGTATAAGAAATGGGGTGGAAATGCTAATATATTCATAGTATTTAATGCAATGTTTTTGTTTGAATCATCAGTCAATTCTTTGATTTGACTCCACTGACATCTGTGTTATGATACAAAGGTATACATTAGGGCATGCTGTGACCTGCTGCGTCTTTGCTTGCTTGTATCTAATGTTCATACGATTGTATTAACATTATTTTCTTTTATACATATAAAGTATTTTTGATAAAAAAAATAATAATAATCATTTGTCAAATTTATTTCCCTACAAATATTTAAATGCCTGTTATTGTGATTATTATTGTCCATGTTATTCTGCTGGCGATAGAGCAGTAGTTTATTATCTGTCGTGCATGTTGTTGAGCAAAGTGTATTTGTTATATGACACTGCATTGCTGTATTACAGATTAGGGTGCTTCCCTTACTGAATGCCGTAGCTAGTACATGTGGAACAAGGCTTTTGTTATAGCCCTACGTTCGGTAATATTCCAAGAGAAGGGGTAATGCTGATGTTCAGTCTTTACTTGTAATGGTTAGGGACTAGAGAATATTAATGAAAATGATAATAATAAAGAGTAAACAATACAACAGCTTAACGATTGTGTTTGCAAACAAAGACTGTATTCATGCAGGTTAAACAAATACGTATAACTGAGAAGAAGCATGTGTAATGTAACTTATATGACTGTTTATTGTAAATTGAATGAATGTTAAATAATAGCTTATTTTTGTATAAAATGATTCCAGGCGTAACCGGTTATTGAATAATTAATTATTCTTAAAAGCCGTATCTGTCTTTGGAGGGAGCAGTAGTATTAGGTGGTCAGTTGTGTTTGTCTTGTGAATGTCAGTCCTTGTATGCATAACCTGTTAGTCATTTGCAATTTGAGTGAAGTATCCATAATGAAAGTATGTATACCTGTGAACACTAGCAAGTTGCTGTTTCCAGTGTTTTAAATATCTCAGTGTTCTTGAGAGAATAATGTGATTGTGGGTGGGGGTAAACTAGGACCGTCACCCCGTTACACAGCATAACATTAAGTCAAAATAGTCAATCAATAATGTTTTTTTTTTGTTTAATATATACCATACAATTGCTACTGTGCTGCATAAATATATATATATATATATATATATATATATATATATATATATATATATATATATATATATATATATATATATATATATATATATATATTAATAAGAAACATCTGCTACAAATCAAGGTTTGTATATCCCAGGCTATCATTCCATTAAACAAAAAACAAACAAACAAAAAAAGGTAATTTGCCACATTTTTAGGCCTTTTTTCAGTCACATATGTAAATGCACAGGCGCCTTAAAACGCAAATGTGAACGGGGTTGCAGACCTAAATATGTGACTGCCCTGTGATACCATAGTATTGTGAACAGGTTCTAAGTCCGTCACAGTACATTTAATGCTTTGATTCAGGACTGATTTGCAGCTTTAAATTCTCAGGTGCTTATTAGATTGGTGTTGATGTTTGAATAAAGCAGTGGTGGCCAAACCCTGCCCTGGGGGAGGGGAGGTGTCAAATGTGGCTGTTTAGACTTGTGAATTACTACGTGAGCCATGGGGTTCCTCTTTATGGAGTCCCTGTTAACTAATCAGCTTTTGAGTTTTCAGACAGTTGACATACAGGAATCACAGTGTATATTCTTTGTAATAAACACGAGAGCGATCAACTAACAGGTTGCGAATAATGATATAAGCGAACAACTAAAGAGTTCAGAAGTGTTGGTCTTTATATACAGTAGAATCAACTATGTGCCAACCTGTGCTGAAGCATTTTAATTATTTTGCTGTTCTGTGGGCCAATTACATCAATTTCAATCTTAGTACAGACACTGTACTCTACAGTGGCTCCCTGAGGAAACCAGTTTAGCCTCCCTTAACTCTGAGAGATGGTACAAATAGTTTATTAAAACTAGTTAAATGCTAAGTTTGTCCTCTCCTGATTCCAGATTTCCAGTATAACTACAGTCTTTTGAAGGTATATTCACTCATCAGTAATGCAATATCCCTTTATTTCTGAAGTTTGTTTCTCTTAATCTTACAGGAATGTCATTATCAGTCTGCTCTATTTAATTACTACAATAGGCATATAAAAAATGGTTCAGCACTTAGTTGATAAATACGTTTGATTTACTGT
The DNA here is from genome assembly GCA_030684275.1 of Acipenser oxyrinchus oxyrinchus. NCBI lineage: Eukaryota > Metazoa > Chordata > Actinopteri > Acipenseriformes > Acipenseridae > Acipenser > Acipenser oxyrinchus. The sequence continues at coordinate 11,500,256 of CM060259.1, read as the reverse complement.
TGATATACATACTGTCCATGATGACAAATTAGTCCATCATTATGAAACATTTTGCTTGTTACACATAAAGTTGCCTGCCATGTACGGTCATTTCCCTAAAATACGACACAACCCTCCCCCTGTAATTGTTAAGCTTCTTGTCTGAGCTACTAAACATTTTGAAATAACAGTGGCAAATATTGGTTTAATTAGCTGTTTGCCTCCTGTGATGAGCCACATTGACATTAGCCCTAGAGGTTGTGAGGTACTCAACTGTCCCTTTAAATTGATGCTATTTATAATTTGCCTTTATGAGTTTTCTGTTTGTGGAAATGTTGTAGGGCTCATTCATTGCCTTCAACGGGTTAAAGCAAAAAGAGACATGCAAGCAAAATCAAAAAACAGGAATGCAGCCATTTTGAATAAATCCTCATAAAATGAGTATACAGTACTAAGCAGTGTAGTTTATGTGTTTCATTCATATGGAATAAAGAACATAGTTAAAGTAGAAAATCAGAAAATTAACTGGAAACTGCAGTGGTTTAATCAGATGCCATTTCTGTTGCCAGCACGAGTCTTTGCTGCAGTGGCAGCTTGGTTTCAATTAGAATAACTGCTGATACTAGCAATAGAACCAGCTAGTTTCCTTCCAAGAGACAGCAGTGCCTGCATACACTGCTTATAATTGGCAATCCTTTTCAGTCGTGTTGTATGTAAACAAGCAAACCATTTGTTTTATTACTGCAGAAATCGACTCGCATACAAATTATTTAACAATGAATTAACTGGATGCATTCAAACTCGGTACATTACAAAAAGGACATATGTTTCTGTAACACTGTCAATAGGGTTATTGACTGTAGGGTCAACACGGGCAGCCAGGATAGTACTGATTCAATGTGACTTTATTAACTTATGATTATCATTCCTCAATGATCACCACCTCAAATTCCTTTGGGGTGGAAATCAGCTGAGAAATCCATAGAGTTTCATTATTGAAACTGTTCCTTGCAAAACATCTGTAGTTTGTAGTAGAAGGGGGAATAGGGAGCCTTTCTAAAGCTTGTCTTTATGTGGATTCACCATTTTCTAAAATACAAAAGACGTGAGAAGCAAATTTAATTAGAAGTTATAATTCCATGTATCTGTCAGCTAGTTATCTTTAGATACCAGAATACATGATTCTGTATTACTTAATGCGTTTTAAATGAAGTTGTTTTTTATACAAATTCATGCCCTATCAGTATGAAATTGTTTAAGAAAAGTTCATTTATTCTAGTGAGATAAATTTTGGAAAGTCAAATGGAACTCAATAATTCAGATCTCACCCCCTATTCAAATATAATAATTGAAGGCTTTCACGTAGGTGAAATGGTTTATTTAAAATACTTGAACTTTAAAAATCTCCCGGCTGTGAAAGATCTACAAGCCCCCAATGATATAAAACTTCATGAAATGCCCTGCCAAAAATCATTGTGCTGTTAATTACTTTTAAAGGTCAGGATGTGTTCTGCCTTTTAACTGTTCTTTCTTTAGAGATTATCCATTCATCATGCAGTGCATCATTGCATTTAAGCATAACTAAAAAAAAAAAAAAATACTGGTACTTTACTGCAGTGGGGAGTGATACAGACCCCAATTAAGATGGGGAAAAATATCATCAGGACAACCCTTTCAATAATACTGACGCAATGCAGGATGGTTCCCCAAAGCTGTAAAATGCTCTAATAACCTGCAGCTATTGTTTACACGGGCACCTAGGTTGATAAAATCAACCCCAAAGTCTACTTTGCACTCACAGTATTCATTCTTGACAACCGCAATCACTCTAGTCATTTTCTACAAACATTTAGCTTGCTTTGAAAGTCATTCTGTAAAATAAAATTTCCAATACGATGCAATAGGCTTGTTTACTATTAATGTTGATTTTCTTTTCCCTCACTTGAAGTGGAATTAAATCCTGTGGCAAGAAATAATATATAGCATATAAAACAATTTATTGTCTCCATCTTTTCCCTCTCCCTCTTTTTTCTCTGTAGTACATGTGTACTGTTAAGTATGCAACTGAAACTGGACTTGTACAATTGAAAATGCTGCTTGTGAATGAGCAATTGCCTCTCATGCACTGGGGATACTGAACCTGTGAGAACCTGTTCTTGGAATTTCAGCTGTACCACAGACAAACTGATTATCATCTGCTTATAATGACCACTCATGGGACAGGTAGGTGGTCTTTATGTAGCTGGCAAATTAACATGGGAACAATAGTACACATATTAAACTGAAGGCAAAATACCTAGTTCCGTGTTTAGTTGAACTGTATAAATGTAGCTAAAGCAATCCACTGTCTTGTAATTCAAGTGAAGAGGTTTAACAAATCTAGGGCCCCAAACCAGTTTAATTGTCTACTTGCTGCATCCTACATACTAATGACGGGGACTGAAATTAATGGGCAACCTCCATGTCATCCATTAAACACTCAAGAGTGCTCAATTAATAAAAAATGAAAGAAGCCTCCTCTCTCTGCTGTTAAACCAGTCGCCTCTTTTCACCCACCAAACTGAAGCAACAAATATTGCCCAACACAGACCCCTGGAGACGAGGTCCAGTCTGGCAAGTCTCCACCGGACAGCAAAGGCCAATGCTCTCTTTGGACCCCAGCTTATCAGTCACCTTTCTTAAGCCATTAAATACACCTGTTAGCTAAAGAGTTTTTTACTGTATATGGAAATTAATTGAATTGATATGTAAATGTAAATGTTTCCTCACCTCATAAAACTCACACACTTTTGTCAGCTATAATAATGATTGAAATATACCACCAAGACTGTGTCCCAGGTCTTCCAGAATGTGTTTCATTTTTCAAAACAGCCATCAACTACTTTATCTCTTTTGATACTGAGCTCAGTAAATAGTCACTGACAGCCTCAAACAGCCTACGGGTTTAATCATTTCAACCATACAATGTAACAAGAGTACTTTCCTCTCATTTAATTGTGTAGCGCGAATAAAAGTCTAAAGGCCATTTCTGTTCTGCTATTGTATGCTTACTGACGGTGTGCAGTTGCCATTCAAAATATAATGCACTCAGGATGGCTAAAAATACAATTTAATTATCTTAATAGTAGACAGCTTTTTTCATCTCGAAAAAGTATTGTATAACTAGCCAGAGTGCATCTATGGCCTTTCCGTTGTGTTTGCAGTGCCAATAGCTTCCAACAGAGGGCGCTGTTACATAAAAACTACCTAAAGTATTGCTTTTGAAACCGCTTCTTACACAAATTGATTGTTCAGGCACTCACCTCTATCCATGCTGTCATGTTCATCAGACCAAAACAATGATTTGTTTTATCTGTTCCTTTGTAAATGGAGAATGGTTTGCTGTTTGCATTAGCAACATATGTATACAATACAACCAATAGACAATAAAGAAAAAGATGATGTTACAGTTTATTAAAAAAAGAATTACCTCCACAATTCTGCAATGTATTTTACAAAGTATGTCAGACAGGGATTGACAGTATTTAGGTGGCATTGCAAGATGTTTTTAAATGATGGTTGACGAATTACAGTTCCTGCTGTTACTATAGATTTACCTACTTTAATGTTTGCAATTTTTCAGTTGCTTATTGAAAAATATCCACCTTCACATTATATTTTAAAAGATATAATCTAACCATTACGTGTTCAAACCCTAAACTTATTCTCCATCTCTGTAAAAGACAATCATGTATCATTTTATCCTAAAACAGCAAAGCTTCCTTCTATGCACTGTACAAACGTACTATCTCATTTGAACATTTATTTGAGCCAAGCAGACATACATTTGTTTCATCCTGTAGCTGTAGGTTACACATGATTTCTTCAAGCTCTGTATTATTATTACCAGTAATATTCTGTTATAATTATAATACACTTTGTAAATGAATGAGACTAATGAATAGTTGTTGCAGTTTGTATTACTTCAGGCATATAGCAACAGCCTCCTCACACATTTAACATTACAATCATACTGGGCATTTTATCAATGGAAATAAGGTTTCTTTATCCACCTAGCTTAGTATTTTTAGTAAATCATTAAAGTCAGAGTAAATGGGAACCCTGCTTCCAAGTAAACTTTATTGTAATGCATGCTGAACATTCCCAAGCAAAGCTTCTGAAAGGCATTTACATATTGAATTTGCCTAGCCTTACAGATAAACCAAGCATTTCAGGAAATGTACTGCAATAGCATATCATATCTTCAGGTTAGCATGTAATTATCCCTACCAGGCCTGTCACTCACAGTCATTTGACATTAATGGCTTTGAATATATGGTAATCTGTTGGAGTCTGCCTCTACCACTGACTGGGAAACATATTTCTTCCCCCAGTAAGAGCAGGCCTGACATACTTTTAAAATGGCTTTCCAATTTTAGCTTCTGTCATACCGTGTCTTAATCAAGGCATTTCATTTAAAATCCAGAGAAGAGAATTGGTGTACCAAAGCGATCTCCCTGGACTCAGCAGTTCATTGTAAGACCTTCTGTAGGTCAGAAGATTGTATGCACTGGTGTAAAGGGTATAAGTCATTTGAGGTGTGTAAGTCAATAGTAGGGTTTTGAAGTCAGTACAAGCAGGCAGTACAAAAAGCAAGAACAGCTGTTATATTTTCAGACAGTTAAGTTCTGGTCACCATCCATGCCGCAGCATTTAAGACATATTGAGTCTTAATCACAGCAGGTCTCTTTAAGCCCCAAAAGCTTAGGTGAGGCCCCAAAAAGGCCAGCCTTGTTTATTGCTAGTAAATGTCCATCTTCTTGTGTAATAAAAAGTGAGTTATTAATTATATACATAAAGTATGTATCAAAGTCTGAAATGGGTGACTCCAATTTGCATGCTAAAATTGTGCTATTGTAAGTAATACATCATTGCTCACAATAACGAAATGTGTTTTGCATCTCATAAAATATGTGAGGACATGTTAGAGTAAACTTCCTCCTTAAAATAAAACACACCATTAAGACAACTCCACTGTATAACCAAACAGAAATGTATTAAACTACTGATTCAGTTTGATATGCATACTAATGAAAAAGGTTCCCCCTTATCTCTCTCCACTCTGAGCCTCTGTTGACCAACTACAGAGCAGGAATGCAGTACCGCCCCCAGGTGGAGAATTGCTGAATGGAGATGAGGTGAGGAGGAGGAACTAATGGGAAGGCCAATAAACTATTAAATTATACTTAAATGCACTACAGTAACATTCAGACTTGATGACATTGTGTATGCATGTAAATGCTGTACACTCTTCATTAATATGCTGCTAGAAGGAAGCAACATTTTAGGGCGAAAAGACTGAGCAACCCAAACTTCAAACACTCATATTTGTATTATGAGTCTGGATACTGCCAGTTCTCAGATAGCGGTCTTGAGAACAGGAGTCCTAATTGAAACAACGTCAGGCAATAGTATTACATGGAGGCTGTCCACTGATGGTTTTGGGAGCCATTTGAACAACTGGTCAACAAATGCTTCTTATTTGGTTCACCACAACATAGCAGTTTTGAAAGAGGGACTCCTGTCTGTGTTTACCAGCTAATAGCTGTCACCTCATACCACTCTGTTCGTACAGGGCTTGCTCAGTCAACCCCAGTGGTAAACGTGGCAAGAGAAGATCCTGATGTGTGCAAGTCAACGAATCCAATAAAACACTTCTGGTATATGATAGGTGATCTTCCAAGCCTACGGTAGAAATGCTGCTCAGCTCCAGACTGCAGTGATCGTGGCACATTGAATCAGACTTTTAAAAACCCATTCTTTAAATAATTCATGAATTCAAGCTTGGTGAAGAGAGCCCTTTATTTCATAGGACACCACAAAAAGATAAAGATTATAAAATAGATTTCTATAACACTTTCTTTGTTAACAGCACAATAAATGATTGCATGGTGACTATTACTATTTTACAGATTATATGATTTATTTATATAATATACTTATTTTAGAAAGCACCAACAAAACTAATAAAAGACGCCATCAGTTAATCCACCAGTTCAATTAAACGCATCCTCCACTAAACACATCTGGTGCCGTTTGTCTTTGAAAATTATAGGGATAATGCAGCAAGTCCCAACAGTATATTAGCACGGAGGCATTCACAGCCTCTCTTCTGAATAAAGCAGATATAGTTAAGCTCTTTTTTAAACGTTATTTATAAGTGAGTGAGAATTGTGTTCATGCTGTGCACTACTGCATTATCTAAGAGACAAATTTAGATTTTTGTTAAATTATTATTTTGAAGCTCAGGGTCTGCATAGTTTACAGACCTTGTCCCGAAATAAATGTTGACTTAAGCAATGTTTTGCATGGTTTTAAATAAACCTACTCCAACAAGGTCAGTGGTCTATCCAAAATGACCTGAAAACATTGGGAACAGTAAAAAAAAAAAAAAAAAAATGCATATATATATATATATATATATATATATATATATATATATATATATATACAGTATATATATATAAATTATCAATTTAAAAATTAAACAAAAGCAAAAGACAGAACCAGATGTAACTGGAAGTGAACCTGTCTAATGCCTTAACAGCAGAATTGAAAACCTCCACTTGACGGTTGCCGTCTGAAGAAGATGAGAATAGCTCTGCCAATCAGAAGACAGTGATGTCAAACTTAAGCTTAGCAACCAGAAATGTCACAAATCCCAGCCTAAGAGCAGAGAGTGGCTTGAGTTAATAGCCTAAATCTTCCTGGAAAGCATTTCAATCAAACACATATCCTTAAAGGAAAAACAGTAGCTATGTGACAAAGAGGTAACATAAAAACCATCAAAATCATCAAACAATGGTATTTTGACTTACCAGTGGTATCAACATGATATGAACCAATACACACTTGGTAATTCATTGCATTACCATATCATTAGACCAGCATATATATAAACTATCCTCACATCTGGAACAATTGATTGCTTAATTATTCAGCTTATTCCAGCATCAGCCTTGTTTATAGCTGAAAGCTGAAAATATCAAAAATATGTAGATGGAACAGAGAACTCACAAGTTAATAAACAGCAATAAATGACTGAGAATGACAGTAGTAATGAATTTAGTATAAAGTATGTTAATTAAAATTAATATGAAATCCTAATGCAGCACAGCAACAAGGCTAAGTCTGACCTTTTGTTCTGAGCTTGATGGAAGACAGTTTTGGACCAGTTAGGATCAGGTTTCCAACAATTTGTCCTGTCTTTTCCAGCTTTTACTCTTTATTTTGGACTGCATCTGAACACCCACATAATAGACAAAAACAGAAACAATTGAAGTGGATACAGCTCCTGAAAAAGAAAGAAATGAATCGAAGATACATTGATCTGCATGCGACAAGGCTCCTGTAGGGACGTGGTAGACGTACGTTAGAGGAAGAAATATGTCAGGTTGAAAGAATTGATTACAGAAAGGCAGTGCCATAGACCTTTAAGGTCCAGTAGGAATGATTGCCAGTAACCACAGTGGATTGGAACTTTGACCAATCAAGCTCCCCTCTCAGTTGTCACAAGCACACAACCTGGCAAAGGTCACATTTAACCTTCCTTTGCAAATTAAGAGAGGATACCATCAAGGGGAAAGCCAATCAATGTAACAGCCTTTGTAAGATCTGCAGCTGATCTCAAAGCTACTTGTACCTAAAGACCAGCCTTTCACTTCACACCATTATTAAAGTCTACTGACATTAAATAGATATGTTGGAATGCAGCAGGTGTATATGTATGGTTTGTGTGTACAGAACATATCCCATACTTAGGGCCAAATATTCAAACGCCTTGCTTGTGTCGCAAGGGCAGTTGTAGAGATTCTTTCTGCAAGTCATTTTTGTGAAAAAAGTTGCGCTTTTGTGTGCGCAAAATGGAAAAAATGAGTTGTTCTCTTCAGTGGCATTCAGATGTCTCCAGAAGGCCGACACTGATCCAAAAAAAAAAACATACACGCACCCTACACAAACATTGGTTTCACCCATGGTCCGCGCTGTATTAATATCTAGCTATATCTAACACTATCAACGCTGTGAATGCAACAGTGTCATCTTTATGGCACGTAAATGGTAAAGTAATGAAATGTCCCTGGCAGTGGACTGTCTCTGTTTAGCGCACGCAAGAACTTGCAGAACGGATACAATTGTGTTGAGAATTGTAAGAAAACGCATTTGAGAGCAAAACATTTAATGCCATTTTAAACTTTCATAGCTGAAGAGGTGCCTCTTCAAGCCCAAACAATGCGTCACCATTTTGCAAAAGGTTGCGATGGTTATATACAGAGAGAGAGAGAGAGAGAGAGAGAGAGAGAGAGAGAGAGAGAGAGAGAGAGAGAGAGAGAGAGAGTTGCGGTTGATTTCCTGTGTTAATTCATGTTAATTTATTTATCACTCACTTGCGATTTTACGCAAAACATTCGCAACGCAAGCAGAGTTTCGAGAATGATGAGAAAATTCGCAAGACCTTTAAATATTTGCCCCTTAGTCCCTATAATAATATGTACAGGTGTGTTGCAGTACAGTGGTGTTTCTTATTATGGTTCTGATTTTATTCAATGTACTGCTGTGTGTAACAGTTGCTTATAAATTGGAAGTTTTAGCTCGGTGATCAATAGGTTTTTTTTTAATTTTATTTATGTATTTAATATTATACAGTTGCGATGTTTCACTTTCGTATAGCCTGCAAGTGCGTCTCTCTCTCTCTCTCTCTCTCTCTCTCTCTCTCTCTCTCTCTCTCTCTCTCCTCAGCTGTGCGCCTCGGTGAGGAGAATCTCATAATCAGATCACATTTCAGTGTAGGTCCAGCATCCATCTCTCACCGCGAGGAACAAAAATCAGTGTAGTAGAATCAGCGCATCCTCAAGCAGCAGAACAGAATGGTGGTCAGGATGAGAGATCTGTGGTGCTTCCTGGTACCATTGCTAGTGCTAGCTGGGTCCTCGCTGCAAGTGGACGTGAAAAGTGCGAAAGAAACAGAAAATGCTGGGAATGTCATGGAGGATGAGCAATGGCTGTCCACCATTTCCCAGTACAGCCGCAAGATCAATCACTGGAACCGCTTCAGAGACGTGAGTCTGCAATGCAAATTATTACAGCGCTGCTCCCTGATTCAGTGAGCGTGAGAGGGGGGTAAAGCATTGCAATAGCTGTGCAAGGGTGACTGAACCACAAACGAAATAATAATTTAGATTAATTTAATACATCATGTTACACCTCGTAATTCGGAGATTATATATCTGAAACACAATACATCAATACGTAAACAATGTAATACTGTGTATTATATTTTAGGGATCAGTAGGCTCCTAGGCATCCTTAGGTAGTGTAAGGTACAAAATACAATTAAAATCCATTATGCATTTAGCAAGTTTATAATATGTTTGTTCTATACTTACGAACACAACTCAACAAATAACTAGCTGTAAAACTTCGGTAGCCTATATAAACCATAGGCTATAAATACGGAATGAAATAACTTAGTAGTACCGATATTAAAATAATAAGTTATATTCATAAATTAGCATTTATAATTAATATGTATACTGCAATTTCTATTACATTCTTAAAAGTCCTAATGCATTCAATGTGCACACGTATATTCTGTAAATGGCATTAACATACATGTACCAGAGAGCTTTGGCGAGTCGTTCTGTGGGTTATTCAATTAAGAGGATGGAAAATAGGTCTGTTTTATAAAGAGGGTCGATAGAGTATAGGAATATTAAATAATGAAGAGGGTCTGAAACTGAAACAGAAAAATGAAACAGAAAACAAATATGACAATAATTGATGCATCCTCTTTCTTGGTATTGCCAAATCTCAACTAGATGATGTATTCAACAAATTAAGTTAAGAAAAGCAACATGATTTTGTGTAGTGGGTGACATACATTAAACATGTGTGTTGTTTAAAAAATATTCATACCTTATTATTTTTGTTGAGCTAAATTTAGTACATTTAGGTTATATCAAAACGATTACCGACTTTGTCTAATCAATAGCTTAATAAGAAACTCTTACATCGCTTGTTAACTGATGTCAAAGTGGATAAACATATTTGTTAACTACTACTACGACTGCTACTACTACTACTACTACTACTAATAATAATAATAATAATAATAATAATAATAATAATAATAATAATAATAAACAGTAATAGAACACACACTGAATGAAAATGTCAAACAATAGGCCTAACGTATGTACAGAGGTTTTCAACTAGAATATAGTTGTCATTAAAAGCAATAAATAAGTGTGTCTTTTTGTTTGTCTTTGTTTGCTTTCTTGTTTTTATAGCACGCATCTGAAAAAAAATAGGGTGCGGTGGGGTTGGATTTTAAGTCATAGTTTGCATTCTGATGTCACCTACAAGTGTTATTGATCTTAGCATTTAGGAGCATTCCTGGAATTTGCTTCTACTGACATTTCTAGTTTGCTGATTTGGTTTTTGTACTGAGATTAAATGTTTGATGGGGTGAACAAACAACATAAAGCATATTAATTGGGACCTGATTAATAACCCTGACAACGTCTTACTTGTCGCAAAGTGCACTTGGACCTAAATGTCAGCATTGGGTTTGTATTTGATGGAGTATGATGAGAATATCTGTTTGATATAATATAAAACCAATATGTTTCTCCAGCCAGTTATTACAGTGGCAAACTCCATCAACAATAATATTATACACTTGCCCTAACACTCAATAACTGGAAGCCAGGGTGTTATACATTCAGTCTCCACAATAGCCCATAAAAAACTTTTTAGACAGTTTTTTATGTGCAGAACTGACTATAGAAGCACCTGCCCACCAAGAGCCTATTATCAGTCATCTGTCAAAGTCAAGCAGATCCGCTGTCTTGTCCATTGTTACTGAAACTGACTGACAATAGGCAAATGCAGCTGATGCACAAAAGAAACACAACACTCAGGTCTAATGGATTTAATCAAATATTTTAAACATAGATATCAAACAAAATCATAGAAAATGTGTACAAAAATACAGATCAAAGAATCATGATACGTTTTCAATATGAAACGTGACACACTGTCAAAATGAAAACATTACAAAGTTAGTACTGGGTATGACCTCCCTGAACATTAACACAATCCTGGCAGTGTTGACGCATAGACCTGATCAACCTCTGGATAGACTGCTGTAGGATGTTCCGCCACTCTTCCTGTGCAGCTGCAGCCAGCTGGTGAAGGTTGGCTGGTCGTGGTTGTCTCCTGTGGATGGCACTGGCAATTTGGTCCCACAGATTTTCTATTGGACTCAGGTCAGGAGAAAAAGCTGGCCATGGCAAGACCTCAACATTGTTTTCTTGAAGTCATGCAATTGTAATCTTGCATTGTCCTGCTGGAAAATCGACACTTCCAGATTGGCTTGCAGGAACGGAAAAACTGTTGCCTCAAGGACTTCGTCAATGTATCGCTGAGCAGTAAGGTTGCCCTCAATCTGCACCAAAGGCGTTCTTGTGTTAAAGGAGATTCCTCCCCATATCATCACACTTCCACCGCCCCACCGGTTGGCTTGAACAACGCAACAGTCAGCATAATGGTCCTGGACCAGTGTGGTGACCCTCTGCCTTCCAGGTCATGGCCTGTCCCTCACAGAGCCGGTTTCCTGGTTTCTCTGGACTAGTCTGCTGATTGTTGAAGCAGAACATCTCATTCTCCGGGCAACTTCTCTCACAGACAGACCCCTTCAATCATGCCGATAGCAACCAGGCGATCTTCATTACTCAAGAAGGGCATGGTCGTATCTTCTGCTGTTCTTGCGTTAATTCATGTCATGTTTTTTTGAATGGCTATTTATACAGATTCTTAATCAACTCATTTTGGCAATTTTAACTCAACTAAAATACCAAACACTGAGCACCTGGCGTTTTTATGAAATCACATAACTTAAGCTCAGTATTTTGTGATCCCAAGGAACAATACTAGTCAAACAATCAACAAACCTGCTCACTACAAATGTAAATAACATTATGTATGTGCCTAATGAGCGATTGATGTAAAACTTAGACTGTTGTGTTTTCATTGTGCATCAGTAAATAACATAATACACGTCGGGAATACTATTTGCATCACAAGTGAATCAGACTGTGACGGAAAGGCCATTTACAAAAGGCTGTGTGCTATGCATTGTGTGTGTTTAGAACATTTGGTCCTATCTGTACATATGTAGAATTCTAACACAAGCTTTCAATTGATCAATTTAGGCAGATAATTTATGACATGGTTTGTATTTTGAAATGGAAAAAAGGGGTTTGAAAAAACAAATAAAAGCAATGTTCTTACTGTGAAAAAGGAATCTGTAGGCATGACTGGTCACTTTATTTTCTTTAACTATAAAATATATGGAATGTGCTAGTATTACATGGTTTTGTTTGAAGAGATTTAAATAGTCATTTACCCTCATTTTGCAGAATATATTTCTAACATATTGTACAGTATGTGTAGCCTATGAAAATGAAATTCATTGTAACACAGGTACTGGAACACTGAGCTTTTTGGTTTTTAGACTGCAATTAAAAAAAAAATCTCAAATTCTTCTTGTTGATTGAGGGTCCAGCATTCTGTACTGGTTTGGGGAGTTAACAAAAATGGCAAGAATGGAAGGATTAGGTATAAATTAGAGCTGGATTAGAGGTGGATCGGTTTTGTTGGTTTACATGTGCTGCTTTGATATTCAAACCAGGCGCTGAGCTCGTTCTGTATTCGCAGATCAATATTTATTGATTGCCTCACACCATCCCTTGCATATCAATGTGTTTTACAGCAGTGACGTATTGGAAAGGGAACAGAGGAGCTGGACGCTGTAATCTTTTATTTCTAAATCAAAACATCTTAAAAACAAGTGTGACCAGTCAAGTTGAGATATACAATGCCAAGTGTGCCTGATTGCTTAATGTAGTGTTATTCCTTTGACATGTTCAAATTGAGGATAAAAGGAACACTGCACCATTCTGCTCTGAATGATAACTCTAGGCATGATGGTATATTTGAACCCCCTATCTGTTTGATAGCACATACAAGCTGTATGTTTCTTGGTGTGGTGATGCTTGTTCTTTGGCTCCAATCTTTGGTGCAGGTGTCCTTTCATTGTAACGCAGAGATATGAAAACAACTCTCGGGGACTCATCAACAGCAACCAATTTGACCAAGGTACTACGGGTGAAAAGCGCTCTTGTGACGTTTTTATTCACACAAAAATAAAATAAATATTTAAAACAAAAACAACACCTCACAGAGCAAAATAAAAGTTTAAACACTGACACCAAAATAAACAAGTACCGTGCTGGTGCTTCCAGCACGCGTAGCAATTGTTATCCTTTTTAATTTCTGTTTCGTTTCTTGCTCTCTCTCGCACACACGTTCCTCCTCTCGAACACCCACTCTGAACACAGAAACAGACATGTTTATATACACGTGCACCTACCAATAATTACAACCATTCAAACAATAATCCATTTAAAGGCTCTAGCCACATTCTCACGACTGTCTGGCAGAGACAAGCTACTACCATCGCATCTGCCAGACTGTATCCAAACCAAACAATACCAAAAACATTGTATTTTAAAAAATTAGACAGTTATTAACTATTTCTGACATGTCTGCTAACTAATTATCTTGATATATAAACTTACAAGTTATTTACAGTTATTTACAGGTGTTTTGAAATATGCTGTATATAATAATTAAACCTTTCTGGATTGCTGTTCAAGAAACCAGTAAACAGTCCATAAATGTTTATATCAAACTATATTTAATAAAGCAGTCTTAAATAAAAAGTATTGTATTAACTTGAATGTTAAAGCTTTGCGAATATAAGTTTTGCAGAATTGTTTGGTGTTTTGGTGATGTGGATGGCTATATAAGGACACTCATTTAATCTGTTCTCCAGGCTAGATTTCAACTCAGATGAAAGGTCAGTGCCTCAGAAAACAGGCTAAAGGAAGTAAAAATGTTCTTATTAAATAGGTGTGAAAACCACCTACTCTAACCAAATCAAGGGTCACTACAGAAAAGACACCTGCAATTTTCACACAATGCAGCTGTCAGATGTTGATTGATTACAAAAGCAGATTTCTAGCTTCTGTCTTCCATCTTATCTGTATGGGCTCACCACTGTGACCAGATTAGAACACAAGCATGAATGTGAGATTGTTTATTTTGGAGTAGGATTCATTTGGCAATTTTGGAGCATTGCTAATGATCTTCTCAGAGCCTGGCTATGTTGAGGAGTGTAGGAGAGAAGATAAGATTTTATCTTAAGATTTAAAAAAATCATTTTTTATGTTAAGAGATTCTAAAGCTTCATGTGACAGGGCATATATGACATTGTAATAATGTAGAGAGTAATGGATGTTATTAAATATTATATTGGCAGTCATGTATTTCTTGGGGGTACAGTGAAAAAAGGGTCCCACTGAGTCCCATTGGTAGTAAATGAATAATATTTGGAACAGATTTATTCATTACAGTCTTTCTCATGTATTTGGAGATGGGATGGTTATTAAGAGGTTCCAGTATTTTAATTAAAGAGCTTCAATTGAATGTGTTTGCAGTCCTTTGACCTTTTTATGATTTTTGTAATAATTCTGAGCGATTCTATTGCAATTCCTCAATGAGTTTGATGCAGCGTTAAGGTGCGGTAAACAGGCATTCAGGAGCAGCTCTTAAGCTCTCGTTGTCAGATTCTCTAAGCGAAATTAATATAATATTTGAGTATTTGCAATAAGACCACTCAGAATGACAGGGGAGCTTCTATTCTATATTCTGGCATGTTTCAGTTGATAAGATGCATGATGTTGATGGCTTTGTTGTATTCTTTGAAGAAATTAAAGAAGTAATCAGCAAATGTGGATCGGGAGAGGGAGCTGGTAAAACTATCAGTGGAGCATAATGCTAATCATGTTTTACTTCAGTGCAACTGAATAACTATAGCGCCGAATGAATCATTCGTCAAGCTTTCGTTTCGCTCTCATTACATAATTCTAGCAGCAAGGGATATTAATTGTATTTCTTAAAAGACGGAAAAAACATTCTGTCTTTGTTATAGAGGCTAACCTGAAAAGAAAAAAAAACAATAGCATGGGAGTCATTTACCAAAACATATTTGTATGTTAGTTTTGCATTACTCTTGTTCTGTATTTGTTGTCCTTTATCAAAACAAAAGCCTATACCATGGTAGAAACAATACATATTTAGATGCTGTATTGGATTGATGTGGTATTTCTGTCGTAATTGTTTATTCTAGTTGTTTAAAAACATGATTTTTTTTATTTGTAAAGCTCAGACACATATGTATATTCAGTATTTACCATGTTTAAATATATAAAAATAATAAGAATAATATATAGTATTCAAAATACGATCCTTACAAAATGTACCATGAATAATATATTATACAACTGAAGTATTACATTTATATGGAGATACACAATTTACATGTATGCATCAGTACTTCAATATTTCCATATATTACACGTATGTTTGGTCTTCTATGTTTGATTCTTCCTTCCTGCTTTGCCTTGGTGACCAGTAGTTCAGTGGCCAATGTGCACCATTGTTAGTTGAGCACCAAACCCAACTGGATGAGAGTGAAAATGCTACCAAACGGTTCAGCTTGTTAGTGGACAAGCACTGAAGATATATATCACTTAGCATGGTGGTAATTTCTGTAATGTGGTAAAGGACTGTAGTACTTTGGTATCATGACCATTATTACCACTATAACATGAATGTCGGTCAATCAAACAAGATATAATAAGCTATAAAAGAACTGCTTAAATACCTTATTCCAAAGTTAATAGGAATTAAATGTCTAAACGGGCCCAGTTTCTTTCCTGGCATCATCCTCAAACTCTCACAGACTGCCGGATACTGCAGTGATGCAGGGAGGAGAGAACTATGTTGGGGTTGACCAAGAAAAAGAAGAGTCACAATAAAGTATTTAATTTGATCACATTTCCATTAGATGATACAGGTTACAATCCATTTTGGTGAGTAATCCCTACTGGTTGTGGAAGTATAAGATACTTTTTATAGTTTCTGAATGTTGACAGGAGAAAGCTGCTGATTCATACTCATGTTATTGGCACTTCACAGCAAGTGGGAGGTGAAAGTACTTGTTACAGAACAGAGTGGAATACACAGCCTTAGTTCTGACAGGCTTTAAAACTTAGAAAGCATATTTCTGTGAAGATAAAAACAATATGCTTTCAACCAACATAAAGTTGCTGTAGCTAATGAAACAAGTTTGCATGCCTTACTTACAGCTAGCTGTTCCTATTTCACTCCCTATGTCAGTACTGTTCTCTCCACCCTTTATTATTAACCAACCCCTTCCACTAATATATGTTAACCAGGAGATTTCAATGGTGCCAGGTAACACTTAATACAAATATAAAGTCATGCTTGCTACAACGTGTGCGTTCAGAAAACGCGCATCTGAGACCTACACTGGGAATAGAAGAACATGACAGGTGAGGTTAATGGGATTATTTAACTAGCTAGAACCATTTTAAGATGGTGTTACACCTACACATTGCTGAAGGGATAAGTCAAGATCTTTTTCTGTTTGAGGTTTACCATTGCATACTTTTCTGTTTGTGGTGGCTTTTGACATGTCAGACATATCATTTAAGATACGGCCAAAGATAGCATCTACTTTTCTGCCTATGGCAATCTATGGCCATGTTTAGACACATTACCATAGGCTGGAAAGTAGATGCTATCTTTGGCCATATTTGAGCAAGCTTTATGTTGGATGCTCCCAGTTTCTATACTTTTAATGGCGAGGTGGTGCCTCCATTAGAAATCACTTGGTAAGCAATCTCTAGTTCAGTATTGGTACATGGCTAAAAAAGCAACCTGTTCCACAGCAATGATAGAAGGATCAGTGTGTGCAATGTGTGGCAGTACTGCAGCATTGAGAATAGAGTGCGTGCACAATCAGATCGTAATGCAGAGGGACAGGACTTCTCCTCCCCCATTCCACTGGGACTCCAGCCTCTTTGGAGGATCCCACTGCTGCCTGCCAGCCATTTATTTATTCATGATCAGTCTTTCCAGCAAGCATGCTCATTTCACCCCAAAACGCTTTCTTTCTCATATTGTAGGGGTTATTATGGATGTGTAAAAACATGGTTGTAATAACTTCCCCCTTAGTTACCTGTACAGCATACAGCTATGACCAAACGATTTGCATCACCTACAATCTTAGCATTGAGACATAATTAGATATGAACATAACTTAGATATTTTATTTTACATCATGCAAAGAAACTACAACATTATATTGCAAAGGTCTACCGGAAGCCATAATAGTATTTCATGTTAGATTCAATTTTTGAGAGTTTTTCGTTAAGTATATGGAAAACTACAATGCAGTATGTAATTCAATATGTTAACGTAACATTATTCAGCAGGTTTCATTCGACTTTATGAAGCAAAATTAGTTACTTCTATAGGGTGATGCAAAACATTTGGCCATAGCTGTACAGTGCCCTTGGTGGTTGGTGCACTGCTGTAACTATAGCAAGACTCTTAAAGTGGTCTGTACATTTTAAAATATAGTGTTCACATATGTAATGAAGGTTGCTGCTGTTTGAGTCTATGCAAAAAAATATATCAGCTCTATTGATGTTTGTAAATGTTTTACTTAGCATGGATTTGCATAACACCTTAGTGGTGCATTATAAACAAATATAAACTTCATCCAGCATTCCCTTATGGACACAAGTCTTTGAGTTGTTCCTGTACTACTGGTGAAAATAAATCTCCTCTATTGCTGATCTTCAGAGAAGTACTGTGGGATCTTCATGTATCTCAGTTTAAAGATCCTTGAACAGCATGGCATCCACATACACCAGGCAGGAGATTATTATTATTATTATTATTATTATTATTTGTTTATTTAGCAGACGCCTTTACCCAAGGCAACTTACAGAGACTAGGGTGTATGAACTATGCATTAGCTGCAGAGTCACTTACAATTACATCTCACCCGAAAGACGGAGCACAAGGAGGTTAAGTGACTTGCTCAGGGTCACACAATGAGTCAATGGCTGAGGTGGGGTTTGAACCGGGGACCTCTTGGTTACAAGCCCATTTCTTTAACCACTGGACCACACAGCCTCCTATATTTGCTTTTTTTCGGGCTGTATCCCTGCAGGATTACAGAGCTGGGGCTGTTTGCTTCTGCAGACTCCCTCCACGGAACTACAGATGGATTGTTCACCCTGTGTTTGTCTTACAATCAAGTCTGTTCAACCAATAACCATTTTTTAATTTATTTCTTTTTAAATTGTATGTGGGTGTTATTCAAGTCACTATTTTTCAAGTGTAACATTCGCCAGTGTAAACGTTTTTACTAGGCCAACATTTTCCTGATATCTCACAATCATTGAATTAGAGAGCCACAAACCAGATTCACTTTTAAGTTGGGAAGCAGTAATTGAATCTGGAAAACAGAAGCTATTGCAAATAGTAAGATTTTGGTGACCTTCCCATTTTTAGACAGCCACTATTAGGGGACAACGGACAAGGGCATTATAGCCTTCCAGAAAGCTGTTTCCTAAATCTATGTTTCAAACCATGATGTCTCTTTAAAATTCAAGCATAAGAAAAAATAATCAGACAATAGTATTTTTTATATGCCTATACATGACGCTTTTGGTGTCAGGAAGATTTGGGTCTCTTTCTTCCCATTGTTTTGTGGATAGGGTATTCCATCATTTTGCATGTCTGATTTTTCCCTGCACCCTTGGGAGTGTCCACATTCTCTTAATTCTTTTGGGACCTTTACTAAAAGAAATCTCATTTTGCCTTTAAAACAACGTGTCACGTCCAGCATCATCAAAAACAACTGTTGCTGTTGACAACCCCAAATATTTATTACTTGGTAAAAAAAAAAAAATACTATCTGAATGCTTAAAGTTGCAAGACAGGTGAAATATGTAAAAGCGTTTTACCATTTTTCCTATATTAAAGTAAGTGCACTGCACAGGAGAGGAACAAAACCATTGGTGTAAAACTAGCAAAAAACAACTTAGTTGCAGTTCAGTTATTGTTCTCAATAGTTCTGCTAGTTTTCTACTGCTTTATTATTATTATTATTATTATTATTATTATTATTATTATTATTATTATTATTATTATTATTATTAGATGTTATTAAAGTTTGCCTTTGCCTTTGTACTTGTTTCAAAATATAGGCCCCATATGTCACTGCGGCTTATAAAGGTATGTATTTTTACATACGGTTTATGAATAGCAGTTTATTACTCACCTTACTGCATTTGCAATTATCAGTTGCCGTTACTCATAGACTGATGATTTTCATTTCCATTTAAATAATAATAATAATAATAATAATAATAATAATAATAATAATAATAATAATTTTAAATTATATTTTATTAATAACTTGAAATTGCCTGACTGAGTAACAGTTATATTTTCCATAATTGTAAATAATATCTGAAATAAATGTCGTTATTGAAAAAAAACAAAGCTGTAATGTTAACGGGTTTGCAGTCAGCAGCTCAGCACTGGTTAGAGTACTCTGTCGAAACTGATAGGTTTCATTTGTTGTTGTGTTGTTGTTCTGTAGCAGAAAAACTACTTGTGTATTTTGAGACGTGAAAGCATGTTTAGCACGCAGGTGGTACAGCAGACTAGATGCACTTCTGTGATACTGGAGAACTCACTTTGACAGTAGATGCAAGCAACCCTGTTTCTATCCAATGAACCATCAGAAAGTTTTTTTTTAAAAAGTCCTATTCACAAGTAATATAAACTGGTCTGTATGAAAAATATTAAAATCTTTAAATGTGTCTTATTTGTGACCACACATGTAGAAATGGATATTGGGGCAACACTATAATAACATGCTGTCTTACCCATCTGAGGTGTGAAAATGTAGGATTGTAATTTCTGGTTAATTACTTAATTAGTGAGCAATTGTTTTTATTATCTATATTTGATATTGCTTCCAGTAAAAATGTTTATGGCTGGTACAGAAAAATGGAGCAGACATTCCTATCATCCAGTCTAAGGTTGTCAGTCCATTAATCTTTATGCATGTCAAGTACAATGCGTGCTACAGGGATGTAGTCTTCTGTTCTTCTGGTATTTAGATTTTAAAACAGAATATTCAAAAGAATTTAAAAAAAACTACTGCCAGTAAGTGACCCTCTTGGGAACTTTTTCATAACTCCTCCTGACTTTTATTGTTGTGTTCCAGGTTCAGACAGGATCTATAGTGCCTTTACTGGCCTCAATTACTGTCTGTCGTTAGGAACAGTAGCTGGTTGTTCAAAAAGTCAGTAACAGAGGTCCTGGTCTATTTTGTTTGAACCCAGAACATACAGATGATGCAGTTGAATGACTCAAGGAAGCAGACATAGTGAAGAGGTTTCCAGTGACGAGGTCTGCCCTCTGTAGGGAAAGTTATCAAAATGTACAGGGAAAAAAGTAAACTTATTTCGGTTTTAGATATGTCAGCTTTGGATAAGTTCAAACATTTGGACAGAGGCATATTGCTTTCTTGTCCTGGGCATGGTTTTATATCCATCTTAACAATTTCTGACACGTTGCTAAGTGAAAATGATCAAAAAACAAAAATTTGAACTTGCTTAATTAAAATTCATTTAATTAAAAAAACGCTGAAGGCTAACTTTGAACTGACTCATTGTGTGACCCTGAGCAAGTCACTTAACCTCCTTGTGCTTCGTCTTTCGGGTGAGACATAATTATAAGTGACTCTGCAGCTGATGCATAGTTCACACACCCTAGTCTCTATAAGTTGCCTTGGATAAAGGCGTCTGCGAAATAAACAAATAATAATTGAACTTACAGTACTGTGCAAAAGTTTTAGGCAGGTGTGAAAAAATGCTGTAAAGTAAGAATGCTTTCAAAAAATCATGTTAATAGTTTATATTTATCAATTAACAAAATGCAAAGTGAGTGAACAGAAGAAAAATCTACATCAAATCAATATTTGGTGTGACCACCCTTTGCCTTCAAAACAGCATCAATTCTTCTAGGTACACTTGCACACAGTTTTTGAAGGAACTCGGCAGGTAGGTTGGCCCAAACATCTTGGAGAACTAACCACAGTTCTTCTGTGGATTTAGGCAACCTCAGTTGCTTCTCTCTCTTCATGTAATCCCAGACAGACTCGATGATGTTGAGATCAGGGCTCTGTTGGGGCCATACCATCACTTCCAGGACTCCTTGTTCTTCTTTACGCTGAAGATAGTTCTTAATGACTTTCGCTGTATGTTTGGGGTCGTTGTCATGCTGCAGAATAAATTTGGGGCCAATCAGATGCCCCCCTGATGGTATTGCATGATGGATAAGTATCTGCCTGTACTTCTCAGCATTGTGGAGACCATTAATTCTGACCAAATCCCCAACTCCATTTGCAGAAATGCAGCCCCAAACTTGCAAGGAACCTCCACCATGCTTCACTGTTGCCTGCAGACACTCATTCGTGTACCGCTCTCCAGCCCTTTGGCGAACAAACTGCCTTCTGCTACAGCCAAATATTTCAAATTTTGACTCATCAGTCCAGAGCACCTGCTGCCATTTTTCTGCACCCCAGTTCCTGTGTTTTCGCATAGTTGAGTCGCTTGGCCTTGTTTCGACGCCGAGGTATGGCTTTTGGCGCAAGTCTTCCATGAAGGCCACTTCTGACCAGACTTCTCCAGACAGTAGATGGGTGTACCAGGGTCCCACTGTTTTCTGCCAATTCTGAGCTGATGGCACTGCTGAACATCTTCCGATTGCGAAGGGAATTAAGCATGATGTGTCTTTCATCTGCTGCAGTAAGTTTCCTTGGCCGACCACTGCGTCTACGGTCCTCAACGTTGCCCGTTTCTTTGTGCTTCTTCAAAAGAGCTTGGACAGCACATCTGGAAACCCCTGTCTGCCTTGAAATTTCTGCCTGGGAGAGAGCTTGCTGATGCAGTATAACTACCTTGTGTCTTGTTGCTGTGCTCAGTCTTGCCATGGTGTATGACTTTTGACAGTAAACTGTCTTCAGCAACCTCACCTTGTTAGCTGAGTTTGGCTGTTCCTCACCCAGTTTTATTCCTCCTACACAGCTGTTTCTGTTTCAGTTAATGATTGTGTTTCAACCTACATATTGAATTGATGATCATTAGCACCTGTTTGGTATAATTGTTTAATCATACACCTGACTATATGCCTACAAAATCCCTGACTTTGTGCAAGTGTACCTAGAAGAATTGATGCTGTTTTGAAGGCAAAGGGTGGTCACACCAAATATGGATTTGATTTAGATTTTTTATCTGTTCACTCACTTTGCATTTAGTTAATTGATAAATATAATCTATTAACATGTCTATTTTTGAAAGCATTCTTACTTTACAGCATTTTTTCACACCTGCCTAAAACTTTTGCACAGTACTGTAATGTTTAAGGTCTTTATTCTCTAAGGCTCTAAACTTAACATTTTCCATAAAACCTTATCTGTAAAACATGTATCAATCAGATTGAACCGAGAGTCCTTTCATAACATGACTTTGAATTGCATGGCACGAAAACTATTAAGACCTTTCAAGACCAAACAATCTTTACCTCAGTTCTGCAGGCACCAATGTAAACCCTTTTTAAAAAGGCATAGAGGATTTATATGTGCTTTTAAATTGGAGGTCAAAGGCTTAGCAGGGGTTGAGATCTAAGGCAAAACTGTAAACTCCAGAGACTCATTGGCCACATACTAGAAATGTAGGTATATTCTAATTGAGTAGAAAAGGCTAGTTTTCATGGCTTCTGCTGAAGAGAGGGGCACTCTTACCACATTTATATTTGATCACAACAGTAGAGCATATATCAGAGGAAGAGTACCTGAAAAACTCAATACTAACTGAGCTGCAGCAGCCTGTCATGTCTTCTGCTTTATCTTTATCGAAGACTGCGCTAGTGGGGGCTCTGTTCTCAATAACACAGGAAGCGCAATCTTGGTTGTCCCACTCATGTGCCCCCATGCAGAAAAGATGCTTATAAATTAAATTAGTAATACCTTCATTTGGCTAAAATTGCATTTGGGTTTGTGAAGATAAATGAGTTCTTTGGACCGTAACAGTCTTTAAATATAGATCTAACAGTTTCTCCATTTCTGCAGGACCTTCCAACCTTGACATAATTCTCTGTGTGCCTCTTGTGTTTAACAGTAAAGGCTGACACTTGAGGTAACAAAGTGTGTTGTAAAAAGAGGGCAGGCTTGGTGCCTTTTCCCCTCAGTACAGGGAGTGTGCTATGTGTTGCTGCCTAGCTCAGCTGCAAGCTCTTGGCTACAGTGATGAATGAAATACGTTGCCATTTGGTGGTTCATCTTGCCTGGGGTAGCACAAGCAACTCGACAGCCCTTCCCACCAGACGCCCAAAAAGTAACAGGATTACAGCTAGATTTATTTATTTGATTTATTTTGAATTTGCAGTTTAATATGCTCTCCAGGCTTTATAAAATATTGTACAGTCTAAGAATTGTTTTTGAAACCATCAGTTACAAGGCGCTTCGTCCGCGTTCTTAATCCCTGAGTTATGGTCAAATTAAACTAAAAACTGTTTTTATGACACAGTAGAAAATCCACACAAAGGCAGATTTTCTTACATAGCTGATTGCTATTGGTTCAGTGGTTTTGTTTCATATAACATTACAATATAATGAATACATAAATTATAATTAACATACTGAAGGACTATTGCAAATTAGGCAAGCATTTTCTTTTTTTTACGATCAATCTATCTCTATAAGTGTACATGTATAAACCTTGTTATATATTTTCTTTCCACCATGTGATAACCTACATATCAACTATATTGTTATCAAAATGTGTAGTTCATCAAATGGTAAAAAGAGGACACCTACAAAGTAAAATTCTGTTATTGCAAAAATACAGCGAAACAGAAATAAAACTTATAGCACTGAAAAAAATGACAAATTGAACTCCACAAAACAAGAACAAAATAAGGAACACACTATGAACCGGACTTGAGCATTGCGGGCTGGAGGATTAATGGTTCATTTATTCAGTAGCACTGTCATTTATTCAGTAGCACTGCTGACACTATCAGACAAATGAAGGTGGGAGCAACAGGCTAGTCAGGGACAAAATTGAATCTACATGCATGAAAATTTTGAAAGGGATTCCAGAAGCTGTTCCTTTCCACACCACACCACAAGAACGGAAGGAAACCTCTGGGGGCCCTAACTTAGAAATGTATCCGGAGTAAAAGAAACCCATTGTTACTGCAGAATGTGGGATACACCTTTTGTTTGTTTTACTCACTATAGCTAATCTCTCAAAACAATAACTATCTGTCCTTTTATAAATGCTCATTGGCAAATATTACTGCCTAGACAGTTTCCTGAAGGGAGGAAAAGATTTAGCAAAGGGTTTAGTAGCTTGTTTACCATTCATTGTTTAGGTTAGTTGGATGACAAGGTGGGATAGAAACAAAGATGGGTTTTAATTCCTCACTCTGAATGATAATGTGCATCTGTTGCACTAGTGAGGCGACATCATCACTGCTGCTGTAACATACATCACATTGCATTTTTACTCTCAACAAAGAAAGATCGTGTAACTATGATTTGCAGTTAAGTTATCAAGTTAGCAAAAAAAAAAAAAAAGAATATTGTTTTTGTGCTGTGAAACCACATGGCTGGAAAAGCTTTTATTTTCTGGGCACCTATAAACCAGTAAAAATATATATATATATATATATATATATATATATATATATATATATATATATATATATATATATATATATATATATATATATTTTTTTTTTTTTTTGATTCATGTAGCAGTATAGTGTCTGACATAATTATTATATGGTAATACTGCTTGTCAGTGGTACAATGTCAGGGTACAGGAATTGGTTGCCACACATTCTATCCTCTGTCACTCTACACATACCAAATATGACAGTTCTATTTTTACAAAATCAGCTCCATCAACCCAACATTTGTTTTGAAACCCTTTGAGGGCAACACTTTACATTACATTTTTTGTCCTGTCCCCCACAATCTCTCTCCTCAATAAAGCAGGGTATCGTAGCAGAGACAGACATGTGGTGGATCAATAAGTAATGAAGGTGCATACTGTACCTCCCTTGTATAAGTCAGCATATTCGTGTTCCTGCTAATCTGCCGTAGTGCGGGCTGTAATAGATATGCAGAACACAGACTGAGATGACCTTAATCAAGTGGAGCACACAGCAGGAGCAGGCCTCCGAGTGGAATAGTTAATCGCTTTCATTCAGCTGAAGGATTAAAATGTTATTGTTGATTTCCTTGTTTTGGAGACTTGTCAGGCACCAGTGTGAAGTCAGCTATATGCAATCTGCCTCTAAATATTTTGTATGCATCCCACAAATTGCATTTGGTTTGATTCAGTCAGCAATATTTGCTTTGGATGTGGATTTAAGAGTGAACCACTCTTTATTGAACATTTTATATCAATTGGCTAGCCTTTTTGGCTAAACCTAACATACCAAAGACCAGAGAGTTCCCAGAGAGCCATAAAATATGTTGAAGAACCGATAACTCACTATTTTAATAATTAAATAGTGTTTCTGTAAGATTACTGTAGCTTGGTAGACTGATGAACACTGTGACAGCCTGAAATAGGACTGTAAACTCTTCCAGGTTCAATCCATGGAGAAATAAGGACTAGATAACGATAGATAACGATAGGTTACGGATGTAACCCTGGTTCCCTGAAAGAGAAGATGACTGCCAAATCAATACTTTTGGGATATGCCTGCTTGTCAGGTATTCGCTGAGCATTTTATATCAAAGTTGCCGTTAGGCCCCTCCATGGAGTGACGTCCTCAGTCCTGCATCCCAAGGTAATAAATAGCCACTGCACAGAGACTTCAGTCTCTTTTGCATTGAACCCGCGAATGCGAGTGATGCGACCTCACAAGGTTGGCGGTCATCTTCTCTTTCAGGGAACCGGGGTTACATCCGTAACCTATCGTTCCCTTTCAATTCGAAGATGACCGCAAAATCAATACTTTTGGGAAAGTATACCAGAGCCGTCGTGAGGGAGAATGAGCGGACAGCATCTGAGGGACATCTCCCTACCACCATCTAGTGTTGGTGGTGTGAGTGTGCAACCTCAAGGACCCTAGGACCTATTAAACGCATAGAGGGATCTACGACGTTAAGTCGGTAGAACCTGGTAAATGCAAGCGGGGTAGTCCAGTAGTCCAGTAAATGCAAGCGGGGTAGGCCGGCATTAGTATACGCAGTCAAAACCATGACCACAATCCAATGGGACAGTAGCTGCTTAGACAAACGAAGAGCTGATCAGACTCACGCAGCGCTCTCGTTCTATTCACATAGCATCTCAATGCCCGAACTGGGCAGAGGGAATTTAATCTCCTATCTGACTCCTCCGTGAAGGGAGGGGGATGGAAAGCCTCTAGTTCCACTTATTGATTCAAGTGAAACGCTGTAATCACCTTAGGGAGGAAAACAACGTTTGTGCGCAACGATACCCTGTTTCCATCTTCCCAAACGTGCATACAGGAACTGTGCACAGACAGTGCCTGTAGCTCACTGACCTGCTTAGCGGAGGTGATAGTTAATAGAAAGGCTGTCTTCATAGAGAGATACTTCAGCTCTATGGTATCTATGGGCTGATACGGGGCCTTCGTGAGAGCCTCCAGTACCATGTCTAGACTCCATTCAGGGAGGACGTCCTTTATAGGAGGTCGTAACCGCTGAGCACCCTTTAGAAAACGGGTCGCCAGAATATGAGCGCCTGGGGATACTGAGTCGATGGGAACATGGCAAGCAGATATGGCTGCTAGGTACACTTTCAATGTAGAGGGGGATTTACCCGCCTCTTGTAGATCTTGCAGAAACTGTAAAATAACTGCTATAGGGCAATACATGGGATCATGGCCTCCGGCCATGCACCAGTTTTGAAAATATTTCCACTTATAGGTGTACAACACTCTTGTGGAAGAAGCCCTAGCTTTATGCAGTGTACTCACTGCTGCGTCTGAGAGCCCTAGCGCGGACAGACGGTGCCGTTCAGGGGCCAGACCCACAGTTGGAGACTGCCCGGTTCTGGGTGCCCGAGTGTGCCTTTCGCCTGACTGAGGAGATCCATGTGCAGCGGGATCTCCCAGGGCTGGCCTTGCAGCAGCTGGCCCATTTGGGGACCACCAGGAGGACTGTCACTCTGTCTCTCCTGACCTTCTTTAGGAAGGCAGGGAGCAGCGGTATAGGCGGGAAAGCGTATAAAGGCACTGTGGGCCATTCGTGCGCTAGGGTGTCGACGCCTAGCGGACCTCCGCAGCTGCAGAAGGAGAACCACAGGGGGCAATGGGTCGTCTCTGCCATGGCAAAGAGATCGACCTGGGCTTCCCCGAAGCGTTCCCAGATTTTTTTTTAAACGAAACGCAGTTGCGTAACGTTAGCTCAGCCTTCAGTTGCCAAGTTTCTGATTCTAGGGAAGTGGCAAGCCTACTTCCAGCAATTAATTGCAAATGAACTCACAAAAACTCGAAGAGTCAATCACAATTGGAAAAAAGGGTTAGAGTAATACTCACCACATTAACTACCTGTCAGTGAAAGGCAAAAGAGACTGATGTCTCCGCGTAATGACTATTTATTACCTCAGTGAGGCAGGACCGAGGACGTCACTCCGCAGAGGGGCCTATTGGCAGCTTTGATACAAAATGCTTAGCGAATACCTGACAAGCAGGTATATCCCAAAAGTATTGATATGGTGGTCATCTTTGAATTGAAAGGGAACCTAAAATGGGTTTAGTCTCCAAAAACTAAACAGCTTACTAAATAGTAGGAAAGAAATTAAAAACTAGATAAATGACATAGGTTTGAAAAAGGCTACACTGGGGCACAGCTTCAGTAATTTGGTGCTCATTAGACATAAACAAAACACCAATTCTGATGCAATTCGACTTTACTTGCTAATAAAGAACACTCATTGCCCTTGGAGTGTTTCAAAACCATTAACAGCCTTACATATTATACTTCACCTCTAAACCAGAATAGCTTTACTGTAGAGCTCAATTAACCACATGGGTATAAACAGCCCTGGTTTATACTACCAGGATATCATTGGAATGTTACATTGTGACAATGATACAAGTGTGGATCCATTCTAGCAATACCATTGTAGTTGCCCTTGTGCTACTAATGCCTCTTAGTACATAAACAACCTTGCCATTGTTGTGCAGCTGCATTGCCAGTAAGGGTAAAGGGTAAAGAGCACAAATACAACACTTATTGCTATATTGTTTTGCAGGTACTTGTTAATTAATGAGACTGTGCATTTAGATTTAGAATGACTTTGAAAAAAGGTAAACAGGGAGTCGTCGATTCCTGTTCAAACTTGCTGATGAAAGGGCTCAGAATGGACTGCTGCAAATTTAAACACTCAGTGACTTTGATATTACAACCTACATTGAGTTGAAAAGCAAAATCCAGAAGGAAGTATATCTTATCACTTAATACCTTCTCATTAGAATATGGGGTTTAACAGTTATTATATGGCAGTGGGATCTATTGTAATGATCTAAACATTGGCAGATCTTCATGCCTACACTCTTTAAATCTATATAAATTTCTTCTTGTGCTTTCACCCACACACTTTACCACAAGAAAAAAAAACAGTAATAAGCCCACAGGTTTATACATTTAAGGGTAACACAATTATGCTCAATAAAATTCACAGCAGTGTTCCTATACCAGATTTTGCTAAGATACATTACCAAGGTCAGTTCCTTTGCAAGGATTGCTATTGCATCTTATTTCTGCTTCTTATCTGAAAGACTGCACATCCAACAGCACAGTGCCTGCACACCATGCTATGGTGCTTGTAAGCCAGGTAAGCCAATTAGTATAGCTACCTGCCCCACAGGCAAGCTTGCAAACCACTGAGCCAGTCACAGAAAACATGGCCAGAATAGTTAAAAAGCAACATTCTTTGGCTATACTTTTATAGTTTTTATTCACAATGCACTGTATGTTTCATCACTTACAAATGTATTTTTTTAGCTATCATTTTAATACTGTCCACTGAAAAGTATCCTGCAGAAAAAGGATTCCACTTCAGTCGGAGTAACCTATACCAAATTGAATGGATGTAATAAACAGGTATTGAGTCTGGTCAAAGCTCTGCTCCAAGACTCTGTTGGAAGTGAGGCAAAGTTGCATGAGAGTTGCAATGATGTAATCTGTCATTGCAATTTGTCGGGGATGTCTGTAACTATCCTCTTTTTAAGGTGGAAACTTGAGATATATATGGTTAGTTGTGGTTGTAGTTGTGATTTGGGCAGAAACAGCAGGTGGTTCAATATAAGTGTTACCTACAGCCCAGCAATTACCAGATTATTTGTGCTATCAAAAATAAATATGCATATGCTGTTTATATAATTCAGTCAGATTATTTATTAAAACAGACTAGACCACACTACTATAATATACATATTTTACACTACATTCTGTGGCCTTTCGCCTCGCCTTTTGAGATACACCTCCCCTATTAGACAAAGCCAAAAAAAGCAGGTGGAAGCTGGGGAGGAGGAAGCAGGGGCATAGTGGATTGAATTAAGATATAAATCATTTCCTTGCCGTTCATTGGACGCATTGTTTATCGAGGGACGCATAACAAACTAGCTATTAAATTGATGATTTAGTCTGGCATGGGAATCACCTAAAATATTCTTGATATTTATGTGATTTGATTTAAGGTTAAAGTGAGTTTCCTGCCAGAACCAGTGTTTTGCTTAATTCATGCTTAATTGTTAAAGCTGTATTCAGAGATTCTAAATCATTTGCTTTAATATTATTTAGACTGCTGAGGTGCTGGGAAGGTAACACAGTACTTTGCACTTATTTTAGAACTTATATATAAATATATTTACACATACAGTGTGAACTTCTGTATGAAACCTACCTCCATGGTTTCTACTGTTATACTTAATGCAGTTTGAAAGCACACTTAGTTTGTCTTCCAAGGATATTCTTTCAAAACCTATTAAAGATGGCATCACTCCTTGCAAATGAGTGACCTGTAAGCACCACGTTGCATGAGCAGCTGAGTTAGTAATTAAAAAACTCCAGTAGGAGGCCCATTTTATTATGCAACCTCATGCAATGTTAGCACACCCACCTAGATAAAACCTGGCAGTGAAACTGAGGGACAGACATTTTACTTGCTGTGTTGGTGTCACCTGAGTTTCTACAAGCAGAGGAATGCTATGTGGGACTACCCCAAGTAAGCACATCTAGGAGTCGATTCATTTATGTATTGAGGTCATATAGGTTAAGAGTAAACAATCCCTTTTTCTACCTGTAGTACTGATGTATTAAAAAAAATAGCTGCAAAAAAAAAACCCTAGATCTAAAACCCAGGGAACTCAAATGGTTCCCAATAATTTGCAGACTGCCAGTTGATATTAAATGAAATGAGATACTGCTAAAGAAAACTGAGAATCAGCGGCTGGGGAAATTGAAATTACTTTGCTTTGTTCAGCTCAGCTGAAAGTGACTGTGGTTTCTCCTCCAACTATTTGATTTTTCAAGGTGATTGTGAATCTAACCCCTGACCCCAATTTTCATTTTATTGATGGAGAGTTTGCAGATCAGAAGAAAGCAATGTGACTACTTTTAATTGTCATAAAACCAGCAAAGAAAGAAGACAGGCATATAGCAGACATGGGAACAGATATAGAATGCACTGCAATGGAACCTTAAGTCATGTTCAGTGAGGAGTTTCCAATTGAAAATGTATTGGTGGCTTCTAACCACGATTGCATGTATGTGGTTAGAAATCTTCCCTATTTTACCACCCAGTCTCATTCTTTTTTTTCCAGATGGTTTTCACCTTCATTATCACAATTGTTATACGCTACAACATTTTATATATATATATATATATATATATATATATATATATATATATATATATATATATATATATATATTTGGGTAAACACTTTAAATATAGACTTACCATTGCTAGATATTACTGACTGTACATGTATAATCTGTATTTGCTAAGTACATGTGATATTAATTATACCTTGACATCCCAGAGATTAAAAGGAAATAGCTGCTTTCTAAAAGGAAATAACTGCTTTCTATGGTACCATATCCACATCATTGCATCCGAAATAGAAATGAGCTTTGCAGTTAGAATTAAGAGCAACGTGATGTTTTTTGGCATACTAAAATGAAATCGCATCTGCTTTGTAGTGTCTTTGGGGATTTTCATTGTAATTTGACTCCATTTACTTGGACCACTCTTGAATAACCCTGGTAAACAAATATAAAAGAAAAAAAATCACTGAAGTGATAGCCAGCCCAGAAAATCATTTCATTTTTTGTTTGTTTGTAGTTTGCTGTCTGTTCGGTTGCTATGAATTCATGGCATGTAACAGTAAAGTGACACTTGGTTAGATGTATTGCTTTGTAGAGAAAAAAAAAGAAACTCTCTCTCTCATATCTCATACCTATCAACACATTTCACCCAAGACCATTTGTATTTGTTGTTTGTGTACTTTATGGTTTTGTGAGAAAGTTCCCACATATGGTATATTCTCTGCTTTCTTTTCACCTGGGTGAATGTGAGCAGTTTGTGTCTATGATGCCAATAATATACAGAAGTCAACACATACCCAGGACAGAATCAAATGATTTTATTGCCAAGTTTGGCAGGGAAAATGAACAGTTAAAAAGGGGTACTGTATACCAGTCAATTATCAAACAATTCCATGAAAGGTACCCATGTGTAGCTCTTACATGCTTATTTATTTTAGTTACAAACAAATAATTAAATGTTTAGGAAACAGACAAAAAATATATAAATTAAATAGTGAGACAATGTTGCAGGATACAAAGTTAAATGTTATATAGTTCTATATTTTCTTCAAACGACTATAATAATTGATACAATATTAACAATTTGTAATGGAAAATATTGCCTATCTAAACATTTTTTAGTATGAGTATTGAATTGCAGACATGGAAAATAAAATGGATCGAAATACTGTGAGCAAAAGCATGACTAAATATTACCCCAGGGCAACTCAACAAATAAAGCCTGGAGGGGAATAGCACAAAACAATTAGCCTGTTGCCAGGAAATTAGCTTCACTGGAGGCAGTCTGTGCAAACCTATAGAGCTGTGGTACAGTAATTGTTCCTTAGCAATCATGAGGAGTAACTTTTAAATCTTAAGAGATTCAGTCCTAGTACCTCTAATATGTTCAAAAATAACTTTGGAGCTGATGTTGATCACAGAAGTACATCTGAAAGCTTGAATAAAAAACAACGTAGACTTGAGGTGGAATTAAGAGGATTGTTGAGAAAAGGTCTCTTTGTTATCTTTAAGGTCTGAGGGTTCTAGTATAATACCTCGAATGCTCTTGTTTCAGCCTATGGCTAGAAATGATGACTTATAGAAATGGTGACTTGTAGAAATGGTGACTTGCAGAAAGGCTACTTTTCTAGAGAGCTGTGGCAGGTAATGATTACCTTGTCTAGTATAATCATTGAAGGCTGTAAGAAAACCAATGTCAGTGAGGGATATGCAAAAATCACCAATGGAAATGTCATTTTAGAAACCTGGAATCAGCTAGAAGTGATGCTTGGCATAAAAAGTACCCTGTGTTGTGTCAATGTGTTGTGTGACAGTGCAGTGTAAGTAGCAGAAAGCTCTTATTGTTCAGCTTCTCCACACTGCGGCCCTGGAATAACAAGGTCTAAACAAACATTTTACATTTGCAGTGCATTTAACATTTATTCATTGCCCATATAATAAATCACTTCTTGACCCTTTAGCAAGTATTATAAAAACAGCCTTTAAAAATCCTGTTTCCGGCCGTGACAATGATCCAGTGAAAAATAATTAGCCTGGTTTCTTTTTAATCTTAAATGTATTCACACCACTTTCTTCCCGTTCCCTTTCAGTCCCACTCTGAGGACAGTCATTGTGCCTTAATATATTTCAATGTGTTTTCTTATAATCCTTGTATTCCTTCCTTAAATAACAGCTAAATAGGTTTAGTTTAAATTACTAGCGGAAGAAAAAATGATCACAAACAGTACCATTAAGGTTGCCTTAACATATGCGCTGTGCCCTTATCAATGCGTTTCAGCTCCTGCCTCATTATATTACAAGACAATGCATCTCCGAGTATCACTGTGGCAGTGGGCTCAATAGTGTGATATGGCAGGTGATGGATTAGTGCAGCTGGAGCAAGCTGATGTCGTTGCTGAAATTCTTTTCCAATATCCAGTTTAATTTACTTGGGTCAGATAATGCTTCTGCAGCTCAGGAATAGATGCACTAACCTTCAGGAAAGAAGTGCAATGTAGACTGTGAAACCATAATAATGGAGTCAACCCAGTTGCTCACGCTATGGCAGATTGTCTCTGTGACACCAGGGCCTTCATAGCCATTGGTCTCTATCTGTCTATGAGTCAAGAGGCTAGATATCAAGACAACATGAAAGCCTAGCCCAGGGAATAGTGGAAATGTCACTGCAGCAGATGGAGAAACGAGAAGCTGATATAAATGGTACAAAATTAAGTACTTCAGCTGTATTTAACTCTGTAAAACTATATACCATAAATACAGTACCTTTTGTGCCAGAACAACACCATGTGGCACACACAAATGTAGCCTGTAGTTTTAGTCACTCCCAAATAACCTGCAATACAATCAAATTGACACATTCAAAATTGAACCCATCAGCACTTGAACTGTGTTAAAAAATGATTGCTTGGATTTTGTTGTAAAGCTTTTGTGTCCTTAGTTCACAGACGCTATAATTAAAACACAAAAAGGCAGGTGGATGTGTGAATCTTTAATGTAAGGTTGTGTGGTCATGTGATTACAAACAAAAACAGCTGACAGCTTGTAAAATACTGCTGATGCAGTTTTTTTTTTAACACCTTGAGCTTTGGTAATTAGCACAAGACCCAGAGCAAGCTACAACCCTCCATTATTTACAAAAACACATATTTTAATTTGTAAATGGGAACTGGTACCCTTTTTTTTGTATGCAATGTATGGTCAGTGAAAGGACTGCCTAATCAAACATTGGATTATAGATCATGAATTGTGTTTTTCCTGCGTGTTCCACGTTCCCTGATGTTTCTACGAAAAGCCCCTTTTAAAAGCACTTGTTTTAACACTACATGCTAACTGTGGGCAATTAGTTTTCTTTCTATATAGGTCTGGGCCAAGATGCATTCTAATCTAATCTAAACTTATAGGCTTTGGTGATTATTTGTGCACAATATTTAGAAAATGTCAATATACAGTATGTGGCAGACAACATCTTTAAATAGGTAAAACGTATAACTGGATACTGTGAAATGATCCTGTTTATTTCATGTAGTGCTTGTGAGAGGAGAGGTCTACTGTATTGACAGCACTGGAGACAATCCAGCATAGTGCCAAGCAATATCTGCCTGCTTTAAAATGGGCTTTAAAATCGGCTGCAATTGGGGAGTGTGGGCAGTTAGGTTCCATCGTCCAAGGTCTCTGTTCTAGACTGCGCATGTTACAGTAATCGTGACAACAGGGGGACGAGGGCAGATCTGTGGTATGGATCAGAGTCCTCTGTGGTCCGAGCCAGAACCATTAATTTCATTCCACCAAGCTATCTGGATTGAACAGTTCAGATTGCAAACAGCTGAAACTGTAGTACAAGGATTGCAATTACTTTGACATTGCCAACTCTAGTGTTCTTTCGTTTCTTCTGTTTGATCAGGGAGTCAATGCACTGTAGCACCACATGCTCAATGTGTCAACTGTCTGGACTGGTGTTTGATCCTGCCAAAGCAACTAGTCTTATCACTGGAATGAGGCAATGTGCTGGGTCTGGCTGGTGGGTGTCCTTAACCTCCATGGTGCCGCCCTGCTAGGATTAAAAGATATTCTCTCACCAGGGGACAGTCTCTGACATATACTGTATAGTATCATCAACTGTGATGTAACTAACTGTAAATGTGTTATTCTTATTCACATTGAGGATTATAAAGTGCTTTGTATCAAAATGAATGTCATCTAATGTTCCTTAAAGTCTGATGCAGCTGTCATTACTTGCCAGATAAATGATTGTTGCAGAGGATATTTATCCAGTTATATACCGAGCAAACATTTTAGTGTATGAACACATTTAAAAAATGTATTTCGAGGTTACATATTGGACTGGATTTTTTAGGTTTGCCACCTTTTAAAGCAAGTTAATTGTTTATTTTAGAACATCACATTTTTAAAAGGCAGCCTGAATTTTAAAACTCTTATTTTTCTCTACAACAATATTGATTTAAAAATGTCCCTGTTGGGCAGGATGTTTTACTGATACTGTTTGGCATTAATATAAAAGGCACGTTAAATAATAGAGCAGCAGCTTCAGTACTACATGCATCACAATGCTGTAGATTAATGCAGGGTCTACACAGTTTTACAATCTGAAGGCCTGCTGTTGGGAACCTTCAGTTAAGGTTATTCCTCATTAAGAAGTCATCTATAATTCATTCAGCAAGGCAATAGCACAAGTATTTATAAAACTTTAATATATTACTAGAGCCATTTTCCTGTTACATCAACACCACTGGGAAACACTTTATTTAAGCTACCTGTATGCTAATTAATCTAAATATGATTTTCTGCAACTCCTGTTGAACGTATAGAAATGCATATAATTATATATTCTCTACACCTGCAGATATTTTACACCTTAGCATTTCATCAAGAACATACACTTTAAAAATGGT
Source organism: Acipenser oxyrinchus oxyrinchus (assembly GCA_030684275.1). Classification (NCBI taxonomy): domain Eukaryota; kingdom Metazoa; phylum Chordata; class Actinopteri; order Acipenseriformes; family Acipenseridae; genus Acipenser; species Acipenser oxyrinchus. Next base: position 11,464,424 of record CM060259.1, on the reverse strand, counting down.
CTGTGTGTAGCATTCAAGAATGTTTGTGACACTTCCATTAAGTATTGTAAATATTTATGCTGAGATATTTTGCAGCTCCGTATGTGTTTTGCAACTGACACTAGACTTTAGAAGGGGTGTGGTGGCATTATTTTGTTAAGTAATTTGCTTGTTTAGGATAAAAAAATATAGCCTGTGCTTTAATATTTAACAGCCATGGGCTATTTGCCTTATTTCTGCATTATTAATGATGTTTTGACGTTGGTGAGAAGCAACCCTCAATGACAGTTCCTGGAAACATACGAATCTGCAATTAGGACTTTTGCCAGATCTGAGAAGCAGTCCGTGGACATGTTTATTGATGACTCTTTGTTGAAAAGCTCTTGTAAACAGCTATTATCTCTGGGTTCATATTATTCCTGCACTTACAAAAGAGGAGAGGAAAATACACAGACAAAAAACACAAATCATAGCAATTACCAGAAACCACACGACTGCAGGCTGTACACCAATATCCTTATGTAACGTAGAAAGTAGACTTGAAATAATCAAATGTACATTTTTACTAACCTTTTTTCTATGTTCTCTATCCTTTTTTCTGCTTTCCTTGACATTCCACACCTCAGGAAGTGGAGGTTAGTAATCCTTTCTAAATCTGCACTACCTTTTTTCATTTAATTTTAGATGTTCCCTGGAAGATATCCAGAAACCTTGCACTACAGATGTTACCTGCTAACATTCATTAGACAAAACAGTGGCTTGAATACTAAGGTGACATTGAACAAAAAAAGATAGGTACTGTAAGTAAATTACTTAACACAACTGGGTTAAGAAATATATTCTAGACTTCAAGTAATTCCCAGTATGTAGATGGATTAACCCTTTATAAGGTGTCCGTTATAAAAATTCAACATTTTGATAGTTTACTATGTGCTTGTATATTTCTCTTGCTTTACCATGGTTTTTATAATCGTTACCTTGCATGTGTGTGATTAACTGTCATTTCAATGCTTTTCTGCACTTAGATTTGTTCATGTTATGCCATAGTGCTCATCTTTTGTACCATTGGGATCTATTTTAATGATAAACAGTGGTGGATCATAATACCCCTGCACTAAAATGTATAAACCTGATTTCCTGGTTTACAGTCAAGGTACAGATTTTTTGGGATGGGAACTAAAAAGCAAAACAAACATCTGGTGCTTTTGATTTGAGTTCTCATCCAAATCCCTTCAATGCAATATGAAATATATGCATGGATTAAATTGAACCTGTTTTCAATGCTACATACACACCAAAGAGGGCCTTTGTTAATTTCCCAGTTGAACATTTTCAAAGTGTTGTCATAGTGAGCCTTAAAATATGTTGACCTTCACAGGAAGCCAATAAAATCAGCTCCAGTGAAGTACTGACTTAATTAAATGACTGAATAGTGAATATTTATTGTGTTCATGCATATTCTAAATAATTAGAGACTTCCAACCTTGGGAGAGGGAAACCTAAGTGATGTGTCTAATATTTCTACATAAAACACAAGGAAATGCCTTAGAGCATTTTTGCCTCCCAACACATTACAATAATTGCAAACAGAACACTGATTAAAATAGGAATATATGGGTATTTAAAAGTTTATAGACATGGGCAAGAGATGAAAATGACATGTACTAAATATACTGAATATTACATATGGGAGGTCACAGTAATTCACAGGTTGAAACCCCAGTCTCCTGCCATGTCACTTATTTGTTCTGTAATGTTTCCTATTCAACTGTTTAAGTCTAATTAAATTCATAGGCACAGCTTATGTCACATTAATCACAAAACATGGTGACTGGAACCATTTTTTTATAAACAGCTAAGTTGTTGACATTCTGGAATGTTCATTATGTGCTGAAAGTATCACGGCTGATCTGTTGTTTCATAATGTGAAGTCAAAGGTTGGATCTAGTCAGAGCTCTGACTCACAAATCAGTTGAAATTTGTCTTAAAGCTGTTTCTGACCGATTATGAATGACCTCTAACAATTGGAAAGCTCTTAGGCTTTTAGAGGGCCAACGATTGCCTGTCTGTTCACAGGGGGATTCTAATCGAATTATTTTAATGTTTATCATAGAAACACTGTCAGAAAAAAATAACTGTATATATATTCTGTGTTACATTTAGTCACATTAAAATACTTTGTAATAAATTGAAAAAATTGTCAATTTGTGGAAAAAGATTAATAAGCCAGGAGCTTTCTGAAGTGTAACTTTTATTAACCAATTTACTTCTATGATAAGGCTGCTAGGCTCTAAATTTAAATTGCAGGCAGAGCATTGACTGAAATGAAGACATTTTTACAAAGGTTTCTATAAATACAATGAAGGTTGATATTAAAGAATCAGTTCTAGATATTTGTTAAAGAAGACATCAGCAATCCGGAATGAATTTCTACTTTGGCACAACCATAAACGGTCCATTTAAGTTTATTAGCATCAAATTAGAGAATTGATTTTAAAGTACTGGTTATCACTCCTTAAAAAGGCATTAATATAGTATTATGTTTTTTTCTTCTTTTCAGGATGATTATATTCGTACCTGGGATGACAGACAGGGCTCAGATGAAAGTAAGTCTCTAATTGTGAAGTTTTTATTATAAACACTTATCTTTCCATTACAGTAGCATAATAAAATTGCTGCATGTTAGTCAAACATGTTTAATATTAAACAAAGTGGTTAATATGTTCCATAAATAAAACATCCATTTGTATTTATGTCCATTCAAATCTAGGAATTTAAACTTTCTTATCTTTCGAAATGAAAGCTAGCTGATATTAATAAGAAAGGTAGGTTTCCTGCATATAACCCAATGAAGCCCCTGGTGCTGCTGTCAATGACAGGGTAACTTTGAAACTTTAATAAAGAAAATCCAGGAATGTGCACAAAGTAGAATAAATACAATTTATTCAGTACGTTTTGGACACATAAAAGTCCTTTATCAGCTAAACTGCCACATAGTGCACCGAAGAATTTCTTTTCAAAAATACATTTTGAATCATGCCATGTTGGCAGTTCATCTGAGGAATCCTGAATAAAGTTTATTTCTTCTACAGTGCACATCCATCAATTTTACGTTTGAACTATGTATATTTTAATACTTATTTGTTCACTGCAGTTAAACTGCTTTCATATAATTAGATAGATAGACAGATAGATAGATAGAAGGATAGATATAATATTTTTGTTACATATTTTCTTTTAAATTAATGTTGAAAATGTCAGGTTATTGGGTGTTTTATTGTACAGTAGTTTATGAATAACATTTACTTTCCTATCACAGAAGTAGAGGCAATATGTCTGTTTAGTATACAATTGATTATGATTGTGAGACACTGCTACATTAAGAAGAAGTGATTATATGTCCAGCAAGGCACACACACACCATACACACACACACACACACACACACACACACACACACACACACACACACACACACACACACACACACACACACACACACACACACACACACACACACTTTGTTGCTTTGTAGGATGTGCTTTTTAAAAAGGCAGGACAGGCATGATTACTATTCCAAAGTAATGTGTTCATCACTTTTGAATAGTTAATGTTAAGGGACTGTGCACTTAGCTGTGCGGGGCGATATTTATTTAAATAATATTGATCCTACCCTAAAGGGACACATTTAACAGGTCCTATTGATCAACCGCTTTCTTAAAACCCACTTAATGAGGTAGTGCACAAGTTAAGTTAGAAGGATGTTGCATATTCAGGCATTGCAAAATCACAATGATATATTCTAGTTAAAGTTACATGGTCATTGGTGTCATTTTCAGTCTGCTGACGTCCCGGTGGCAATTCACATATTGGTACTAGAGCATCATAAAAAATGCTTAACCTGCATACACCAAGAGATTTTTGATTATAAATACTTTTGTGAATAGTTGGTGCCTTACTAATTCATCTTCTAGCCAAAAAGCTCCCTGTTGCAAGTCAGTGTAAGTCACAATGGTCGGAAAAGCTGGCAGACTTTGACTGAGGACTGCTAGTAGGTTCTCACTTGGCAGGTGCTTCCATATCCAAGAGTACAAATTATTGATGAGTGTACAACTTTGCTGCAGATTTCCAACTTGCAGTAATGATTTAGTAGAGTAGTGATTTATCCCTCCAAACCGATTGCCTTGTATCAGTGCATCTTTATGCCTGTATAAAGTATTAACTGATCATAACAGCACCATTTCTGATCCTCTTTCCTCGCTATTACAAAATTACCGAGTATTCATGAAATGTCTCATTTTCTAAGCACACTGTGGAAAGATAACTATAAACAACGGATAAAGGAAATGGCTTTGTACATAGTGCAAAGTATATGTTAAATGTGCTTTATCTGGCTTTCTTTAAAAAGGCGAGCCTATAAAATTCACTAAGCAGGATTTAAGCAGATTTGAAAACCAAGGGCTCATTTTTGGATTTATTCATGTAAGCTGTGTAGACCGATGCTGTTAAACATGACACTGTTTCAGCCTGCATATTCTTCAGGAGAAAAAGCAACACTCCCTGCTTATGTCGTCCAAATGAAAAAAGCTGAAATTCCCTGTGTTGTACGTGGCAGGATCAACATGGTGTGCCTGTTTCCATGGAAATATCATCCTCTTCCTATTTACTTTAAGCTGTCAAGGCTGGTTTAGGCTCTGGTTGAAGAGAATTTTATAATAGCAGGAACAAGCTTGGCTATGTTATTACATGTATGTATGTTATATCATCATTGTGCACATGGTCCAGTAGATTTGCTCTTTTTTATTTCCTCATACTTAAGTGAAGGAATATCAGTATTCAGGTCATAAGTAGCTTCAAGCAAGCTAATAAGACATATCCCAAGCAAATACAAAAGTAGAATGCACTGAAGTCTAATGGTTCAAAGTGATTCTAACTGTTCTACATTCTCAGAATGTAAAAAAAACACATTAAGAAAAAGGTCTGTTGGTCCATGTTGTCGTAGAAAATTAAAGCTCCTTTGGGAATTAGCCAAAATAAGAAGATCAATATCCTTGTTCTTCTTTGTAGGATCATTAATAAATGCAGCACTCAGATGTGTCTGCGGCAACTGAACAGCCTTTTTCATACTGAGCATTATTTAAATTGAATAAGCAGGCCTTGGTTATCTCCAAAAAAACAAGTTAGAATTCATAGCATTCTGACCCATAGGATAATATGATATAACTTAATCTCATCAGTCAACCAGGTGGAACACTCGATAAAAGAATAGTAAATCAGCTTCATGTCACTTTACTCTAAACCAAAACTATGGCTGGTTTGATTAAGACAGTGACTCTTTTTGAGTTTGGTAAACTAGAAGCCTGCAGTTTCACTGCCAGAGAGATCAATGAACAAATGGGTGTGAAAAGCCTGCACTGGTTCTAGGGTCTTGTGTATTACTCGCTGGCTGACCATTTTTTTTCTGAAGGAAATCAATGAGACAGAGAGAGAGTGTGTGTTAAAGCAGAGATCTTTCACGGTCTGACAGGTGTCCACCAAGCTGGTACTGTACTGACCTGTTACTGCCTCCATTACACTGATACATCACTATAAATGAACTGAAATGCAACCATTGATCCCACTGTGGATGGGAAGTGAGAGAGACGCGACGTGTAGAAAAAGATACACAATCAAAATCTGTTAAGTCCTAGGTTATTGAAAAGAAAACAACAGAATAAGATTGCTAATCCAGCTATATATATATATATATATATATATATATATATATATATATATATATATATATATATATATATATATTCTCTCACAGGGACAATTGGGAGTCAGGACGTAAATAACTGTATATTAGGTCCCCAATCTGTAAACTCTTTTTAGATATTAGGTTTTTATGTAAATACTGTTTTAATCCAGTAAAGTACTTGATATCATATTATGCTACACTTTTTTGTATTTATATCAAGCAAATCAATTGGCTACATCATATATTGCTTTGATATAAATAACCCCCTGATAATAATACAGGTTTATTGTTCTGTTCATTATCCCCATCACTTCCTGCAGCTAGTCTGAAGTGTTCTGAAGGACAAAGCCATTTGCCAAACCTAGTAAAGTGTCTCGATGATATAGTAGCATCTAATGAACACAGTAGTTAATTTATGAAGAAGAGTTCTCCTTTCTGAAGTAGAATTTTAAAGAAAAGTTGTAAGAGATACAAAATCACCTAGGAAGACAGATATACTGTAAGAAGACTTGTACAAATATGCCATGTGTGGTGGAGACCACCCGATGACATTTTGACAATGGGAGCGTTTAGCATAGAATAGTACATACAGCAATGATATACTCTAGCATTGTTTTACTTGGACTTTCCCAGTATAAATACTGAACCAATATCACATCTTTGATTGAAAAGCAGCTGTGGGTTTGGATAAACTGCAGCAATAGTGTACCTGTCACAGCACTAGTCTAGTAATTAGGTGCATTTATCTGAAACAATCAATGCCCTGGATTCTAGCAGATTATTGCCTGTAAAAAACATTTAAGACGTGCCTGATGTTTGCGTAATTGTATGCTATTAGTCAACTTGTCACAAGTGAACACAAATGCTCAAGTATTGTTTTTGAATATGGTTGGTATCCCTAAATAGAGTGGGTTTGCAGTTTATATAGAAACCTTCTCCTTGTATATGTTATTGTCTCTATTAAGAAGAAAGAATAAAATAGTTAAGACCAAATGAGATCTGTGTTTAAGCCAGACACCATGCCTTTGTTTAAGCAGACAGGGCTGAAATATTAGTGCCTCCCTTGTGCTGACACATGGCAGTGAAGTACCCATGTGGTGATTGATCTATGTGAGACAGCCTGGTGGTACACAGATTGCTTCCCTGGAATGATGATCTGAATCACTGTCTCTCTGCAGCTGTGGACACCACAAAGGACCCGTGCCAGAAAGTGAAGTGCAGCAGACACAAGATCTGCATCGCCCAGGGCTATCAGAAAGCCATGTGCGTCAACCGCAAGAAGCTGGAGCACAGGTGAGAAACAACACCACATTAAAGACGAGCACTGTAAGGCTTGAACTACTAGTAGACACCCATCAGTTTGAACTCTATGAGGTTCTAAAGTCACTGTGCAACTTCAATGGAATGAGCCATTGAGAGAATTATATCAGTTTGAACATATTCATATTTTTAAATACCAACTGTATCACGATGGTATGAACCAAAGCAATATCATATCAGTACCAGTCCTTTTTAGTTTGCCGTTTTGTTCCAAGTGTGGTAGTTTGCTTAAACGTTTCTTATGACTTTGACCTAAATGTATTTTTCCAACTTTTCTGTTAAATTATACATGCTGAAGTCATAGGAAAGCAGCAAACTGTATATCTTGCCTTTGGTCCTTTGTCTAGAATCAAAGAGCATGCCGTGAAGCTCAATGAAAACAGCTGTAAGCCATGTCCAGTGTCTGTTTCTGCCCCAGTGTGTGGGTCTGACGGGCATAACTATGCCTCTCAGGTAAGAAATAATGTATCATCAAACTGTACCTGTCAAAGACTAATATAACCAGCACAAAGCTGTACTGTAACAACACAATACAAATACAGCAATTCCATGAAAGAACATAAACCACCAACTTTCTTCAATACTGCATATAGAGCACATACACGTTGATTTTCCTATAAAAAAAGAGTGACCTTAATTCTGTGGAAAATTACAGTGAGTGTTGAATAATGTAATAGTGCCACCAACACTAATCCGAAGCAACTCTTTAACCCAACTTTTTACTCAAAATGTACAAATAAAAATCCAGTTTTTTGGCTGCATGAAAATTAGGAGAATGGTATATTTATATGTAAATGTTATTCTGAACACTATGATGAGAAATGTACACCATTAACAAAAAGAGCCAACAACAAGAGATGTTCTCAGTGTTGTCCTATATAAATATTTTAAACACATACTATGCCTGGCTTCACTGAATGGTTAAATGGCCGTTGTTTAGACAGCTGATTTCCTCAATAACAATTTAGCTGTGTGCTTTCTCTAATTCTGGCTGGGTCATGAGTTATTTGTTTGTGTGCTTTCAGTGTAAACTGGAACAACAGGCCTGTTTGAGTGGAAAGCAGCTGAACGTGAAATGCACAGGCCAGTGCCCCTGTACCACAGAGCCCACCACAACGCCAGACACTGATGCCAAACATGGTAGGTTAGACACTGATGCAGGTGGGCAGTTGTACGTCTGTATGTACGTGTGACACACACTCATGAAACAATTATTTACCATAAGTTATTGAGAATATCAGGTGTTGGGGGTTATATTGGGGGGTTGTCTGGACATCTGTGTGTCACACTTGTATTTTTGCATATATCTGAAGAATCGCTTATCCAATTGTCATGAAACTTGGTAGTTATTATTTAGCATAAGATATTGGTAATATCAGATCAATGAGATATATGTTGTTGATATATGTCATGATCATACTGATAGCTCTAATTTTGAATTCACAGCCATGATGGGAGATGTATGTTACTGGCATACAGTTTTAATATATTCTTTGTAGCCCGTTTGCAGAGTCTTGTAATGGTAGCACTAATTTCATCCTCATCCCTTTGTTTATTTCTATGATCAAGCTAAAAACGTATTCATATGTGTTCTAGTTTTAGAAAAATACAGTAAAAACATAATATTATGGGAAGGAATCTTTTAGATGCTAGGGAAAAAAAAAATAAAATAATGTAAGACCTTGAAACACAGATTCAATGTGAGCCAAGTTGGGAAAAATGGGTCAGCTGTATTAAGATATGATATTTACAAAAGGAGCAAAGTTGTGAATATTATTATTATTATTATTATTATTATTATTATTATTATTATTTTATTTTTATTTATTTATTTATTTTATTTTTTTTATTTATTAGCAGACGCCCTTACCCAGGGTGACTTACAGTTGTATACAAAAAATACATATCAAGAATTACAGTACAATTAAGAGTAAGATACAAATTACAATGACTTCAGTCTAAATAAGAGCAAATACAAAACACAGTACGATTTTATTTCAGGGCAGTTCAAGAGCAGATAACAGTGTTGATAGTTACATCAGGGTTAGATATGAATGCAGGTGAAATACAAAATAGTACAGATTGGGTTAAGTGCAGGATTAAATACAGTAAAATAGGGAGCAGATAAGTGCAAGTTAAAGTGCATTAGAGGCAGAGTGCTATATTGTCCAGAAGGGAAGAGTTGAGTTTTACAGGTGTTGTCTGAAGAGGTGTGTCTTGAGGAGGCGCCGGAAGGTGTGAAATGTAAATCCTAGTGTCTAAGTCTCACAAGGGGTTCAAATGAGTTGCAAACCTAATTTGCACGAGAATCCCTTCAGAATGAGCAGGCGGCAGAGGCTAAAGCAGAACGATCAAGGTATTAGGTAGCTATTATTACATTTTCATCAAGAGTGGATCATTTATTCATTTAATTTAATGATCTAGAATGTGTTTGATCCCCTTATGCTCTTTACAGGCATAATTCATGTTTGTCGTCCTTCAGGGAGTTTGACATACTATTTGCTTTTTGAAATATTTATTGATTGTTGGTTTAATATTTATAAAAAGCTGACATATTAAGGTAATGTGACTTTTTAGTTTCCGGATGATAAAGACCAAAAAATAAATAAAAATGGCCGGCGCCATTACACTGTAATGATCCCATATGTTAGAGACCTATGGTATTTGCAGAGTTATATAAACACAGCCGACAAGAAAAGCCTCACTACAGGATAATGGAGGATAATACTTTGATCTGCCAGCATTGTGCATAATAGGATATGAGGATCCCAGGTGTTCCAGGGCATTATATACTGTAGAGCCTGCTACTGGTCCGCCATATGGGTTTATTCAGCTCAGTGAGTCTAAAGTACAAGTCATTTTCAATAACTGACCTGTAAGATCCCCTTTCAGCTGAACATATGAGTGGGATTGACACTTAAGAACTTGATTTGCTGTGCTGGTATTTCACAAGGATTCTCTGGTTTCTAGACATCTGCTATTCCTGTTTTTTCCCCGTGGTGATTGCCCTTGACTCTTCATGCGGTTTCTTTCAGACAGCTGCACAGGACAGGACCTTGCTGACCTGGGTGATCGCCTCCGAGACTGGTTCCAGCTTCTGCATGAGAACGCCAAGCAGAACAGCTCAGAAAAGCCAGGAGCGAGCATAGTGTCTGGTGAGGAGGAAACCCTGTGGAAATCCACAATCAGCTTCTATGCATTTTCAGCAACCTTCAGTATGCAATAAATAATAAATGCAGATCCACCTCCTGTGGCTCATATTTTTCTTTGTAATTCCAGTTAATTTCAAACCATTTAACTTTACTAATAATTAACAGTTAAACAGCAGAGGGACATTGCAACAGTGCAGATATTAAAATAGAAATGCAAAGTATTCTTCTTCACCCCACTAACATAGTCAGCTACAAACACTACTTCCTTTTTCTGAAGGAATTCTCACCCTATCACCCTAGTGCTTTATGTGTTAATTCACATTCGCCTCATGTCTTTTGTCCCTGGAGGCTTGAGTTCTAATTAGGCTGGGTTTCATGGTCTCCACCAAATCTGACACAGTTTGGCACAATTCACTGCCAGCACTGTACCTGACTGTAGCCAGCACCTTCTTCTAAATTGACTAAAATAAAACAAATACAAAATAAAAAATAAAACTCTTGGAGAAGTTCCATAGGCAGTTAGTGAAATAATAGGAAACAATTCCTCAAGAGAACCTTCATAATCATTTTTAAAAAATATCTCTGTGTCACTATTAAACTCTTTCAGTTACAGAGACAGGCTTTTTACAAACTGTTTCACCGTGATTCCTTTGAAAACATCACACTTAAAATGAGTTCCTTTAGCAGTGGTGTACTTGTCAACAGGATGTGTGCAAATGAACAGCAAGTTTTAGTTTCCATGGTGAGTTTTACTGAAACCAACTAACCAGGCTATCATAACCTTTACAGAAGTATGCTACTGCAATATGCCATTTTTTTAACTAACGCTGCTAAGCTCTTCAATGCAGTATTTCGGTCAGGTGATGCATCCATGGGTTATGTTTTGCACATCCCTTGTGGTGATGACCAGTGAGAAGAGACCATCACAGGGACCAATGTCAATTAGGTGAAGTACAAATGTGATGTAACAATTTAACCTGCTGTAATCCTCTTAATTGTTACCAACATTTATGGTAAAATAATCAGTAATAATACAAGTATTACCAATAAGCCTTTATGATGATTTCAATATAAAACAAGTGTATGTGACTAACTTACACCAGATATTGGTATCAGTATTGAAAACAGTAAAATAAATCTAATTTAAAAAATGCCAAATGTGTTAAGATCCAGTTGAAATATCTACAGACTCATCATTTTAACAGCATTGTTAATGTCTCCTAGTTGAATTGGTTTCATAGAATTGGAAGTAAAAGTTTTGGTCAGAGAAGTCGAAATAGCACTTCAAAGCAGTCGGTTCTGTGTGTAGTTTAGTCCTGGATAATTGCTATGGGAGTTGCATTGGCACCTGCTCACACAGCTTCTGCAGTGGTGGAAGCAGGTGGAAAAGTGTTTTGTGGATTCAGTTCTAGTCTTTCTTGTTTAACCAGGATGAGATTTGCATCTCATTCCCTTAGGTGGTCCTGGGTGGGGATCTGCTTTTGGTAAACCACCCCTGACCTGAGTGACCACACTTTCTAGCTTCCCTGTACCCTCCATTGGAAGCAACTGTAATTCCCAGGTACTGTATTGAGTATCAATGTTCTTATTTGTCCCCAGTGTTAGATAAGAGTCTTGTGGCCAGCTGCAAGGATTCCATTGGCTGGATGTTTTCCAAACTAGACACCAACAACGACTTATTCCTAGACCAGTCTGAACTGGCAGCCATTAACCTTGACAAGTATGAGATCTGCATACGGCCTTTCTTCAATTCGTGTGACACATACAAAGATGGACAAGTCTCTACTGCAGAGTGGTGCTTCTGCTTCTGGAGAGAAAGTAAGTCAAACCAAAAAAAAAAAAAATTGGAAGTGCTCCAGCCTGGTCTGTTACAATGGAGGCCTGTGAGTCAGGAGTATTAGGGGATTCTGTTTTAAAGACAGTGATAATAGAGATGAGGTTAACATAAGTCACACAGTGAGTGAGAGTGAGATGAAGCTCAATCCTTGATGGGTCCAACAGCCTCTTGTAATTTGCAACACTTTATTTTATCTGAATCGCTAACCTGAAGTAGTACAGTACGAGCTGGAAAGAGTTGTTCTGGTTTTACACCATTTATTTGCATTGCTTGTTGTCAGCAACAACGTATTATCTCCTGCTGGGAAAACCATGGAGGCTCTCCTGTCCTTCTATAAGTCTCTGTGTGTTACACTTTATTTATTTATATAAATCACCCTATATATATATATATATATATATATATATATATATATATATATATATATATATATATATATATATATATATATATATATATATATATATATATATATATATATATATATATATATATATATATATATATATATATATATATACATAGGGTGATTAGAAAGTAGGTTTACCACATCAATGATATGATGCATTGATGTGGTAAACTTACTTTCTAATCAACCTGTATATATATGCCAAATCCAGTAAATCATGTAGAATACTTGATTTATCTGAGTGCTGAATAAAACCTAAACTGTAATTGTACTGTAATACTTAATGAAAACGATTTGCACTTCTGCTGGAATTATGCCACACCACAACTGCCTTGACCATAGCCATATTTCATGACAAAGTCATCACAAAGGGTTTATTTGAGCCAGTCCAGACCTTCGATGTAATGAGAAACACTGAACCAGTCCATCAACTGACAACTATGCAGTGCCATTTTGGAATAAAATATAAATAACTTGAACCCCCATTTGTACAACCACAAATACGTTCTAAAATAGTTACACCCTCAGGCAATTCCCTTTGTCCCTTGCAACATGTCCCTGACAGAAGCCTGTATATATTCTGCTCTGTAAATTAATGGTTTGGTCTTGCTTGGCTTAGCATTTCACAAACAAGTGTACTGTAAGTAGACGTGAGCTTTAGAAAAAAAAGCCTATCAGATTTCTGACATTTGAACTAAGCATGCTCAAATCTCAGACTCAGTTTACAACTGGCACATCTCGTTGGAGCACCCTGACCTTATCAACCCCCTCCCGCCCCCTCCCACACACACACAGACACATTTGACCATTACAGAGACATTTCCTAGGCAGAGCTCTGTTTGTATTCAACAGACAGTCCCAGTATGCTTTGAATGCACTCACCTTCAACTGGCCAGTGATGGATAAACACAGCCAATGTTTAAGACAGTCTGAATGGCGTGACAACATGAGAGGCTGCCAGGGACTGTTCTCACATTGCTTTCCGATTCAAACCTGGGCTGCTTTCTGTCAAGTCGTCTGAATAGGGGTGTTTTGTTTTTCACAGACGTCCTTGAGTTTAACCGTTTTTTAGCAAAATTTAAAGAAGAATCTAAAAGTACATTTCAGTTAGAAAATATTGTAGTTTTATAAACAATGCTACCTGAACTGCCTGGTGTTATTACTCACAACTGTATTAAATATATCAAGGGAATTAGTATTTACTGTTGTCGTCTTTCTGTATCATTTATGTTAAGCCTTAAAATTTAATTTCTTACCTTGTATTAGCTTTATTAACATTATTACCTGGCCCCTTTTTATTGGGTTGATAATTTTTTGGTTCTGGTTGGCTTGTGTTTTTTATGTTAATTCAAATATGAAAATATTTCAAATACAACACTTAAAATGTGTATTTATTTATTTTTTCTATTTAACAAATGTTCATGCCAGGATAGGCTCTGAATTGTAACAACTTGTAACAACCAAGAGTGTCCCAGGATAAGCTGCTGCATACGGATACCTTTGCTGTAGGTCACATGGTGAGATTGAGTTTGAACTGCAACGCATGAAGTGATAAGGTAGCATCTATAGTGATATCTTTGAAATATCTGCATATTGCAGGTTGTAAAAGATATAAGGAAAGAACCAAAAGATTTGAATTAGCCAGTGCTAATAAGAGGAAAGAAGATTTTAGACCCTGGTTGCACTGCTTTATGTCTGGTGAATGTATTTCAGTGGTATCACCCATGTATAATATATTGCAATTAAATAATATAAAAAAAGAAAATTTTGCGCTGTCATTCACCATTTAAAACTCCAACCTACAGTACCGTATGTGTCTCTTGCCCCACAGAACCACCTTGTCTAGCTGAGCTGGAGAGAATACAGGTACAAGAGGTGGCCAAAAAGAAACCAGGTAAGAAAGTACAATTTTGCCTCTGAGCAACCAAGATCAACCAAGGCCATTTGAACCAAGCAAGGAGGCTGTGTTAGCAGCTTAAAGCTCTGGGCCTCAGAAGGAGCTTTGTACTTTTGGCAGGAGCCGGCACCCACGACTCCTGATGAGATTCATTAAACAGATCGCAAGCACTAGGCTTGCATAATCATTGTGGAGAGATTATGGGCATTGCTGGCAGCTGGAAGAGACCTGCGGATTTGGCATGATGCCGACTCAGGACTCCCCAAGGGCACTGTCAGCTTGCACTGCAGAAAAGATGGAGTGACAGGAGACCAATATGTGTGTGTGCTTCTCCTCTCCAGTGTGAGGTGCTGAGGAGACATTAATACCCGCCCCAAGTAGAGACCTGACAGCGTGGAGTGGGTGATAAAGCTGGTCACATATAAAGTATTCTGTCAGCCTCACTAGTTTTAAAGTACATTACGTTTGAGGTACTGTAGCTAAATTGATCGCCTATACACTTCAACTAATGTTATAGGTGCTAAGTGTATAAAGTCCCTTTCAAAAAGGTAGTTATTACTGTTGTATTAAAAGCCAGTAGTCATGGTCACTTTTAAAAGTTTTAGATGCATCAATGTTAAGTGCAAATTTAAACTGTCAAATTTCTTGATCTCGTTTAACTCTCTTAGGGATGTACATTCCAAATTGCGATGAGGATGGCTATTACAGGAAGCTGCAGTGCGAGCAGAGCAAGGAGGAGTGTTGGTGTGTGGACCAGCATGGCGGCGAGCTGGCAGGGTCCCGTATCCACGGCAACCCAGATTGTGGTACTTTAAAAAGAACACCTAGCTGCCCATTTTGTAACGGGCATTTGTACCTCAAACACATGTCATGGTTTTATCATAAAAAATGCACACGTAATTGTTATTACTTTTCATTTTTTGTAAGGGCTGCTAGTATTAATGTCCAATTTCAAATTTATGTGAATGACAAAGTGAATGACTATAGGACATAAAATAAATTAGAACTCCAAAATGACACCATCCCTCTTCATCAGTAATACAGTTCACTGGTGTGTGTTCACTGCCAAATAAGACTCATTTACAGTAGTTTATTTCTTATATCTTGACATTATGTTAATGAAATGGCAAATAGAAATAAAGTATGTGACAGGTTTTTTTTTACAAAACCCTTCACATTTTTTTTTTTAATTTGGTAGTCGCCAATTATTTATTTATTATTTTCTCCCAATTTAGAATATCTAATTATTATTTAAGCTCGGCTCACCGCTACTACCCCCGCAGTAACTCAGGAGCGCCAAAGACGAACACATGCTGTCCCCCGAAGCCTACCGCTTCTTTTCACACTGCAGACTCACCGTGCAGCCACCTCTGAGCTACAGCATCGGAGGACAATGCAGCTCTGGGCAGCTTACAGGCAAGCTCACAGGTGCCCAGCCAGACTACAGGGGTTGCTGGTGTGCAGTGAACCGAGGACACCCTGGCCGACCTAAGCCCTCCCCGGCGGCCGCCAATTGTGCGCTGCCCCCTGGGAACTCCCGTCCAAGGTCAGCAATGGAGTAACATGGACTCGAACCGGCGACGTCCAGGCTATAGGGCACATCCTACACTCCACGCGGAGCGCCTTTACCGGATGCGCCCCTCGGGAGCCCCCTAAAAACCCTTTATATTCTTATCCCTGACTTTGAATCTCCCTGACTTGTGCTCTCTCCCTCTTGTTTCCAGATGAGCTAGTTGGATATTCAGGAGATTTCGGAAGCGGGGTTGGATGGGAGGATGAGGAGGAGAAGGAGGCAGAAGAAAATGCCGAAGAGGCAGAGGAGGAGGAAGGCGAGGCTGGAGAAGCCGATGATGGGGGCTACATCTGGTAGAAAACAGAAAACTTGAGTTAGCATTAGAGTTTTGGTGGCCATGTTGGGAGGGCAGCTGGTGCTCTTACAGAAATAACGACTGGAACAAAAGTACAGATAGTTAACCACATACAATACAGCATTGACTCTGACCAAGACCAGGCTTCGTCTTAAATATATTAAAAACTTCTTTTTTTTGCAGCGTAAAAGGTTTTTCCATTAAGTAGACGTTAACTTGCATTTTAAAACTCAGACATTTTCATCTGAAAGCTGTCACAAAAACAATCATAAACTAACCAGAACATCCCCTCTCCATTCCACAGAAATATATACGGCATATTACAGTATTCCTACAAGCCGGAGATGTGAGAATGATTATACGTCACTTGGCTAGGTCTGCTGAGTACTCTGAGGATGCTGTTGCTGAAAATGTGGAGTTTTATTTTCTTGTTTGCCTGTCACAGACTGGTGTCTCATAGGGATTCAGTGCTGTCTCTGCTGAAGTAGCGGCATGTTATTTACAAGGCTCAAACTGCCTGCCATGAGAGAAGCAAGCCAACTATATACTGTGGAAGCTAAAACTGTTTGGCACTTGATCTTTGAGTGAATTAGGCTGGTTAACAGATGGTGTATTACAGAGTTGTCAACGCAGCAACTAATGCATCATCACATCATTCCCATTGCTGCTGTTTTCATCTGGTTCACCAAAATCTCACACAATGGCTAGTCCAGGTGTCCCAGAGACCTGGCATTTGTTTGTAAAGACATGGAAATGATGGAAAATTGGTCTTGGCTGTTGAAATAGAACTTCACAAGTCAATGATTGACGCTGCCACAAAATAGTTGAATCTGAAATTACATTCAAAAACAGTTCAATCAGCATTAAATACTTCAATACAGTACCGGAGACAAACATTAGTTCTTCACAGCAAGCTGTTGTTGTTTGCCTGCCTATAGGATGCTAATTACTGGGAGTTTAAAGTCTATGCTTTTAATGCTATGGGAATCATCCACTTTGACAGGTTAAGAATATAATAATTTGTCCTACGTCACACCTAAACCCCCTCAGAAAAGACTTCTTAACCCTTTAGATTTTGAAAGGACTTTCAGTGCTCACATTAAAATTCTATCCCACATCCATTTTCTGGATATATAGCTAGGATTTCTGTAGAAAAACTCACCAACAGGCTGCATGTTTTGACATTTTATACATGATAATTAGACCAAGGATTTACACCTTTATTATTAAATCTAATGTGGAAAATATAACACTGACATTCTGTGAAGCTCAGGAAGTGAGCAGATAAAAATAATATGAAACTGTTAACACTGCTAGCGATGTCCACATCTCATTTAGAAAAGTCAGTGATTATTAACATATACCAAATACCAAACCATAGTGCCTATCCTTAACAACAACTGTAATAAAGCAGTCATTCTAAGTCAATAAAAAAAGGCTTTAGTTTGAATGGACACTGATACCCTCATACAGAAAGCTGCATGCCCAATATTGATATCACTAGTTACATGGAATGACAGATTTTGTCAGTGTGATTTTTATTCTATATGCTTTTGGATGGGATCTTAGCCATGAACTGCAGACATATGTTAACTTAAGAACAGCTTAGAGCAGGGTTCTCCAACCCTGGTCCTGGATAGCCCCAGTCCTGCAGGTTTTATAGGTGTCTTTACATCATCAATGGCTAAAGATCTGGAACACATGTTAATCTTGACTAATTAAGCCAATAATTGGTTCAATTAAGCAACTGAGAGCTTGGTTGAAACGAAAACCAGAAGACCCTGTAGCTCTCCAGGACCAGGGTTGAAGACCCCTGCCTAGGGTATTTACCATGGTCCAGCTGGTGTAATGTAATGTAATATACCATGCAGTAGAAAATCTGTGTTACTTTCTCTAACACCTTCTTGAAAGATGCATTATCACATTCCCTTGGGTTAGGAAACAGCATCCACCAAAAAATAGCAAGAGCAGCATGTTTAAAATGCTGTTTTATTGGGCTGATTGAATTCATGTGTAGGTTTTCAGACATTCTCATTACAGTCTGTTATGTCTAAAGACATCTAAAATCTAAAGGGCTAAAAATAAGCGTGTAATTGGAAGATTGCTGAGATATCTGTATTTGGTGACATTCTCCCATTATTGATTGTCCTGTAAATTGACTTTTGGCACATTTCCTTATATAATCACCTGATAACGTAGCTGCTGGAGTTATTCTGTCAACAGGAAGAAAAAAACCTATTCCGCTGTCTTTGGTTTTAATAAGAGATCAAATTCAATTCAGCAAATCATTTTGTGTGAGCAAGTCACCACAAAAATACTACACATATTTACAGCTATTTTCTTATTTTGTTATAGAGAAGTACTGTGGATTGTGAAAGAGTATGCTTTTCTGAAGTCCTCAAATAGGCATAGTACAGAAACAGAAAAAATAACCTGACTCCCAACATGGCACCTTTTTATATTGAAATAAACATATTTATATTAACCCTAAGATGCTAACATTTCAGCTGAACAATATAATTCTCATCTATGGACAAACAATGCAGCCCCATCAGCCTACCACATTTATATTGTTCAGTTGTTTTCTGAAGGTTCACACTCTTGATGTCTGGAAACTCTATAAGCATATTCCTTTTGGTATCTTCTGCAATGTAAAGATCTACGAGTTTCTAAAAACAAACCCTCTGAAATTGTATGCTAAAAAGTTAGACCCCTTTAAAGCATTCTCCTGTACAATTTATTTTTTAAACACACAAAACTATGAACTAATTACCCTGTTATTAACTTGGGTGAAAAACTGTAGAGCTAACTGGCATTCAATTGACTCTAATTGTAATGCTTCATTCAGGCACTGGATATTTGAAAAATAAAAAATAAAACAAATAAAAAATACTGCGTTCCCAAAGCTCGAATAATTTGTCTCCAACGTTTAACAAAACAGATTAATGAATATTGAACTAATACATTCTTACAGTATAGCCTAAAATATATATATACACTCTTAAATAGTGTAACTTTAATCTGACATTTAATACATTTGCAAAATAATAATACAAAATAAAATAAAGCAGTTCATATTTGAAGCTTGCGAATTTGAGCACCATGGTGCTTTTTGATTCTCAGTTGATTGGTATAATATTGATATAAGCAGCATCTTTTATTTGAAGCACTTAATTGTGTTAAAAACGGTTGCCAGAAACCTATAAATATCCTTCATTATAAAAAGAGGAACTCAAGCTGTGTAATGTAATATTTGAGTGCTTTAAATGAATAATAGATGTAGCCAAGTTGCCTGCATGACGGCAAAAGGAACATTGGAGAGACATTAGTTTCAGACATTAGTAAACAGTATATCTGGATTTCTTTAGAAACAGAGTTATTTAGTATGGTTTGCTACAGTTCCAAACCCAAAATGTACACTTACACATTTCTGTACATAAAGTCTATGATATATATAGATATATCTCTCCATGAAAGTAACATTATTATGAATCACTAATGATCATTTAGCTTTCTATTAATTTGCTTGAATGGTAAGAACAAATAATTGTATTCAATGCTAAAGACAGTGTTGTGATGAAGCATTTTTTGAAGGTGGTGCTTTTGCGATGGTTTGGTTCAAGGTAAAAGGCACCACCTGTTGGAAAAACACTAGAATTGCTGTTTGTTTTTGTTTTTTTGCATTGCCTGGTCAGAAATTTAAGTTTGCAATTCCCAATCTTGAAATCTTACACTTCAAGAATGTGCCACTTAAAATAATATTCCTATTATGCTACTTGAATTACTTTTTATTAACTGTGTATGTTACTTGAAGTTTTGTGTATATTTGAATTTCCACAATAGACACATTTTCAGATTCAGTTTTCCATTGGTTAATTGTAACTGTTGTCTGTTAAAAATAAGGTATATCTGTTAGTTTTTAGTAGTGCATGTTAGTGAACTGTATGTAATTTTTCATGTTTGAGCACTTTAACATTAAAAGGCAGTGGGACTGAGACTCTTTGCATTACTTTTTTTAAAATTATATATTTTAAATATCATTTAAAACAATTGAAAAGACCAGTGGAGTTTCAAGGATGGATTTGTTGTTTTAGATTGCAGATTTGGCGTAGAAATAACATCAACTGATAATACTGTAGATAAAAAATGTATTTCTTTTACTCATGTCAGTACAATATGAAATGAGTGATTACTATTTAAAGTGTGTTCTATATAGATTTTTTGATTCAAGGAAGTGATCAATTCTCATTCGTTGGCGAGTTATTTTACAGTAATCATTTTCCCTGGAGAGGTAAACTAGATGCATTAATGGGCCACAGTTTAATGTTATAATGGCCATTCCATTTTGACAAATGTGACCATGAAGTGCCAGAAAACGTGTAGCATCCCATAGTAAGCAAGCTAACCAGTTTTGATCCTGATAGAGTTACCAGGGGAAACATGAAACACAGAAGAACAGTCCAAAGCAATGAACTGGATCTGCCGTCCTCCTAATACAGTATATCACTATTATTGAAGCTCTGCTGCTCCTTTCTCATACAGAAAACAGATAGAAACTAGAGATTGTGATAAAATAACCAGATTAACCTAATTATATTTTGTAGTCATGGTCCACATTAGAGTTGGGGATCATCATTATATAAAAATTACATTTTTAATGTATTAGTTGTTTGAATTCTTGGCTCTGCAGCAGATCCTCAACTGTGATTCATAGTGTATAAATTATAAACAAGCTGTGACATTAGCATTTGTGTTACACTCATTTTTTTCTTGCATACAAAGGTACTGTGCTGTATATGCAAGTTAATCTTTAAAAAAAAAAACATTCTTTCTGGATTTCCTTATTAGATATCTAGTGTTCTGGGGTTAGTTTATCAAAACATTGCTGGCTAAGTAGCATGCTATTTTTTTCTGTTTCAGAAAACAATATAGTTTTATAGAAATCAACTCAGCCAGTCTAAATGATTAAAATATATTTTCTTTCACTTTATTTTCATCTATAAAGTAAAACTGAATTTACAGGACTGCTAGCTGGAAAAGCTTTGTGAAACTGGTCCCTGGATGCTATGTAACAGAGGGTTAAAACTTTTCTGTTTTCACTGGCAGCAGGCCCTGACATTCTATCTCTCCTGCAGGGGAAATAATCAGTTCAGCTGTGTTCTAATAAGACTCATTAAAGTCGAACAAAGGTAAATTATCAATAGCTGGCATGTCCAGGCCTGACCTTCACTGCTCCACACCTACTCTTCAGAAGCAGTACGAGAACAATCTCAATAAAGAGGTGATTTACTGTATTAACTGATGAAACAGGTGAAAAATCAGACTTTTTCAACAAAAAAAGGTTGTTAAGAAAGACAGAGTTTTTTTTGTACAACAGTTTATTAACTCAACAGTTTTTCATACAGTATGCCTATGAATGGAGACGGGGCTGTGGGGTCTGGGAGAATCGGGTTCAGATCTGAGCTACACACTCACTGAGCTCTATTGTGTCCAGATCCTTAAAAAGTTCATTTGTATACCAAAAAAAAACAAAAAACATCTCTTAGATTGCAAAAGAGTCTCTTCAATGTTTTGTGCCTGTGAATTATATATAAAATGACAATGAGGGCCCTGTTTTCAAAATTATTTAATATTGAGAAACACCCATCTCGAAATTGACTTCATAGACTGTGGTCTTCCTTTTTTATATATAGGTGATTCATCAGATTGGTTCTATATAGCAGGGGTGTATACAGAAGTATATAGCTGAAAAGACAGTATCAATGAAATTCGTCAAAACATTATTATTATTATTTTTAAATAATAATTTTGTTGTATTATCAATCTCCATGTCAAGGCATTGCTTTTGTTGACGTTCTACTAAACATTTTTCCCAAACTTAAGTGACATACTAAGAATGCTGGAGTAATAACATGAAAGCTGTTGCCATTCTTTTCACTGCAGGTTGATTTCTTTTTTTAACCTGACATCTACAGCAGTGGTTCACACCAGCAATAAATGAAAAGTGATACCCCACAGTCAGCAGTTGTCAGCAAGTGCTCTGGGAGCCTAAAATGTTGAGCTACAGGAGTCTAGCAGCTCAAACTATTTCTGAGACGAAAAAATAACAACTGCATACTGTTTTTGAATAATCTCTGATTGCAACTGAAGAAACAACTGTGCTTAAAGCTACAGTGCCGCACAAGCAAGTTCATTTCTGTACAAACAATGTGATTCCTGGGTAACTGTCTTCTGCAGTGTGACATAACCCAGGCCTTGTTCAGTTTATTTACATTCCCTACAAGAAGTTGTATCATGAACACAAGCTGTGTCCCTTCTTGTCACACTATAAACTAAACAGGCTAAACAGGTAATCTTATATTCAAATTGTTGTTTAAATTATACTGCCTCATTAGACAGGAAATGCCTTGTTTTTGACAGTAAGAGAAAGGTAAACATGGTTTCAAACTGATTGGGCAAGATTCTCAAAGCTATTTGCTCCAAATTGGCATGATTTTTTTTTTGCAGAAAGGAAAAGCGCACTCAATAAAGTTAATAGGAATAAACAACTGAGACATTTAATTTAGTGTCTTGTTAAGACTTTAGTTGTTTCTTATTTGTCTTTGAGAATTTAGGTCATTGTATCCAGCAAACAAGCTATAAAGTAATCAATACTGTAAATGCCATATTTATTTTTATTGTTTTGCTATGCTCTTGATTTCAGTCAGTAATTTGATAATGTGCATATAAATCAGTCCTAAATCCTGTATGAAGTTATTGCTAAGGCCTTCTCTGCTCTGTGAATTTTCTATCTAAACTTGTATAGTTTCATGACTATAAACTGAAAAGCTTCTTTTCACGATGACACAGGGATTATCCCCAGAATGTCATTATCATACCACTGAAAAATAAAATAAATAACCTTTGCTGGATATACTACCAGGAATTACTACAAAAGCAATTCTAATATGAGAATTCTATCGACGGTCTGTAGACAATTAAAAAAGACGCACAAATCTAACAACTGCAAGAGAGACAATACTTTGTTGCTTGAGCACACAGCTCTGAGCTCTGCCAGCAGTATACATCTATTAGCATTTAATAGGCATTTTGATTGCCGGTACCAACTATCAGTTTTAGAACACAAAAACAGAAATTATTCAATGCTTGCTTATCATTATGTTGAAAAAATGACAGCGATTATTGTACTGCTTTCTTTATCGCTGCGCTGTAGGTTCTGACAAAATTTGAAATTAAACACATTTCCGCTAATCCTCATTGTACTGCAGATTTGCTTACGGCAGTACAATAATGGTTTATGACCCATACACGGTTTCTACATTCAGTACAAATAAATACAGCTATTTAACCTACCAGTTAACTGGATAATAGATTTTAAAAGCTATTTCAAGCCAGGCATGAAACCATTGGGAATCACTTAAACTGGTTACACTTCCAGCTTTCAGGACAACCTTAGAAACATACATTATTTAAAATAGATTTAGGATATGGGATATTCCAGAAGCTATTCCATATTGGCAAATAACAAATGCAAATGTCCTTACTAGTCAACTAGTACACTGTTGTTACCCATCAATTCATTGACGTGACCAATGGCTCTCTATCCAACATGCTGTATGGTTAGTTTAATAGTCATCCCAGTTAAAGGTAGCAGGTATAACAACACCCTCTGTGTGACCTGCACACACATCGATATTAAGCTACAAAAAAAAATAGTTTTGACCTAGTTTGTATCCTTGTTTCCAGTCCTAGCTCAGCAGCTAACTTGTGACCTCCCAAGGGAGTGCAGTCACCTGCCTTTGCCCCATGCAAAACCGCACCATTAAAACCTCACACTAAAAGAGATATAGCATCCTAGCTGGCACTATCCTAGATACGTGGATTAAGAAAACAACCAACAGCTGCTCACCACAGCATTTTAAACCAGTATGATAAACAGAATTACAGCTATCAGTATCATGGAAGTGTGACTTAGGATGCACAGGCACCTCTATAGATATACACTTTATTAGGACTGGATTGGATCTTACACATCGCATCAAGGGATCTGAGCAAACGGTGGCCCAACTGGATTATTAGGTCCAGATCCCTATAAAGTGGCCCGGCAGTATATGTAAAAATGTAAATCTAAGCACGTATGTCTCTACTATAGCCTCATCACAGGGGATATGCATCCCGCACATGGGTTTTAAAAAGTGTACAGCACAGCCCTTTGCTAGTTGCATGTTCCAGTAATTGGCTGCAGGAACTACCAGAATGATTGGTATGCTCTGGAATGAAGCAGATTTAAATCTAGCAGCCGGTGGTATTCGCAGTGCATTTAATAAATAAATAAAATAACCGAAAGGCTCATCTTGGTTATTTTCTATGATAAAGGCTTTTGATCCAAAGCAATGAATAATTTGAAACGTAATATAGGAAAAGACAGGTAAGACTATGCATGAATAAACCTATTCAGAGCAGTGATTGATTAAACCAGGCCAAGAGGTTATTGCATGCATATAAACATGAAGAAATGTGTAGAGCGCCATTCAAACTTACTACCATAGTGAGGTCCATGGGCAGTATGCATGTTAGTATTCTGTATTAAAACAAAAATAATGTTATAATTATTTTGTATTTCTGATGAATGTTGTTTCAGTATTATCAACCAGGGAGATCACTTTCCTTATGTCTGTCTTTTTATTTAGGAAATGTTCCATTTTGACATGTTTTTTTACCATATCTGAGGATATAAAAGCTATGCTTTGGGTTCACAGTCAATGGGTTTTTCTTAGGAAACTGCATCATTAATTGCATAGAATTCATCTACTCATTACTATTCTTCACTTTAGTCCCTTGCTACCAACATGTTGTTAAGTAAGGTAAACTTGTACAGGATAAATAAATTAAAAAAATAATTTAAAAAATGTATTATTTAAATGCAGGTTCTCTGATTTTAGGCTTTAACCTTTAATAGTTTTTAAGCCCTATGTGTATTTTTACTTATTTATTGGGCAATGTGCATGTGACGTATTAAAAGTTTTACATTTGATGATTTCAATTGTTTATGAGCGGTATAAAACAGACAGAGAAGAGACAACAAAAATTGTTATTATTTTTTAATTCAATATTAGGCTAATGGCTTGTTATTACAAAAAGCTATTAAGGACATGACATGTCTTAAGTTCTTCTGCCATTTCTTTTTAAATGATCATATGCATCTGCAGTGGTTAAAGTGGGGTGGTATGTGCTGGTATGCATGCCGGTAAAAATAAAATTGGCGGTATGCCATACCGGCAAAAAAATAAAATAAAAAATATAAAGTCTTGCTATTGATGCAAAAAGCAGATTTTGTTTTCCCATTAACAGAATGACCTGAATCAACTTAGTTGACAACTTGAGTTATCATGGGTTGATTAACAGGAATTCCCTCCACTCACTTACAAATAATCACTGAGGCTGACATTCGCTCTAGCCTATTAGAGGCTTTGTTGAGTTGTTCTGTTCTTGCTTGAACTGGTGCAAGTAAAATTCATCCTGACCCCCCCCACCCCAACACCCCCCCCCCCGCCTGCATGCCGGCACTTTTTTGGAACCACTTTAAACGATGTGCATGTGCGAATCAGGAAATTCTATTGCTGCTTTGGATTCTCTACTTGGGGGAACTGTCCTGAGAAAAACACGTAATTTTCTGCCAACATCAGTAGCTTAAAAGAATAATTGTGTTTCATTATTTTTACTTAGGTCCAAATTGTAAATTGCATTAACCTTCAAAAACTGTCATTACATTACCTTTTCAGGCATCTTATAACTACGTCAATTCTGAACATGACATATTTTTTGATTTGCTAAACAGCCATATTATCAAGCTGTACAGATCTTATAAATGCACAGGGATACAAGTAGCTATAAAAACATTAGCATTTGGTGCCATAATAATTGTAATACATTTATTTAGGTTATTGACTTGATGGTTACAGACAACATTTTTAAAGCACTTAGTAAAGCATCTTAATGCTTTTGGGACAGAAATAAAAACCTCATATCCTTTCAGAATCTCTTCAAAGAAGCTTTTTGGCTAATCAAATGTAATCTGGCGTAATGACCTAGCAGTTCTCCAGTTCCAGCTCGAAGCACAACACCCCGACTGTCCCCTGCATGAACTGCACATGTAGTCTGCAGCATCACTGGTCTAAATTCACAGGTAATCACTCTGGATAGAATGCCAGCTGTCACAGACGGTCCACAGCTCTGACCAAAAACTCCAAAACCCACAACAAGGACAGCTTCTACAGAAATTCTTATTGGCTAATGTTTTCTGACCGTAACATGAGTTCCACAATCCTTGGTATGACCCAGGAACCTAACAAGGGGCCAATCACAGAGCAGAATATCAAAAACAGCGGATGTTTACAGAAGGCTGTAATTGACTGATACGCAGTGGACTAAGATACAGTATGTTACTTTGAGAACAAAATGTAGAAAACATGTTAATGTTAATTTAGGTTTATAACATAAAACTATAAGTAGTTAAATTACTATAATGAAACACGGTCTAATGTACACTGTAACATTACTTCAGTGTCTCATGCCACAGTCTCACTGACAATTAGCCAAGTTAATTGACTTTATACTGTAATATGAAATGAGTCATATCTCAATCGGGAAGAAAATAAAAACACATTCTACAAGGTCAATTCCGTGAATGAGACAGGTACTAGAGGAAAACATTATTTAAAAACTTGCTTTAATATGTACCTTTGGCATCATATCGGTTCCACACAAGATATAAATGAACAAATAAAAAGACCAAAACAATTATATTACTTGAGTAGTATCCACTACATCTGCATTGGGCGTGGTCGACTTGTAAAAATATGAGTGTGGGACATGCTCCATTCCCATAAAAATTGGCGCCTGTGTTTAAAACTCGGTTCTACCCTTCTCCACACAAGCCCGCTAAACTGTTTTTAATACCATAACTAATATGCAGATTAACAGTACAATAAGTTCGTTATTTGGATACTTGACAAAATTGTTATCCACCATAAAAATATATTACAATAAATACAATTAAAACCACATAACCAATTGTTTTAAGATTCTAAATATAATCTTAATTTAATATGCTTTGTTACATACAGCCCTTAAAACTTTTAATACTAAATGCCTGTATTGAAAACCTCATTCAGTACAGCAGTATCAGTATCACCATTCTGAGAAAATACAGACAGAAGACAGAAATACAGTTTTGAGCACTTGTCTGGCGACCATTCTAAAACCCTAGCAAACAGCAAGATGTACTTACAGATGAGTAGAAGGTGGCACTTTAGTATCCTTCCATATCAAGATGTGTACATTGAATATACAAAAGTACAAATGAGGATCACATTAAACAATTTAAGCTAATCCTATTCCTTATTTTAAGCACTAGAGACCTCTTAAGCGTTGGCATGAATTCTATCAAGAGATTATAATCTTTGAAACACCCCCATATTGAAAGTTATCAGAGGTGCTGTGCAAATGGTACTAAGGTTTAATGTTTTTAGCAAGTATCTTATATTTTAGTCTTGGAAGAATAAAACAAGGCAGTTTATTTTCAAAACTGACGAAGACACATTTGCTCTTGCAATTTATACACTTTTCAATTCATTGTTTTTCTGTTTGAATATTATTTTTACTTCATACAATATGTATTGCTGAGACATCATCAGATTATTTTTTAACCCAATAGATAGACAAACACCATGCAACAAAATTGGGTTACCTTGTAAGAGTTAACGTTGCTTTCAATTTTTACACACCAAATAGAAAAGGGACATAGATTAGTGAAGACAAGTGTAAGCAAAAATAAATAAATAATGAAATGAGTTTATACGTGCTCGGCCAGATCAAGATCTTAAACACCACAACAAAGCCAAACATACCAACATCAAATATTTTTAAATAAGTAATAATTTGCTACTCACCCCCCAAAATATTTATCTTTATATATTCTATATATTCTATAGATAAGAGTTCTATAAAATAGCATGGACCGACTATTTTCAGCAAGTGTCTGTACATTACAGCATCAGTGTCAACATGTTAATTGAGCTACTTGCTGAAAGTATAACACATTCTGCTGTAGGCAATGCAGCAATGTAGCCTTAATATTTAAAAACAGGAAAAACGTTTGTTTTTTATTCATAGATGATGCTAAGCAAACCTTTCTTAGTGGAGCTACAATATGAAGTATTTAATACACCATTTGAAAAAAAGGAAAAATTGAGTGATTACCAGCCCTTATACATAATAATTTAGTAGCACACGCTAATCTGGTAGTCAATAGACTTCCAAATGTTACCCTTACTAACATGCCAATGTGGTACATTATACATTGGAAATATGTCAAAAACAAACACTGAATACCTTATTTTATTTTTTAATTATATTTAGAAAACAACACAAACAGAAATAACTCAACAGGGATTCACATTACAAAATTAATGAATGCAAGATGTATTAGGATCCAAGTGGGTATTCCTTCCCATCTATTTCTGATCTGGAAGATAGGATGTGCTCTTCCACAACTGTTGAGAGTCGTTATCAATTATGGGGTCTGATCCAGCACTAAATCACTGCATAAACAAACAGACATGTTCCATTCATTCGACAGTGCATCAAAACACTAGATGACTATTCTAGAACCACATTTTCTTCAATATACACAGTGTGCTTAAAAATTTTAAACATGATAGTTGTAATTGTAAAAAACATGTGTTAATGTTTTTGGGGTGGACTGACTCATAGATAGGTATTCTATTGGGGCTGACTGACCCATACATTAAGTTCTTGAATAAACCTACAAAAGCTGAAACCACTTTTCTTAAGTGGCATGCTGGTCAGAGTATATTAGAAGTTCAGCTGAGGGGGATCTGTAATACCAAGACATTAGAAGTCCTGAAATCCAAGTCATTATTTAGTAAGTATTTACAAATTTGCCAAAACATACATGGAATATGATAGTTGCTCTTAGTGCACACATAAAGCTATGGTTGTTGAGGTGTGCCATAAGAATTCTCATATACTACCAGAAGCAACTCATAGGTTGATGGTAGTTCATATTCAAAAAATACTTACCACACCCCAACTAACTCTGCTGAATATTGGTTAGTGAACTGTAGGCAAATTTCAAATAGTTGCCCTGCAAAGGCAAAATTCTTTATCTACATTAACATGTACAGTACATACAATATAGTTTAGCTAGTTTACATGAAAAATAAAACAATCCCCCACTCACCAATTATCCTTAATATGCTGCAAAAATAAAAGCATGTAAACTTAGTGTAAATATAGCAGAAGGTAAATATAACCAGTGCTGGTCATACTGCACTGATTTTTTCAAACACATTTCATTCTTTAAACACATCATCTAAAAATAACTAGTAAAATTATCCTTCCACACAAAATAGGATAAGGTTTAAAGACACCAGCTGTACCTTGACCAGCAACAAAAGAAAAAAAAGCTCATTGCTTTTTTGATTCAGTATTTGATTCAATAACACATTAGCTGTGAAACATGAATGGTTAACAACGTCTGCTAGGATGGGTCAATACAAAGCAAGAGTACAGCCTGATTCACTTCAAACCCTTTCCACTTTATGACCAGTACTTCTTACTTCAGAAAGCCAACAAATAAATCCAGCTCTCAAAAGTGGCTTATTAAGGCTTAGTTGTCATGCAAGAGTAAAAACACAGCTGCAGGTAAGAAAGATGCAGGAGAACCCCTTTTTCTTTAAGCCATTTGGGTGGGTTATTTTTTTTGTGGGGGGGGGTGGAGGTTTGTTCAACCAGACAGAAGGCATTATTTATTGCTACCAAATTTCCAGTTAATATGATTAAGAATTAAAAACTCATTACAACGATTAAAGAGACAATGAGCTACATAATGTAATTTTGTATTTATTTATTTATTTTTTAAACAGTTTAACTAACACAGGTTGTAAATACACATGCTATTACAAAATTCAAAGACAATCCGTTCATTAATAATACATGCATTCTTTTTAAGCATGTGTATTTGCAAGCTTCTGCAACTTTGACCTGGTCATGGCATACTGCCCCCACCTCCGTGCACTGGCTTACCAGAAAACAGGGCTTATTTTAATAAAATTGAAATAATGTTTCAAAATGTTATGTGAAAGTAACAAATGTTACACAGCATCAGAAGGAACACTGTTCACATTGGATAAACGGTTTATGAAGAATTAAAAATAAATCTAAATAAAAGATTTTAAAAAGCATCTGACCAATACTAAAGTACAAGCTGAAAATACTTTGAGACGTTTTAAATTGCGTTGCAAATATATTGCAGCCGATCACAGCAAACAGGTAGCTATTTGAGTACTGGTAAAATTTTAAAGGGGTAATATATATCAAAAGTATAACATCTTCCGATTTGGGTAAAAGTATATTTTTCCTTGTCCTTGTACAAAAATTGTTGAAGTCAGGAACCATCTCAGTCCAAAATGATACAATGTGTAAAGAGATCAGTCAATATACTGTGAAAGCCAACGAAAGCCTTCACCGTATCCCTGTTTCTTCAGCACACTGCACATGAACACCTCCATAGGCCTTGCATTCATTTCCTTTAATGACACATTGCCCTAGAAGTAAACAAAAAGAAATACATTAAACCAAGAGAGAGACAGAACACCAGAGATGCAATGTGCAAGTGTAATGTGCAAGCTTATCCTACCTTTCCTGATGTTTGACCATATAGACCAAAGATTTCCCGGAGTTTCTCTTCACTAATTGCTTCTGCCCGGTCAATCTTGTTGCCCAGAATAAGGATTGGCACATTTGAAATCGTCTCATCTGTCAACAGTGCCTAAAGAGATTAAAAACATAATTAAATGGTGTGTAGTAGTCAAGTAGCTGGCACTACACCACGCTAAACTACAACTGAACCCACACCATCCAATCAAAATAACAAGTCAAAAGATAAAATGGTTATAATCGTATCAATTTTTGGAGTAGGTGTATGTTTTACTTAAAAACTTGTATATTCTGAGACCCACGACATAGGACCACTAACTAAACAAACAAGTGCTAATTGCATACAGTCACTATTGGGATATCACAGAATTTGACAGATGCAATTTTACTTATTTACATCAGTTTGCTTTGAAACTCCAAATACATAAAACAAACACCTGTTGCGTTAACACTTAATTAAAATGAATAACCAAACTACAACTGACCCTAAGCAATTTTAGGCTCCCTCAAACATTTATTCTGGGTGTAAATAATTTAACCAGCTTAGCAATATACCCTTTAAGGTTAAGTAAATGTAAAGTTGATCTTACGTCAAGCTCAATTTTAGATTCAGCAAGGCGTGACAAATCTGCACAGTCCACTAGGAAGACAATTCCATTTATAGCTGGGAGGTAATTCTTCCAAACCCTTCGTGCTGTGTAGAAAGAAAATAAACATTACAGAATTGTTTAATTCTGGATGCTCCAATTATAACACCACATCTCACTTTGACAATGTTATAGGCAAGTGGAAGGATGGTCAAATGAGTGAATTGATTAGTATAACTACTTAATTCGGCAGTTTGGTCTGAATTCAATAATAGTGTGTTCTGGTTTCCAATTCTTTACTCTCAACCCTCGGACACTTCGATTTGTAAATGGGTGCCACACAACAGAATTTTGTTCACTCCTAGTTACACCCTTAAAATGAAGCTACTTAAAAATAACAATATATGGCCACTCAGGTTGTGAATTTGAAAATAAAGGATTGTTCTTTCAAAGCAGTATTTCAGAATGTTATGGCATTTACCTGGGGATACATAGTACATAACTAATGTTTATAGAACAAATATTCAGAGTTCTGGCATTGAAAAACTTGTATGCATAGCTACAGAGGAAATAACTTGTTTTTACTGGATCTCAATTTAGAATGTACTTTGCTTGATATAAGGAAAAGGATAAAATAAATAAAAAATTAAACATGCATTATTTTGTATTATTATTAATGCAGTATATTTATTGCCAACGAAGACAAGAAAATGCTACGATGGCAATCTTTGTTTGTCTAACAGTTTTTAGGCAGCACTATAAACTTTGTGTGAAGCTTAATCCTTGTGTTAGATTATCACATATGCACATTTTAATCAGTTTTAGAGTATATTTCTGTCCAATTACCCTTTGTTAGAAATTAGTTTATGGTCTCCTTTCACATTAAAAAACAACTAAATTAGCAATACATAACTTTGCATTTAGATGTACTAGTAAATAAAATTATAGCTAAAAGCAATATTCTTACCCTGTGCGTGTCCACCGAGATCAAACGTTGTGAAAGTCATTCCAGCAATTGTCAATTCCTCTGACGCTGTCAAACAAAAAGTTTAAAAATGTACAATTCAGACCACATTCAACTGGATAATCTAAGTTTTTTTTTTTTTTTTAAATTGGAGCCATGTTAATAGATTGGTATAATAAATAGAAAGCTTTAATACTGTAATCTATTGAAACCAATGGCACATAATACTGTAAGATTCACCTGACTTTTCATTATGCTCAGACAAACTTGCATTTGATGTACCTGTATTTAGGTTAGTATCAATTCCAATGGAGAAACAAATGAGATGAACATCTTAATTGTTAAGTCTTTTTAACACGCTGTTCAGCTATATGACCAGTGAAACACTGCAAGTCTGCTACGTGTAAAACAGCCAAATATC
Organism: Acipenser oxyrinchus oxyrinchus; assembly: GCA_030684275.1. Taxonomy (NCBI): domain Eukaryota; kingdom Metazoa; phylum Chordata; class Actinopteri; order Acipenseriformes; family Acipenseridae; genus Acipenser; species Acipenser oxyrinchus. The sequence continues at coordinate 11,431,508 of CM060259.1, read as the reverse complement.
CCTGCTTCTCATTTCTCTTATTACTTTGAAACAAACTGCTGACACATGTAATGTTGTTTTCTCCTACAAAAGACCATTTAAATAACACAACGAGATTGGGTGGCTCAGCCCTCTAGGGCACTTCGAATTAAGAATGTGTTGAGTTTCTGGATCTCAATCAAAGTTGGTTGGAAAGGCTCACTAATGTGTTTTTCTTGTTTTGTTTTTTTAAACACAAAGTAGGAAGTTGCACTATAGACAATGAAGTTACTTACTTGGATGTAGTGTGGGAACATGCTGCCCCAATCTGTCATCTTTTAGCATATGTAGCAGTGTTGTCTTGCCAGCATTATCTAAACCAAGGAACACTAATTTTCCAGATTTCTTGTACAAACCTGCAAGACCCAAGAACATTCTGTTAATTAGGCTAAAAAAACACAAAGGTTTCTTTAATGTAAAAAGGATCCATTCGATTAATGTCACTGTTGAAAACGCATTGCAATTCAAAGACTGGGCTGAAAGTCATTGTTATGAACAATGATGACTACCGTAATACAATCGCACATGTTTAATAAGTCAGACAGATTCATTTCTCAGGGATAAAGTGAAAAAATGACAAAGCATTCCATAAACAATACAAAAGTACAGTTTCTTACTATTTTTCAAGATTGTATATTACCATCATTAATATTTTAACCATTTTACATGAAGCAGGGTAGTAAGTAGGTTGTGCTAGATTTGTTTTTGTTTTTTTTAATGACATTACCTAAAAGTTGGAGCACACTGCTGAAACCTTTATAGATCCAGTCAAATATAAAAGACATTGTTGTTGCGCGGTTACCTTAAACAAAAGAATAAGACATTATCAAGGTTAAGACAAGTATACATTTACATAATACATCATAATAAGGGCAAGTGTCAAAAAAAATCAAAAGAAAAAAACACATTAAAACATTCTATGAAGGACTAAAAAAAATAATTTATAATAGAAATACATATTATTCCACTAGCATATACAGGTCTAGCTATAAAGAAACCTTTAACAGTTAAGTTCTGCAAAAAAAAGTCTTCCTATTGGATTACATATCTATTGTTTTAGGCTTAGTATTACCACAAAACATGGTAATAAAGAAAACGAAATACTGTATATCATTACACCAGTTGGCAAAAACATGCATGTATAGAGGTTTAAAAAAACAGATATTGTACTCTAATGATATCGACAATGCTGTTCTATTTTTGCCGACTTGAATGTTATTTTTAGTTTTTCCTATTCTATCTAAAACTTAAATACTGGGATTTTTAAATACTGTAAACGACAGCAAAATACATATGAAATGAATTACAAATATTTAGATGTAACTGCCCACTAGTAAAAAATAAATATTTTACCTCGTCAAAAATAACACTCTACACTTGTCCCTGGCTTGACACTGACAGTGAATAAGTACTGACACGTATGGTTTCAAAGTGACATTATTTTAGGCTACACCTGTTTAAATTAAGCCGTGTTCAAACACTCTTGATAAGGAGTGCGTGTCATATGGACAGCTGGTTAGCCCCAAGTGAAAACACTTATCATATGAAGTCGTGCCCCTGGCTAAGCACGGACATGCTTGTGTCCCCTTGTATTTTGAGACTTAGTGGGTCAGACTCGGGGGTCAGATCCTTCGTATTGGACCCGAACTGGTTTGCTCTGCTGTGATTTCTGGCCTACCGGCTAAGCACAGTAGCGAAGTACGTGTCACTTAAGAACTCAGGTTTAACTGTCAACCAAAACCAAAACCCGTGTTGCTCACCTCACCCTGCCGTTTATTTGAACCACACACCGTCCAAAACCGAATCGCTTCTCTCTCACCCTCTGGCCCGAAACTCTCAACCTCTGACAGAACACCGGAACCGCGTATGAACTCAATACGCTTCCGACCCAAATAAGCGAACATTCACTTCCGGTACTTTACGAAGATCACGTGACTGGGGAAAAAATACTTTCGGTGTTCTGTGAATGTTGCCCGCACAGCAAACACAACTGATCTCAGAAACAGATACAATACCCGTCAACTAAAATTAATTAACTAAATTTTTTTTAGTAAATAGAATAAGATCATCATTTCATATATTTCTTGATCCATATTTTAGTTGTCGCCCTGTGTATAACAGTCCTGAATGATACTGTCGCTTTAGCCGGTTATACAATACAGCCATATACAGTTCGTAGTACCGATTATTACATTTTCTTAGCAGATTTGGAATGGTTTTATATTTCCCGTTAGAAAAACATGGCTTAGCTTCCCAGGTAAGTATGTTCCTTGTGCATTGATGAAAACTAGATCTCACAGGTCCCAGGATCTCCTTAAACACAGTAACTTTTACACTCAGCTGATGAAAGGGAACAGCAAAGGATTTAAGCTGTTGAAAAAGTTCATATTTAGCAAGGTAAGAATTATAAAAGACGCTGTGAAAAGTTGATTTTATAAAACACAAATAGAAACACTGCTACAAAGTCATGTTTATTATAAACATACAATATTAAGCGACACTGTTGGTCCTACTTTAACAGTGCAAAAATGCCATTACAGACTGGAGCATACCCCCAAATAACCACTAGAGGTCACTAAACGACTGCACCCTGTTAAAAATAGGTGGTAGCCGTAAAGTACGGTGTTATTAATTACTATTCAAAAATTCTAAAATGATTATGGACTGTTCATTTGTGCTTATTTGCATTTAAAATTCATTCTTTCTCTCATATTTTACAACTGCCCGTTTATCTTATCCCACTGGTTGCACTTTTGGTGTTGAACCCAGCTATATCCTTGTGTATGGGCTGAAAGATTGTATGCCAAAAAACAAAATAAAAACGGAAAATGAAATTGTAAAAAAAAGTATGCATACTTTCAGATAACTATCTGCCCAATCTTTTTGTTAAAAGAGCAATGGTCTCAAACCGCCTGAAAAAAATATATATTGATTTACATTTATATATACAGTACCAGTCAAAAGTTTGAGTACACCTGCTTGAAACCAGGTTTTTCATGATTATCTATGCTTTTAACTGTATAAACTTGTCTATAAACACTTAATATTTCATTATATGATACATGTGCTTATATAAGCTGATAATCATAATTGAATTGCATTCAAAAATTTTATTTTTAAATGAAAATGTAAATCTTGTCAATTTCAATTTCAATGATCACCCAAAGCAAGGGGATTTCAGTCTGAAGCCCAAATCAGTTAAAAGTCTGAAATGTGTATAACACGGTGTTAGAACACTGGCCTAAGTATATATAAGTGTCTTTGTTAGATGTTCTCCGAGTTAACTAGCATGTTACCTAATTAACCTTTTGTCACCAATTATTGTTAACAAGTGAGGGTCCATGATTACTATAAATACAGGTAGCATAGGCACAAGTTTGTCATTCCTGAATGTAAGGGAGCAGAAAATGGCAAAATACGCTCAGTTAAGCAAAGAAAAAAGACAGTCTGTAATTACTTTAAGAAATGAAGGTCAATCTTTAAGACAAATCGCAAGAACTTTGCAAGTGTCTGTAACTGCTGTGGCCAAGACCATCAAACGATTTGAAGAAACTGGCACTCATGAGGACCGAACAAGGTCAGGCAGGCCAAGGGTGACCTCAGAATCAGAGAACAAGTTCATTCGAGTCACAAGTCTGCGAAACCGGCAATTAACTGCCCCTGAAATACAAGCTCAGCTAAATGTTACTAGAAGTACAGATGTTTCAGCATCAACTGTTCAGAGGAGATTGTGTGAAGCTGGCCTAACTGGAAGAATTGCTGCAAAGAAACCATTGTTAAGAGTGCAGAATAAGAGGAAGAGACTTGCCTGGGCCAAAAAACACAGAAACTGGACGTTTGAGGAGTGGAAGTCGGTCTTGTGGACCGACGAGTCAAAATTTGAAATATTTGGGTCCAACCGCCGAGTATTTGTAAGACGCAGAGACGGTGAGCGCATGAGTTCTGCATGTGTGGTTCCCACTGTCAAGCATGGAGGAGGCAGTGTCGTGGTCTGGGGTTGCTTTGCTGGTGACAGAGTTGGTGATCTTTACCAAGTCCATGGCAAGCTTAACCAGCATGGCTATCATAGCATACTTCAGAGGCATGCCATTCCATCAGGATTACGGCTAGTTGGGCAGTCCTTCATTCTTCAGCAAGATAATGACCCGAAACACACCTCAAAGTTGTGCAAGAACTATCTGGCAAAGAAGGAAAGTGAAGGACAACTCAATCTAATGACCTGGCCTGCCCAGTCTCCAGACCTCGATCCCATAGAACTTGTATGGGACGAACTGGACAGAAGAGTCAAAGCAAAGCTACCCACAAGTGCCCTACATCTCTGGGAATTGCTCCAGAAGAGCTGGGAAGACATGTCGGGTGATTTCCTGCTGAAACTTGTTAACCGAATGCCTCGTGTTTGTGAGGCTGTTAAGGCAAAAGGGTGGCTATTTTGAGGAATCCAAGATTTAGAGACAATTTTCAATTTTCTTGAACATGGCTTTGATACTCCTTATGTTTTGTTTTGTGTATTGTAACATGTGTTTTCATTTTCAAGTATTTACAGAAACGTATACGACGTAAAACATTGTCAATTATGAAAGAAACTTAGTTTCCAGCAAGTGTACTCAAACTTTTGACTGGTACTATAATATATATATATATATATATATATATATATATATATATATATATATATATATATATATATATATATATATATATATATATATATATATATATATATATATACCAAATCATTCTGAATGTTTGTTCTCCTTATGATCACCATTGATGTTGTGTTAGAAAGCAACAATACATGACAGGGTGTTAAATAAGGTTCAATAACCGCACGCCTAGGGGTGCTTTGCCTTGTGATGGTAAACAGCCTAGGCATGCAGATTTGGGACCATATTTGAACAACCTGAAGTGTGTTACTGTGTTTATGAAAACGGCACTCCCACCCCTCTCAAGGTGGATAGGTTTTAAATGGTGCACACTGTTGACACAGGCACAATAGAGGAAATCAAGACAGAAACTGTTACAGACATGTAAATAAACGGATTCCCTGGCCTGGGGAACACTGCTTTGTCAGGTGCCAAGGTCATTATTCCATTGGAATATCCATCTTAATTACAATTTATTTTCATCTAAAATATAGGAAAATGCAATAGGTTCAATTCACTTACAAGATCATACTCACACGATTCTTACAATTCATAAAGGTATACATTTCCAGGTTTTTAAATACTTCACAGTACAGTACTTTAAGAACAAAATGTTGTAGAACATAACGCTATGGCATTTCTTTCCTATCTATGTAATCATTATAGGGATATGTCAAATAAAAGACAAACTGGATCTACAGAGAAAATGTTTTATTAAGCAAGTTATTCATACAAAGCCAACTCGGTACAACTTTGTCTTCATGATAATACCTGAGTTTTACTTGATTAAGTTTAACTGGTGGTCAATATGCTTAAAGATACAACACTATGTTTAATTTAAAGCTTTGATAGTAAATAAATTAACTAGTCTTACAGATCCCGTTATTCCGTTATTTGGATTTCACAGGGATGGATACATGCTTTGTTCTGCAGCACTTCCTTTAGAACAGTTTTAAAAAATAACATTTTAGTTACAGTTACTTCCTAAGTAGATGAGTGCGGGTCCTTCTTTTAGCAATTATCCTCTTGCCTTATTTCTTCTCATAATAGTACATCTTGTCCACTGTAGAAAAAAAAAAAAGAAAAAAAAAATCAGGAGGGTCTCTCTAATGTTTGCTACCCATCTAATATTAGTATACAGAATACTCAGCATAAGGTAAAATATAATCTTCTTGATAATACCGTAATTTTATTTATTTTTATATATATATATATATATATATATATATATATATATATATATATATATATATATATATATGCGGGATGGGATGTACCGAATCCAAGATTCAGCCCTAATACCTACTTTTGAGCAGGGCTCAGATTCGAACACTACTAATCCTAATCCTATATTCGCCCAGACGCGGTTCTTCTTTAAATAAAAGACGCAAATCCGGTATTGAACGTAACTTTTGTATTTAACAACAACACGTCTGATGAACTCTGTCATGGCTCTCAACTCATTACTGGTGGCACACGCACAAAACACGTCATGCAGCTGCTGAATGCAAACATACCCCCTGTAATGTATTCGACATGTAAAGTGAGTGTGAATCGCTTCAGCAGTTTAGTAAATGTATTTAATTGATTAATTGTGGTGGCGATTCTATTCAGAGAGCCTCGTAACAACAATTAATCGTATTGCTTGAATTTTTTTATACAGTAAATAATATCTATCAAAATGGTGCAACACCATTATTAGATACCTTGCACTCACCTGCCTCTTTCATGTAACCTTGTGACAGCAGGTAAAGTTTCTATTTGTTTAATATTTCTTGCTTCACACAGTCCCGCTCAGTCAGAGACTCAGAAAGCCAATCAGCTGCTGTATAGGTCTGATTGATGTAAATGATCCTTGCAGGCATGCATGTGCTTTTGGTAACAACCAAGTAAAACAATTCAATTAACTCAGCGACAGTTCGCACAACTCACACTCACTTTACTGAATACATTGCAGTTTAGAGAGGAAAGTTACAAAACCTGACTTTCCTTAAAGTGTCCCGAGATTCTGGAGCCTGTTGTTCTGTATTTTGATGTTTCTATTGTGGGGGGAGGGGGCTAGTGGTAAATTGTGTAAGTTTCAAACTGAAATCTTATTCAGGGATATATTTCCATTCGGTAATAAAAATACTATGAACTAAAAGGCTCAAAACAAAAGACTGCGCGTCCCTTGTTAGTAGCTGGCAGTCTGTTTTTCATTCAACAGTTTCCTTCAGTTTTTCTTGACAGTTTTTGTAGATTCGGTATTCTGCCAAATCTTTTGAGATGGATTCGGTGCATCTATATATATATATATATATATATATATATATATATATATATATATATATATATATATATATATATATATATATATATATATGGGAGAGTTAGCAATGCAATTAGCTGTAGAAATACTTTGAATATGTATTTGTGTTATTAAAAGTAGAAATGTTGTCATAATTTTGATAGTCACTTTGACACTTAAGAATGCAATTGGTTCTTCATGAAAATGTTTTTACAATTAGAATAATAAACTAAACAAGCATTTATAAGAATTCAATTAACAAAGAAAGCCTTTCTAATACATTTAAAAAAACAGTACAGTATACTGTATGGGTGGTTTAAAGAGAATATTAAAAATAGCAGAAACTCCAAAAACAAAAGGTAAGATGCATACCATCTGATGGAACCGGATCTGCAATTCCACACGGTGATGTCTACAACACAGTAAAATTGAGATGTTTTGTTAAAACACATTCTGTTATACAATATGACCATCAGCCTAAACAGAGAGGTAGCATTTCTGTAATACATAGAGACAGATGTTTAGGATAATTTTAGACAGAGGACAATATTACAATAAAACAAATAAAAAGTAATTTAATAGCTATTAAGACAATTATTCAAAACTAACATCTATGCTCTGTATTGAGTATTATTTTGCTCTGTAGGTTCTGTCCAACTTTCTTTCCATTGCTTCCTACAGGAGAATTGGATGAAACTTGAATTCATGAAAAGACTAAAATGCAGTTAGGCATTATAATTAGGGCTTCTAGTTTTCAGGTTTTATTTCTGATCACATGATGTCCCTTTAAACATATTTTGAGCTGATTCGCTTTCTTAATCAAACACGAATTACCTAAGGAAGTTGTTTCTTTTTACCAGTTCACAAATGATGTGCATTGATCTCGCCTGATTCTATTTGAACCTGCATTTCGTTCTGGCTCTAATCGCAGAATTCAGCTTATTAAATTCCCACTGCGTTAGTTTCTGGTAGTGTGTCGCTAATTTAAACAATCTGGTATTCAGTTAAGGCTTAACAACTATAAAATTAAGGTTTAAAAAGGGATGGAGAGCGATGGAAAATAAAAAAAAAAAACTGAAAATAGTAACCCTAATTATAGTGTATTTGGATGTCATGGACCAACACATTACAAAACATTCCTAAAAATTAAGTGAATTAAATAGGTTTGACATACTTGAAAACCATTAGTATGATTTAGGTCCCAGAAGCTTTACAGCACTAGGCTTAAATCAGTTTAAATCATAACATTATCTCTGTATCAACCATTCTAACCATACCATTATTCCTGTATCAATTTTAAAATCATACCATTATTCTAGATCAAAGTTAATCAAAACAAATAGTGAAGAAACACACTTGTAATTAAATTAAATATAGTACATTTCAACAAAAAGTTAGCGTCCGTATATCTGAATTATGTTCAATAGAAGAATACCAACCAAGAAAAATGATTTCAAAAACAGAAAAATTGAGATGATAGACCTACCTCATCAACGACTGCTTGTGCAGCTTCTTTAGAGCACAAGAAAGGACTGTAAGAGACACATGTGTTTGTGCTGCACAAAAACAAAACAGGAATTTTACTGATTGGCTTTGGCTGTCAAACAGTATTATATTGTTAATTTAAAAATGATTATTTTCCTTTGCTGAAATGTTCTTCACCAACAGCACCACAAGACATTCAATCACATTTTTCACAGATTTACAATATGTTTTCATTTGTCTCAATAACTCAAACCTGTAGCAGATTATCATCATCATAGCTATTTTCTGCTACCAATATCCCCTATAAAAGGGCTCCTTGGAGATCTGTGGGTTATATTCTAATAACCACAGCAGATACTTTATTGGTATTAATGTGGATAATGTCAACACTTCGTTCCGCCAGCAGTCTTAATTCTTTACACTTCCTTAATTGTTTTCTGCTAATCTGTGCAGGTAAGGAAGCTTTCTGACAATCAAGGTTTTGGTGGCTTTGAATTAACACTCTCCACATGAATGAAGAACATGAGGTGTTTTTTGCACACTCATGTAATGTTACTCCTGTTGTATATCATGACATCCAAACAATGCTGCTACTCACCAGTTGAGTTCCCCTCCACTATTTTTAGACACAAGAGCCTTCCAATAATCATTGGTGCTCTTTATAATACTGATGGCAAAGTCCTGCAAAAAAGGAGTAAACAATTTTCATTGTTAAGACTTACACACAAGTAACTGTCAGATTCAAATTGCCAAATCGTAGCTATGCAGGAGAATTCTGTGGTACTGTGATAATCATAATGCAGCTACAACATCATCAAGAATGACTAGCAGCAATCAGACATGATTTCTGAGGGAACATCCTCTTAATTCAGATTTTCTGGTGGATTTATAAAATACCTTTTTGGATTGTATGAATAGTATCTCTAATTAAGCAGCTATGCCCCACAGTTACAGTATAACATAGAGGAGCATTTGAGTATAAAACATACTGATCCTATACACCCTATTCACACAAAATCTGAGAAATTGGAATCTTAGAAATAAAATAAAACACATTGTTTTTACTTCATTGGAAATTATGTTTTACTATGGGTCTTGCAAATGAGATATTTTCTTTTTATAAAGCTGCATACCTTATCTTTAAACTCTCCGTTGAATGCAAACTGGTTTTCCGGTTTACCATCTGGTACCTTGTACCTTCTGAACCAGTCTACTGTAGCTTCCAGGTAACCTGGCTTCAGCCGTCTAACATCATCAATACCTGAAAGTAAAATGCAGTGTCAAATAAAAAGGCACTAGTTACAAGAACCATTTTATTTTTTTTCTTTAAAGGGGAACCTTAATGAGCCGACAGATTACCATGTAAAACCGTCCTATGACAAATGTTTTGAAATCTTTTTATCTGGAGTATCAGTAAGAAATCTAAATAAGTTCAGCATCAATATCTTGCCTTACACAGGTTCTGATTTGTGAAACACTAGATGCCGTTGGCGAAGTATCACTGCAATGCCCTTCAGCGAAAAAAAAAAATCTTAACTGAATCCCAACTTCTGAAATTCAATTCATAACACTTACTGTTAAAAGCATTTGCCTCTGGGTCTTCAACATTGATTGCAATGACTTTCCAATCAGTTTCTCCTTCATCAATCATAGCCAAAGTACCTAAAACCTTAACTTTAATGACCTCTCCTGTGGAGCAAACCTTAAACAGAAGGGAGAAAAAAAAATCTTTCAATCTCCCCTATCAGCAAATTTGAGTCTTGAGTGCACTTTAATTCCAGTTTTTTATAAATCGATTCGTCTTCTACTTCTATAACTATTTACAAATGTACTTTTACAACCAAGGGTGTTGTTTCTGAAAAAAAAAAAAATGAGGAGGGGACAGAAACCAGCTTTAAATGAAGAGACTATAATGACTTTAGAAGTCTTTTCAGGAACAGACAGAGGGGTTGATTTTTTTTCTGGAATTGCAAGTAGGGGTGTGCAGGATCAGAACTAGGTGCTGTTGGTCAAAAATCTTAAGAACTTCCAGTTTTGAGACCAGTCATCTATCGATCCTGCACACCCATATAGTGTGTGGTAAATAATGGTTGCAAACAATACAGAATACTGAACGCCATATAAAATAAGAAATTAAACAGGTTAGGCCAATAAAAATAAAATAAAAAAAGTGTGGTTCTGGTTATGCTGGGAAATAGGGTAGGTAGGTAGAACTATTTTTTTATTTTTTTATTTCCTGAATAAGCAGTGTGAGCATCTCCCCTTTCTCCAACTCACAGCTGACTCAGTCTCATTTTGAGGGTGCATCTTCATTGGCTGTCTGCCTTGTCTTATGCTATAGGATACAAACAAGTCACAATCTTGGTTCGCTGTTTTCAATAATATCAGAGTTAGGGGTATTATGTATTGATTGATACATACACACGTGCATACATATGCATGAGGTTTAATTACGATTAATTAATATATCCAGAAAACCACATTTAATGTGTTTGCATTTACTGTAAAAGGTAGTGTGAGAATTAGCCTAGGCTAATTGTCACCCTGGGTGAGTTCTGTCCTAGGCTAATCCTGACCCTGTCAGGCCAATTCTCACCCCATTAGTCTTCTGGGAGGGTGAAAATTAGCCCAGGCCAATTCTCACCACAGTACTCTGTACATAGCATAATCGTTTTCATTGTACAATAACTAATCTAAGCTAATCAGCAGTAGGACATGTATTTGTGAATGTACTGTAAAAGATACAGGAAAAAAGACTGATGTTTATTGAACAATAATTAATAGTGAGAACAATAATAGAACAAAAATGTTTCATACACTACAAAACCAATAATCTTGTTTAGAGCAAGCCTGGACAACGTGTGTGTATGTATGTATGTATGTGTATGTATGTGTATATATATATATATATATATATATATATATATATATATATATATATATATATATAATTTTTTTATCTGGTTCAGTACAAAACTGATAATAGCAGAGCAATTTATATTTTAAAAATGGATGTTTGTTTAATCGTTCTGATTATGTGTTTTACCGCGTTAAATGATAACACATAGCTGATCTATTTTTATTTTTTTAAAATCTGGCTTTGTGTAATTGGATTGTAAAATTACCTTCCTGCTTAACTTTTTTTGTGGAACAGTATTTGAAAGGCATCAGCTGCAATGTTTGATGTTCAAGTATTCCTTTACAGTTCACATACAAGTACATTTAAGAGCTTTCAATACAGGAAAATTATTTATGGGATTGAAGACTTTTCGAAGTTATTCAGCTGATCTGAACATTGCTATAATTTCGTAATACAGTAATTTACAAGGCAATCCATAATGATTTGTGGCAAATCGTGAAATTATATATATATATATATATATATATATATATATACACACACACACTATGTGGTCGCATTTTTCCCCAACAACTATTTTGCAAAACCAGCGGTACTTGGTGATACTCAGACAGCAACAATTGATATGAAACTGAAGATATTGTTTGCGCGAGGCTTCTGGAAAAACGCATGAGCGAAATGAGGCCGCACAGTGATGAATTTTTCACATTGATATTGAAAAATGTAGCCCGTTATCAGCAAAAGATATTTAGGGTCGGTGGAAAAAATAGGGTAGGTCGGGTAACCAGAACCACACTTTTTTTTTTTATTTGGCCTTAGAATGGCGATATTTTGGGAATGGTGTATAGAATTATTTTAACAGATGCAAATGCTCCAAATAATTTGTAAAACAGAAAACTAAATATAAATGAATAAATAAATTACCTTGTTGCCGATTTCACACACATCAATTGGATCATTGTCACCACAACAACCGGTGTCTGTATCTTTGTGTCCTGGGTCTTCCCACGTCTAGGGTAGAATTAACTGGATTAAAAGCATTCAATGATTGTGCAGTGCTCTCATTCAAAAAATAATTAAGTAATCTATTTATCACAGTGTAACCTTTTCTATAGCCACTATTATGGCTTCCAGTAGACACCTGCAATATAATTTTGTATTTTCTTTGATTACATGATGTTAAATAAAATATCTAAATTATGTTGTATTTTTTATTTTTTTATTTTTTTTATTTTTAAAATGTCTCCATCCTAAAATTCTAGGTGATGCAAAACTTTTGGCCATAGCTGTGCATTATGACATTTGCAGTTAAAGGGACTTTGGTTGGTTTGAGGCAGAATAATCCACAAACATGCAGTGATCATACAGAAACTTATAACATTTAGAGTAGCAATATCCAAGGTTATTGCACTGGACAAGTACATTGATGGAGTTCAAGTATGCCGAAATTGTCAGGTCACAACGTTTTGTACACAAAATCAAGTTTTAGAATACCTGCAGTTTATTGTTTGTAAAGGTGAAGAGAAATATAAATCATACAATTAAACTAAGCATGCATCAAACTGTGCTATATCATGTGGAAAACTCAAACATCTTATGACATTAATGTGGCTGCTATATTGTGACGGACACCTTTATCATGCAGATCTTTACATAACTTTCCAAATATGAAGTCAGTGATACAAATATGATAAATGTACCCTTAAGCTAGCTTGACCAATGGTATCATACTGTTGTGTCTTGAATGTGAAGCTTTTGGTCTACATCATCCGGAAACAAAAAGAAAACACATGGGAATGTGGCTGGGACCATAATTGAATGACTAATGGTTAACAAGGCTCCAGCCACGGGTGTTTAAAAAGGGTAATCAGGGGTGTTAGTAGAATTAATGTTGGTGAAGGTGTGTTTTGTTGTGCTGTTCATGAGTTTTGTGTAAAAACTTTTGTTTTGGCCTTTGTGCCTATTTGTTTTGTTTGTTAGTGTTTTGTTTGTCTAGTTTTTGTAATTAAACATGTGCAATAGCGTTTAAACCTGCAGCTTCTCGTGTCTCAGTCTCTCTCCCTGACAGGACACAGCCTTGCCAATGATGCTACCCTGTGACACAGCCCCATAAATGACTAACCTTTTTGGTCAGAGGGAATTGCATGCATTTAGTAGAGAACAATACAAATTGGAAAATAGTAATGTTGTAAAGAAACCTACAGGAAGCAGTTAGAATTAAAACAACGTGTAATGTATTAAAAGGCACTGCAATATTTGAATGGATTACGAATATCATATGTAGCCTCCCACCACCTATGCTAGGATTACAGGTATATGCACTCTTCAAAACTTGGTCCTCCTTTAAATCAATAACTAAATGCAAGATTACTTTTGTGAAAAGCAGCTGGCCATTAAACCCCCTACTAGCAAATGGCAACTTTTGACCTATTTCACAAACTGTCACCAGTTTCTCAAAATGAAGATAGATGGTTCTGCAATTTAAAAAAACAAAAACTGGAAGCAAAAAACAAAAAAAGAGGACGCCTGCCTGATGCAAGCAAAACGTGCCTGTGGGATTGCTCCATAGTTCCAGATATAGCCTTTGTGAGGAAACACATTAGCAACATATCGCAGTTTGCCTTTCTTAACATCTTGTTTTATCGGGTTTAGCTTATCCTTGGTGGCAATCTGAAAAAGAAAGGTGTACAGTAAGTAGAAACCATTTCAGAGTTATCCTGATTTTTAGGTAAATTTAATAGGCCCATTTCCTGTCTTGAAATGTATGTCCATATTTAACTGCCATTTTTAATTTATTTTTTTTATTCACCATTTTAAAACGGACTAAAAGACATTCAATTTGAAACCAATAGGCACGTGACTACAACGGGACATCCTGGGATTCCATACCATGTGGACTACGGCTTAAAAAAAATCACCAGTAAAGACTCAATAGCTCAATAGTTCTGTGAAACATAATAAATAAATAAAATAGACACATTTATAAACAGCTTAAATCATATTACTAAATAGGCAAATTATTGAAAAGAATCTTCAAAATAGCCACAAGTTTTATACTGATGCTCTACCTCTTTATTAATCCTGCCTTATTGACATTACCACTATTAATAACATAAACTACAGCATGCTAGTAGGAAAATAATTCAAAATCTAGGGGGTAATAGCTTTTCCAGAGACAGCACTGCTGCTGTGTAGCACTATGCCCTCCAATAATAAAACAAAGCCAGAACGCTATAACCCCCCCTCTACAAAGAAATGAAATGTTAGGTGTATTCTTTGAAATCCAATTTATGACAAAAACTATCAAAATACAGCCTCTTCAAACATGTGCTATACATCAACATTGGAAGAAAAAAAAAAAAAAAAAAGATTAAAGGGCACCTTTGATAGTGAGGTGTATGCTTTTTTCTTTCTTTTTTTCGGTCTTTGTATTTAAAGATATTCATGCTTAGCAGACTTGCACCTACTGTCACAGTAGCTTAGAGCTATTGCAAGTTAGAATATAAAATGTGTATAAAGTAGGGGGTTTAATCTTGACATTTTCTATTGAGCGATTAATCATCCAATCTACATTCTATTAAATCACACCTGTTTGCTTGCGATATGAAATTGTATTAAAAGAATTACAAGCAATACAAAGTATTACCGTAATGTTATTTACTGCAAATATTTAATAATGCCAGCTAATGTTTAATATACATATATATTTACTTACATGTAATTTGAGTTTGCAAATATTTGCTTACATGTAATTGAAAGTTAAACAAAGTGAGTCTTTTCAAATATAGACTTGTTTTTAATTGCTGTTTTTAGAACACCATAAGCTTTCAAGTTTCAGACTATCAAAGGTAACTTACTGAGTGCTATTTTATTTAGGTTAGCTGAAGAGAAATGTAATGTGCTATTTTATTTTAGTTCACTGAAGAAAAAGTACAATACAGCTGTTCATTTTCTGATACCAATTGAAAGAAATTTGTTTGATACTGTATTTATTTATTTTATCAAACCCCACAAGTGTGATTCATTGATTAAACCCCTGAGTATAAAGTGCATAACTACCAAACTATACAGGACATAACCTTATTTATCTGTTTCAAAAGATCTACACAACAACTGGCATGTGGCCATGAAAAAAACACATGTTTACAGTAATGAACTTTCAGGTCACTAATGTCAAATGCAGCTACTAAACAATTTCCTTTCATTGAATCAGTAAGCTGTACAATGTTTTTAAAAAAAAAAAACGAAAAAAACAACTTACCTCCATTTTGGCGTTCGTCCATCTTGGTACCTCAACAACCATGTTGAAGATATTCTGAAAAATAAAAGACAGACATTTTAACTTGAGTCTTAATTTTTTCAAGTTCACATTTAAAATCCAAACAAATTTACAGTTACAGAAGAACAGATTTATTTGTGAGAAAACTCAGTTCTCCCATTTCTTTTCTTGCTGGTATGATGTACAGTAAAGCCACATTTTGTATTTAATATTTACAGTATCCATTTAACATTAAAATAAAGGGTCTGAATTGATGAAAATATCATAATTATATAACAGACTTAAATTTATATATATATATATATATATTTAACCCTAATTAAATGTCACAGATGTGGGATTTTTATTTTACGTTGCAAAAGATTTTGAAACATTGTATTCTTAGCTCTGATCATTGTGTACCAAACATACATTGCAACTTCTGATGCTACTAATGTGCTATTGTGTAAGCAAATCCAATCGTCACAACTTCAGCAGTACTTTGAATAGTAACAATATCTTCCACAGTAGTGGGACTGTCGCGGAAGGGACAGTCATAGAAGCTTTCTTGCGAAACATATAGGCCCAAACTGTTAACTTCATTAAATGTGACAAACAGAAACTCAACAAACTTATTGATGTCCCATTTTTAAAGCAGTGCTTTTTATTATCTTCAGAATTTAACATCTAGAGAACCACTTATTTAATTGGGATGAAACTTGAAATGGATCACTCTACATCAAATGGACCAATGGTCCCCACCTCACGGTCTCACATTATTTTGATATTGCATATGGATGTACCTGGAGGTGTTTTAGAAAGAACCCCAAAATATTAGCTCTCAGCTCATTATTGTTTAAGGTATGGGCTTATAATAAGTGGATGCCTGTGACAAATAAAAACAAGCACTGAAAAAGGGGTGATGTTTGAGACGTCAGATCACTCAGTATTCAAAATACCTTCTTGATGCTCACTGCACACACAGAACGTCTCCTAGTTTAATACTGTCTCAACATATTACCTATTGGTGGCCATGGGTGTTAATGTGACGGTGCCAAATGTAGAAAAAAAGTTAAATGAACCAAATAAACATGCAATATTGTACGTGTGAAGACTCCTACACCACTGTAGCTTCTCCAGGTTACCCAACAGCTACAAAGAATATTATATATATATATATATATATATACACACACACACACACCATTATTGACACAGAGTAATTGGTTACTGAATTATAAGCCAATAAAGTGGACAGCAGTGTGGAGTAGTGGTTAGGGCTCTGGACTCTTGACTGGAGGGTTGTGGGTTCAGTCCCAGGTGGGGGACACTGCAGCTGTACCCTTGAGCAAGGTACTTTACCTAGATTGCTCCAGTAAAAACCCAACAGTGTAAATGGGTAATTGTATGTAAAAATAATGTGATATCTTGTAACAATTGTAAGTCTCCCTGGATAAGGGCATCTGCTAAGAAATAAATAATAATTTTGAACTGTTTAAAATAAATAAATAAATAAAATAAAAAAGCTGACTCAAACTGTTCACAGAGGAAAGAACCCCTCTGTGTTACCATAGGGACAAGTCTCCTAAAGAGATGGACACAAAACTTGATAAGGACATTCTGCCTTGTCCGTCATTATTTTGACAAAAATCAAAACAGGAAACCATCCCAAACATAAGACATTACATATACCTAAAACTAGACCCTGGATGTCCCTCTGCCATGATCAGACTCTCAGCTTGCATCCAAGACATCGAGGGCTGGATGTCTACCAATTTTCAACAGCTCAACACTAACAAATCTGAACAACTTCTAGCAGGATCAAAAACTCAACGCATGAATCTCAATATGGCTTCCCTGAACCTTGGAAACTGTCTGCTGCTGCCTTCCCCCAATGTACGAAGCCTTGGTGTACTACTGGATAGTAACCCCTCCTTTGATGCCCTGTTGTTTTAGCAGCCAGTAACCTATACTAGGTACACTGAAATATATAACAAAACAAATGGTAAAAGTGCAGAATCACAAAACTAAACATGTCAGAATTAATATAAAGTATTTATTTATTTATTTTAGCCAAGAAAGAAAAAAAAAATCAATTTGATATAAAGACATCCAGGAGTTTTTTTTTTATGATGCATCTCATTTACATTTAGAAAACAATACCCTTTCTACACAAACTAACAATTTCTCTCTTCTGGACTAATTACCAGAACAATAATGACTTCCTCAGGCTAGATATTGTGGGTCATATTCATTTACTGCAGCCCTACTGTATGCCTTTACTGAAAACGGCCCTATAGGCCTATATGATGCACAAAGCGACTTAAATGAAGTTATTCCAAGTCAGAAATAACCACTTTAAGGAAACTAAATTAAAACTGTTACAGAACATATACTGAGCAGATTAAGCAAAACATACTGCACAGTACGAATGTATAACGTTTTGAACACGGGATGCACAAAGATCCTTTCATTCCCCACGCTCTGCTCATTTGGAAAGGAACTGAAAGTAAAACTACTCTTTCTGTCATTACAGGCTGCCATTATGATGCGGTGCCCGGTATGATTCTATAAACAGCGGCTTGTATTTTTTCCTCAAAAGACGGTACAGTATAAAAGACTACATAAGAAAAAATAGAACACGTTTCTTAGATAAAGCAGGATAAAGACAAGCGACCTACTGATATCCCTATATTTCATATTGGCTTTTAACTGAAGGTAATATATATATATTACTTTACCTGTGCCTCGTCTGCATACATTGGTATATCATGAAATGGAGAAATGTACACTCCTTCAGAGTTTTCTGAAAAAATAAAAAAGCAATTTAAATAACAAAACACCTTAATCCTGTCCGAAATATTTCTCATTTTGCCCTTGTGAAACTATACACTGTGTCAGTCAGATAATACCAGTAAGAAGAGTAATAATTATGTTTTATTATTAAGCACACGCTCACATGGCTTTAAAGTAATTTGGTTCAAAGAATCACAAAATACAAATATATAGGATTATATTTCTCTGCTTGTAAGAATGGCAACGAGTATTTTCTAAAGTAATATTAAAATACGGCACGTCTCCTTTTAACATGTGCGAGAAGCGCCGGCCTCCTTGCTTCATTAAGAATGGTTTCAAGTTAATTTCATCAGCTGTGGAGCCGGAAGCAAGCACACTTCGGCTTTCATTTTAATTGAACTCGTACTTACTGAAAAACACCTTGTAACTCAGAGTGTTGGGGTTTCCTCTTTCCTCGGTAGTGTAGCTCATTTTCATTCAAAATTTTATTCAGTTTCGTGGCTGTGTAACTAAGATTAGCTGCTGTGTTAGCCAAGTGCTGGGCAGTCTGTACGTCAAATCAATCTTGTCTGAGCGCTCTGAATGGAAATCAGACATGCGCAATAGAGACCAGTTACAACCAATGACCTCGCCACGTACATTTTTGCTATTGTAGCACAGTTGCAACATAGCCAGTGAATATGTATACCGCCTGCACAAACCCATTACGTGTTATTGTATAATTACAAAGTAAAACTAACATAATAAAGGAGGCTGTGTGGTCGAGTGGTTAAAAAAATGGCTTGTAACCAGGAGATCCCCGGTTCAAATCCCACCTCAGCCACTGACTCATTGTGTGATCCTGAGTAATTCACTTAACCTCCGTGTGCACCGTCTGTCGGGTGAGACGTAATTGTAAGTGACTCTGCAGCTTGAAGCATAGTTCACACACCCTAGTCTTTGTAAGCCGCCTTGGATAAAGGCGTCTGCTAAATAAACAAATAATAATATAGACATGCCAGTAATTGGCATCTGGTCAACAGGACTGATAAAACCTAAGAACACCTGCTGCCCATTTATCTTCTCCTATGCTTTAAATAGTCCAGATTAGTTAAAACTGCAGTTTCCCCCAATCATGTTCAATTTAAGACTAAAATGTGATTTTCTGGTGGGTGTTGTTGGCAGTCTAGTAGTTTTAGCTGCAGGTACACAAGCTTCCTTCCTTTAGGCTTTTGCCACTCCTCGCCCTATAAATATCTAAGGATAGCTGAGGAATGTTATCTGTGAACTCCACCATAGCAACGCAAAGGTGTGCTTTTGTTGTTGTATTGTTCTTCTGATAATATGTTCTTCTGATAATAAAATGTATTTACTTATTTTAAAATAATATGGGGCACTACATATTTTATCCTTGTACATTAACATAATACAGGACCTCACATACTTTAAAAAAATTGGATTGCTACAGAGAGATTACCTGTTTTACAGTGGAGACCAAGGGCCTGCAAGCTGGCAATAGTCATATATCCTCCTGAATATGGGATAGATCAAAAGTATAAATCGATACCATACAGTACAAAAACAGTTTGATTTGGTATAAAATAGTTCATTGCGTAGGCTAATACATGTATATAAGTCAATAATTGAAACTGTTGTCTCATTTGGGTTCTGCAACATGTCATTACCAGGTGCTAACATCTTTTTGCTCTCTTTTTTGACTATGTTTATTCTCAAACAGAACTTAACGTTGGATAAAGCTCAGAGATTTACCTGATGCTTTGCAACAAAACTCCAGCCAGGGTTTTTAGGCTAAAACAGATGGGGTTGCCTCGAGTTAGCTATAACCCAATTAGGACCAGGATTAGACGTCATGTACTCACTCTGACTTTTTGCCATGGATTTTCACCGTCACTCGGGGATTGATTATTTTTTCTATTTAGCAAATCAGGAGTGTTTGGCAGTAAGTTTTATAACACAAATACATTAAAATGAACAACATTATTTTTATCTTAAGTCTTTAGAGTAGTGCACTGTAAAATAATTTAAAAGGGTGATGGGATTTTCATTTATAAATCTTGCATGATATTTTTAGGATCTTGGAACTTAATTGGATTACGGTTCCTAACACCAACAAAACTATACTGCATGACATAATAAGACATACATTAACATGGATACAGAAACTGAAGGCATATAGACAACTCCACAGTATTCAATAAGTAGGGATGTATTAGAAGAAATCAGTGTATAAATAATATGTAGTTTTCTAAACAAAACACACATTACAAAGAAGATAGACTTAATTCAATAATAGAAGCTGTACCAGCTACTGTAAAGACATTTATTTTGAAGTGTGCACTGTACAGAATCTAACACATAACAGGAGTGAATCTAGCCCTAAGAACTGTGATGTTAACGTCTGTGTTAAACATTTACTAAACATCTGTTGTATGATACTATATTAAAATGAATAGAAGATTCAGATATCTTTTAAATAATTGAACACACCTGCTCCCTTTGAGGACTAGTTGGTGATTATTCATGTTTTGTTTTGTTTTCTAGGTTCTATTTCACTTTCTGAAAAGTTATTAGTTTCTTCACAATTGTATTGCTAATTTTATGTGAGATAAATTTACACAAATGTACTAAAAAACAACTAAAAATGTATTTGTAATATCCTCCAGGATACAAAGGAACTGTTAAAAGAAGGAATGTCTGTTTGTTTTTCATTACAAATGAAAACATGAATAACAGTTAACATCAGTGAAAATGGTCTTATGCACACTGCCACCTTGTATAGACTCGTTTATATAGGCATTTGTTAAAAAAATAAAATATTTGGTATATTTTTTTAATTCAAATGTATTTTAGAAATATCCAGAAACATGGACGATGCTCAGAAAATACCGTTCACCTAGACAGATGTTTTTATAGCTTGCACGCATTCAGAAATACTGCAGCAGAGAATGCAACTTTGTACCTGATCTAAGATAATGCTTGCAGGTATGAGATTTAAAGGAATATAGTGCTTTTACTAGAATCAATGTAGCACTGCTCGTAGTGACGTCACAAAGGTAAGCTTCAAGCTGTCTCTGGTCAGCCTCATGAAATCCTCAGGAACCCAATATCTTTTTCTATCAGCAGACTGCACAAGGTAGCAACTGAAAGCAATGTCTTAATGGTTACAAAACATAACATGATGATAAGATATACAATCACTACTCATTTGATTAAATAACATCCATTGAGAAGTTAATTTGAAGATTAACAAAAAGGTTAATTATTATCAACCAGCATCTCTTTGTGGTGCTCAAATTGCAAGATGATTCCTAATGCAAATTCTTTTTTTCTTTTTTAACTTTGTTTATTTAGTATCCTGGACAAGGTAAGTATTATGTCTAATGCCTTGTTTCCACCTGCCACTGGGATTGATTTGAAAGCGATCTGAAATCCCTCATGTTAATTTTCATCAGACACAGAGAGCTATCTCTGTACTTTGAACTGGAACTCTAACAGTTCGAGTTCGAAATATGACAGTTTGCTCTGGCACAGTTGCACTAATGGAGGAAGTGACCAAGCACCCAAGCCATATGCAAATGAAGCACAGTGAGTGACATACTGTGCAAATCCTAATAATAATAATAATAATAATAATAATAATAAATCATTTAAAAAATGACCTATAGTACAGTATGGGGTTTTACTTTTAACCCGAACAGAACAACATATTGTATTGTCTTTGTTTGACATAATGATATAACCCCAGTAAATTTCTATGAGTTGGGATGTTTTGAGTTTGTATCAGGGAGAGCAATGCCATTATCGTGTCACTTTTGTTGTAAACACTGAGAGCCGATTGAATTGCTTCCTGCTGATGGAAACAGTGGTGGGTCTGACTATGACCACACACTGAGATGAGATCAAGGTGATCAGCTGGAAGCACAGCAGTCCTTTCAGAAGTTGCCAGTACTGCCAAGTATTATATACTTTTTTTTTTTAAAAATTACAATTCTTATACCTGCTCACATAATATATGGGAATCACCGAATTCAAAGAGAAAATAGTGTGGAAAAAAATTGCAGAATTTGACTGGTTGTCACATTTATTAATACAATTTGTGAGCTATTTTTTCTGTCAAATTATGCTGTTTTTTTTTATTAAACCTACATTTTCTACTGAAGTGTCAAAGGTATTGTCTATATAACCACAGAAAAAACCTTATTACAAATTGCATATTAATGTGTATCAATCAATTAATCCATACAAAAAATGAACAGAAAACAAAAGAAGAGCTGCCCTGTGTTTTATTAATTGCCTTCTAGGTCTGAAGGTCATCCTTTGCACAACAACCACTTATCACATATTTTCCATTGCTTCATTACAATCTGAACTATACCATTTGCTTTCATAGCAATAAATGACTGACTCGTCAAGCATACATTTCTTTCCTGTTTAATTAACCCACGTCTTCCTTCATAAGTACTTCATTAAAGCAAACACTTTCTAATGGTAAAGACAGACACCCTTATTTGAAATCAAACACGTAGTAGTTGCTTTAGTATACCAGGGTTTTACATTCCTGCATTTTGCTCCACATATTTTCAAACCATTAACCCAGTCTTTCACCTCTTTTTCAAAAGGAGCAGCTGTATTATAATAACCTACACTCTTAAGCACTGTAAAGTTGTATGTTTAGCACCACCACTGTTGATTTAGCAACAAATATCAGTTAATTAAAGAGTAACCGCTCTCAAAATGTACCCTCAGCGTTTCAAAATTACAAAATTTCCCACAGAATTAAAATCAGTATAACCTACAATACCGTTTTTTGTTTGTTTGATTGTTTTTTGCATTTAAGGTTGGTATGTTCAATATTTTTAAATATAATAATAATAATAATAATAATAATAATAATAATAATAATAATAATAAATCACATTATATGTACCCCTCTTTATTATATATTTTATATACATTATTATGCTCTGTGGTTTATTTAATTTCTTTGGAAATGTCTTCATTGTGTTTGAGTGCTTGAGTTTAAAGCCGGAAGTGGCACAAGACCGACTGGAATTGCATAACCAACTGACTGGGGGGGTGACCCATGCATTAGTGCTTCTATCAACACTGGGGGCAGGTAGATGCCTGCAGCACTCATTGCACAGATCATTGTATTTGTAGTTCCCTGTTCACCACTGGTCATTTTTCCTACCTGGCGTACACCCTTGGAAGCGACAATTTTGCCAGGTTTCTGTACTGTCGTAATTCCAGTTTCATCCATGTTCCAAACACGGGCAGGTAAGAAGGGAAGTGTTTCCAGTACTTCTTTATATAGGTCAGAAAACTGTTGCACCTTTTGCCCGTTGAAGGCTACTGCCATGGATAAGTTTGTTCCTTGTGGCTCTCTAATGCTTAGATCCTGATGACAGGAAAAGAAGCCAGAGAGCCAGTCTTTGCCTGACATTCTGGTGTCTTCATTAAAGGGATGTTTTACTCTACATTTTTCAGCTATTTCAAATGCCAACCGTCGTACATCTAAAGTAGTCAAGCCATACAAATGTTTTTCCATGTACTGGATGTGATCATGTATTGCTATTTCAAACTCTTTTGATAATATTGGTTGATGTCGACTTAGCTTTACTGTCCCTGGTTCTGAAACACTCCTTTCTTAGCAGACTTAGTTCCCCAGTAATAAACATAAATGGCCACCTGCCTGTTTATCAAACTAAGTAACTTATTTGTCTTTAACCCCCCCAGTCCCCCAAAGCACTTTTTATCTCAACGTGTTCATATTTCATGGCGCGTGATAATGACATCTTGGGACTGATTTATCTTTGCAAAAAAATCCAATTAGCACTTTTTTGTGTGTGTGAAAAGAAAATAAAACTGTTCATTTTAATGTTAAAGAAACCACATTGAAATACTTTTGGCTCCTTAAATTAACCTTCTGGGATGTGTGTTACTAGCTTTGTAGAACTAGCAGTTTTCTTTTACTTTTACAAAAAAAAATGCAAATAGAATCAGGCTCCTTGCTCCAAACCCAACAAACCCTACAATAGCTGCTGGAATGCATTTCTTTGGTTTATATTTAAGTTACATATAAACCTAATCGAAATAAAAACCCTGGCACAAAGTTTTCTGCTCTGCTTCTGTTTTAGTAAGTGACCCAGAATACTGTACACCCCACTAACCAAGCATGTCCGCGACATTGATCCCCTTAAAATCTGAAGTGTGAAACTAATACACTCTGCTGATGACACTTAACTGCATATGTTATTTACTACTGAACATTTCTAACTAGCGTTATGATGATACATGATACATGGCATTATTATGACATGCTAATGATAAAGAGATTTCATTTAGATATGAAGCAATGGCAGCTGTAATCTAAGAAGCATTTTGTTATAGCTTGCCTTGTATTTTTTATATTCCTCTTGTGGCTTAAAAACAGAACAAGAAGACATAGATACAAAAATATTTGAGATATTTCAGTATATCATATAGGTATTTACAGAGGAATGAATCCCATTTTAGAAAACAGAATGTATCAGACACTATAAATAGATAATATATGAATGTTTGTTACTATATAGCTCTAGGCATACACTGTATCCTGTTCACAAGAGGAAAGATACTTATGCTCTAATGCTATATTTTTCTAAGCTTCTTAATGACAAGATTCCATTCAACATGGAGTATTAGGATTGCTTAACAAAATTCATTTAATACCTAAAATACATTATCAAATAAAATCTGTTTCCTATCTATACAGGGATTAAGAATTTTTTAGGCACACCCATAAGTACTTTTTGGTATATTATAATATTTGAATGACAAATGTTCACCTGTATATTGATTAGTTCCACTCTGAGAAATAGAAGTGGGAGGTTGGAGGTGATTACAATTGTTTAGACATTTTAAGAGTGTTATTGTTAATAAAACAATGTATACTGAATTACCTATAGCACTGATCCTCCATACAAATTGATAATATTGTAGGAAGTACTTACTGAACTCATCATAATCTGGTAAGTGGGTTTTCTTCAAACAGTTCAAAGACAATATGAAGCAAGCAGTGGTTTTGTCAGCATAATCAGGTACTCTGGTAATCTGGAAAATTCCTGTAACTACAAAAGCTGTGTCTAATAAGTACAGTACTGTAAAAATAAGTCAGAAGTCAAGTGAAACACTTTAAGAAATGCTGTAAAAGGTTCTATTTATTTATTTTTTTACAGCAAATGTATTTAAATGTACCCCCATATATATATGGAAGGTACACTGGAGATCTTCTATGCAAAGACATTACATTTTACACCTGCTGCTGCAGAGTCGCTTACAATAGGACCTCGGTTTTAAGTCTCATCCGAAGGTTGGAGCACAAGGAGGTTAAGTGACTTGCTCAGGGTCACACACAGTGAGTCTGAGGCGGAGCCGGGATTGAACCAGGAAACTCCTGGTAACAAATCCATTGCTTTAACCACTGGACCACCAAGCCTCCAGTTATACACATTACAAAATAAAACGATGCATGAAATTTTGTATCATAACATTACTTGATGTGAATTCACACAAACCCCACTTGGGTACTATTAATAATAAGAAAAAAAACAACAACTTAGTTTTAGTAGCAAAACTATTGAATGTAATTACAAAACCTACTGCAGACATAGTATAATAAGGTTTCTGTAATTATAAATTAATTTAAACAACATTGTCTTCAGGAGTTGTCAGCAGCTCAAATGTAATTGGAGGTGTTGAGGCTGTCAACTTTTTTTTCTTTATTGGATTTGACTTCATATTGAGACACTGAAGAGATGGCATAGCTGCCAGCTTATCCATAGGCACTTCTGTATAAAAAATACAATAAAAAAGGTACAATTAAACAAATAAAGCATGTTTTTTTCCTCCACTTCAATAAATTAACAGTTTTCTGGCTGAATTATTCAAGGTTACAAAAGGTATTTAACTACTGGTCCAGAAATATTATTCTTTTTGACAACTAACAGCATGCTGCAGGTGCAATTAATCATACTGTATTTTGTAAGGCTTAACTGAAACCTGATGTCACTGCACACTGTAGCCTTTTCTTTATATGAGTTTAGAAACAGTAAAAGAAACTTTGTAAATAGAAAGCATTTCAACAAAGTATTTCTCAATGACTTTAATGTCTGAATGTAACATAAGAAACTTGTATATTTCTTATTTTACATTATAGACCATGTAATTGTCACACGATTGTAGAGATGATTGTCCTAAATCAACAATGGCTACAAAAAGAGTTTCAGTATTTCACAGCAGTATAAAAGGAAGCCACCCTATATGTTTTATAGAAGACATACAGATGTTATATGCAAACGTTATTTGCAATGTAAGCAATAATATACAACAGGGTGTGGTAAGACATGACGCAAAGCCAAGGTAGGGGTTTTAGTAGGGGGTCTCGGTTGTTGGAGTTTGCATATTTTCTCTTGCTCTCTATTGGTTTTTGCGCTGTAGAGACCTTCCCTTCCACGTCTCACAAAGTAAAATTGCACATTAAACATACTTTGTAGACAAGGCTTACCGCTGTTAGGTGAGAGGGTTTCAGGATGTAAACAGTTTTCTAAATCTAGTTCCGTTATGCGAGGATGGTGCTCATGGTTTCTTAAGTTATTATTTAGGCTATTGGAAATAACCACAAAGCGACACCATCCACTGCTGGTTAAAGCTTGCAATTCTACCTGTGAGCTTTTGTACAGAACAATGACCTATCATTTAAACACAGTTTTAGCTATGATGACACACCTACCATCGCTCTTGGAGGCAATGCTTCTTATAGCAGCAGTGAGTTAGAAAAATAGGTTTACTCCACTTTGGTAAAACAATCTGTTGGTAATTTTTTTGGTTTTTTTTTGGTCGCCACCTACAATGTAACTTTACCAGCTCTCCTCATAGGGAAGCTTTACTACAAATGTTTCTCAAGAAACGGTCTCAGTCTTGGATTGTGCTGCAGATTAACACCTCAACTGAAGGAATTAGAGCCAGTAACATGTTGACAGGCAGAGTCCTTTTTGCGTGAGCAGGTTCTCACAGGAATTGACAACAAAGGTGATAAAAATGGAGTGTCAGGGTAGCAATGGAAAAATTCTGCCTTCACAGCCAAATCCCTCAATTTAAGAGAACTTGTTGTTTAGAATCACTTTACCATTTTCTGGATTTTAGTCATCACCTTCTTGTGACTTATTAAAACTTAGACGTTAAAAGCACCCC
Organism: Acipenser oxyrinchus oxyrinchus; assembly: GCA_030684275.1. Taxonomy (NCBI): domain Eukaryota; kingdom Metazoa; phylum Chordata; class Actinopteri; order Acipenseriformes; family Acipenseridae; genus Acipenser; species Acipenser oxyrinchus. The sequence goes on along the minus strand of CM060259.1, from coordinate 11,403,930 downwards.
AGTGGCATCTATAGAGCATTCAGACATTGTTCTCAAAGTACAGTGGGCACACTTGCAAATAAACTTTAACATATGCCTGCAAATTAACTTAACTGTATGGAAAAGGGTTAACTGTATGGAAAAGGGTCCACAATTATAGGCACTGTAGCGTTGAAGTTCCCATTAACACAACATTTTAGATATTAATAACTCAGGTTTAAAGCAGTTAGAAGCATAAAATTCAGTAAATGTGGAGTTATCCAGATTGTGTTCTTTCAGTTAAAAGGGATGCCTACAAATGTATTAAACTCCTATGTTTTCTCACCTAATATAAACACCTAGATATTTTACTGAATCCTTGATTGCAATTCCATTGAATGTTGACTCAGATCAATAATGCACTGATAAAACCAGTGCATACTTTATGAGTCAACACTTTGAGTAAAATTGAGTTCAAAGGTTTTAGACTTTTTAATGCTTCAGATACCTGTGGCTTATATTTCTTAAGAAAAAAGTTGTGTTATCTACCAGCTTGAGTATTAGCCTCAATGTTTATACAATGTGTAATGTATAAAGCCAATAATTCTGTAGCCAGAAGAATTTAAAACAAGGGTTATTGGGCAGCCTTGTCAAATGCCTCTGTTTGTCAAATCTAAGGGAAATCCCAACTGGCAGAGAAACACAACTATTAATTTGATTATATAAAGTATTGATACATTTATCTCCAAAGCCAAAGTGAGCCCTGTAGAAATCCTAATTGGGTACTTGAGATTACCTAGTTTAAATAGGGTTTTATCGGTTAGAATACACCAAAGCCATTAACTGAGCAAAATTACAGGGCGTCAATCTAATTATCATTGAACCAGACAGACTGCCATGCTCTATAAATTCCTTTAAAGTCTCAAATATCAAACTTTTGATACTTTCCCAGAACACTTAATAAACTTCAAATAGCAGCCCACCTGGACTAGGTGACATACTCTTGGGAAGTTTAATAACCTGATCTGATTCTTCAAATGAAAGGGCCTTCTCACACAACGTTTTAGCTTGCTTACTAGTTTTGGGGATAAAGGAAGATACCTTTTGAAAGAAAGTATCATTTTCCACTTCATTAAAAATAGAAGAGTAAAAGTTTTGATAACATTGTGATATACCTGTAGAAATCATTTTACTATAGGGAACCAAGCAAAATAAAGTATTGGCATTTTTTCTTACAATGTATTTTTTCAAGATTAAAAATAAATAAAAACATGCACATGAGTTTTTCTCTCCAGTTCCAACCATTTAGCTCTGGACCTTACAAAATAACTTCTAGCTGCCTCACTGTGTAGGTCACCCAATTTAAGAGTAAAGAGTTTGTTTATCTGCATGTTTGTTTGAGACTGCATTGTTAATGTGCTTCATACTATCAGATTATACTAAAGCTTTTTTTCACTACAGATCTAAACTGAATAAACTGCCCAATAAAAAACAATTTAATAAGCTTTGATCGACTAAAAAATGAATTAATTGATTAATCTTGAAAATGGCAGGGGATACTTACTAGAAAGTATAGCCAATATCTCAGAATGAAGAAAAAAATCTGCAACTTGCAACATTTGTTATTCAATGTATTTCTTTGAAACAGTACCAGAAAATGAACATTGAAAAACATGTTTGTGATTTAACTGCAGTGTATTTAGTTAGTGTTCGCTGTTCCACAGAATTATAAAAAGTGTTTTTTTTTAAATCTTTGCTATATTAGATCTTCTGAAACATCTATATGCAATTAATATCTAGAACTTCACGACTGATTAACCACCTTAAAAATAAATAAATAAATAAATAAATAAATAATAAAAACCTTAATTAAAAAAAAAGAAAATTGCTTTATTTAAATAACTTGATCCACAGGTCAATTTATCAAGAGAGATGATTATTATGTAAAAAGATGTGTCAATGGAGGGGAGGACTACTTAAAAACTACAACAGTAGTTATAGGGTAATAATAACAATAATCATTCCATCTGTTTTGTATCTTCCATATTCAGCAGTCTGTTTTCAGTCTTTCTGCTTTACAATATTCTAAGCAATATTCAAAAAACTTGATCCCACATATAACAGATTCTTTATCCACCTGTGGAGAGGTGAAAATAAGCTTTCTTCTGCTTACAAAGAACTGTTTCTATTCAAAAAGAGACATTCTTGTCTTCTACAGGGCAAGAACAAGATTTATGATAAGATTTGTGTCATCCCTTATAAACGGTATAATTCAAGGACAAATATGCTCTTGTATGGTTGGACAGCCAGGCAAAGAGCCAATATAAAAATCACCACTAGCCTGGGTGTATTGGCAAAACTACCCGCTATATAGGATTTAAAAATGTAGGTGTGACATACATTTGGTTAAATGAAGAACTGACATGTTTTATCAAAGCGAAGTGCAACAAAGATCTCCCCACCCGCGAATATTTCACAACGCCTTCTGTACTCACCGGAAATCTCATTTCCCTCCAGATTAATCCTCTCCAGAGTCTTAATGTCAGTCAGCTTCTCAGGGAAGGCAGTGAATTTATTCCGAGCCAGATTGATGGTTGTTAAGTGCAACATTGTACCTATCACATCTGGAAGTTTAGTCAAGTGGTTTCCTTCCAAATTCAACTCTAAAAAGAAAAACATTACTCTTTTTTATTTGTGTTTTGGTGAAGCGTGTACTTTGTCATTCTGTAGTGCATTAACACACTGCTGCACCAATAAACGTGGCTCAAAATGGATTTACAATTAAACAATACTAGCAATGTAATGGTTAATAAGTTCAAGGCATTTAGTAATGAAAATTAGCTTCACTGTTCACTTTAAACTTGTTCCTATGTTTGTATTCCTTCATATGTATAAAAATTGTTCAGTTGCTTCAACTGAACGATTCTCTTGGGGGTTTTTTTTGTCCTTAAAGGATCTCATTAGTTCAAGCTGACACCTAATATTAGTAGTATAAGTCTCATTACAATTTCTTACCAAGCTAAGTTGTCTAATACCAATCAAGGCTATTTGTCATTTTATAAAAAGGTACAGCCCGTATTCCTAAAGCAGCCACACAGCATCAGCTACCCCTTAATAAATCAGAGGAAAAACAAGCAGCTTAGTTAAAAAACTTCATTAAGTGCTTTAGCATCACAGACTAAAAAGAATTTCCAGAAAATAGCACTGCATTCTGTTTAAATAATACATCTAATAGCAATGATCATTTGATATTCTATATTATGCCTTCTACCATGATACCTAAACAATAAGGCACGACAGGGTGTGGGATATACTCTAATATGCACACGCCCGGGGCGCATGGATTTTAGAGTATATCTCACACCCTGAAGCACCTTATTGTGCTTATGAAATGGGTCAACTGATTAAATAATAATAAATAAATATAAAACAAAAAAAAATTAAAAACATGTTTTAATTAACAAAAAAAGTAATTTTTATTAAATATCCTTCCACCTGACCTAAAAAAATAGTCCCTTAAACTTAAATAAAAAATAAATGCATTAATTAAATAATTATTACTTTTTTTTAATAAACATTGAACTGATTAAAAACAAGAAGCACTATTTATAGATTTTAAATTGAACACTGCCATTGAAATTCCAGCTTTGAAGATTTACAGGCCCTCATTCTGAACAGTAGGTGGCACTGCAGCAAGCAATTTCAAGCAACATGGTGCTTGATCATTGCTATCCTTGTCGTTGCCTGAGGAAGTGAAGGACAGAGTGTGGCTCCACTGTTTGCTATCACTTGAAGACGGTGCCCAGTAATTTTAAGGCTTCCCTCACACCTGTAACCAGTGACAGACATTATTTTCCGTGCTTCAAGCCCTGCTTTGTTAAGGACGTCTAGGATGTAAATAAAAACTCAGGGCACCAGCTTCAGGGATTTTACTAATATATTTTTTCAAACTTAGTACGGGGCAGAGAGGATTTCCAGGGATTAAGTAAATGAAACCTGTGAGTTTTTCTTTATTTGATTCATTATAATTCTTGTGATTTTTGGTTTGTTCATTAAATTTTAAAGTGGAATATTCCTAACTAGTTCTGTGATGTAGTGCTGTCATGTTATTACTATGAAACCAATGACTGCTGACTGACCTGAAATGAACTGCAGTTGTCATAGAAACTGCACAGCTTTTCACTTGCTGAAATGTATCCTGTTTGTTGAACCCTTAAGTTGTCTGGAAAGCAATTTGTAGTTATTTGTGGCATTCAGTTTATGGGTAACAGGTGGGGGAATATGTGTGCTGCTTGCTGAAAAGAATACAATTTTTTTTAAAAAGGAGCAAAAAAATATACAAACCACGTTCTCATAAATGAAAGAAATGAAGACATGTGCAATAATTGTAAACAACGTGAGATAAAAGGAAATGCATGTTTTAAAAAAAAAAAGAACACACAACAGCATAATGGAAACAGCATATAAGCTTGTTGATATAAAATCCCTATTCATATACTGTCATTACCTAAAACAGTTTGCACAAATGACAGGATCGTAGGTCTCTGTTCAAAGAGAGATTGTAAAATCTGTTCCCTGTTTCACTCATACAGGGAGAGATACAAAAAAAGTACCCCATGGAAAGCAGACAAGCTAAAGTGTGTCTGTCATAATAAACATTTTTGGAAAGTGTTAATAGAAAAAGCAAAGGTTAGTCGGGCAGTAGATAAAGTACGAAGACCCATGCTGGCCTACCTTTTAGCTGACCGAAGTTGGTTATGAACTTGCTGGTCAATGATTTAAACTCGTTATTAGCCAAAGTAATAACATGTATCTTCTCTGTTACATTCCTCAGGACTTTGTAGACTGCGTCTGGGAAGTTAATCAGTTTGCACGCTGACAAATCTAAGGAAAACACACAAACAAAATGGAATTGTACAGATATTTCTTGTGTATGATTTTACAATATATAGGAGTTTCTACAGTTTAACATTTTTAAAAGGAATTAACATGTTACATATTTGAGTCTATTACATAAAGAATGACAGAGTCCTGTCTAGAGCAAGTAATGCGGTAAAACATTACTTTTTTCCTTCTTTATTATATAATGTTTACTAGGGGGGTGATGAACCTACACACTGCTGGATAAGTCACAGATGGATTTTTTAGAGTATTTTACAGTACTGGGGAATCGTATTGCATCCATCATCATTAAAAATAACAGCACCTATAAGAAGTTAAGACAGCTAAAATAATTAATGAATGTATTACTGCTCTTTGTATAAAAAGTGCCTCCTAGGTACTGTTCTGAATTTAGGATTTTATAATCTTCAATTGATTACCTCCTTATCACTCTTTTTCCAAGACTGAAAAGATTATTTTAACCTGTACTCCCAGTTTATGCTAATAAGGGATTGGATTAGCCATAATTCTTTGTATATTGTCATGTGTATTTTTTGTAATAAGAACAGTAGTGGGGTCTAACTAGAGCATGATATAATCTTAGCATAACTTCCCTTTAATTCCAAACCTAAAGAAATAAATCTAAACCAAAAAGAAAAATCAAATGGATCCCCAGACAATTACACTAAGTCACTATAAAAATTATATATCTTGACCTAAATTGCAAGAGAGCATACTTTAAAATCAGCCTATCAATAATGGTGGCTGTTAAGAAGACTAAAAAGAAGAATGATGCCATCTGCTGTTGTAATTTTGTATTTCATATAATACATAAGTTTAGAAGTAAACACTTGCCCCCCTCAGTTACAATGGAAGTAGCAGAGATGAAAATTGTACATTAATTTTAAAAAAAAATGTAATTGTATGTAAAAAAAAAAAAAAAAGTGATATATTGTAACAATTGTAAGTCGCCCTGGATAAGGGCGTCTGCTAATAAATAAATAATAATAATAATAATAATGTGTATTCATCATTTAAGCACCACCTGGCTGACTATGGTTCATTCTGTAATGAAGTCAAGATTCATCTAAACCCCTCTAGGCAGAGGTAAAACATACAGGTCTGTCAAAGAAAGGATCAAAATCAAATAAAGATCTGCTAAGCACACTTACCAAGAGTGTCTTTCTCCTCTTCCACAGTTTCATTCATCCTCCTTGCAACATTAGCTACAGCTTCCCCCATTGTCTTCTACAATTAAATTGGCAATACTGAAGACAACTAGAGAATAACAAAAGCACAGAACACAACCTACATTCTGCTAGCAGAATCATACAGATAGCTTTACAAATTACAATGAATGCCCTAAATCAACAATCTGTTTGGTTCAGGCATAAGACAAGAGTTATGTTAAGGGTCTTAATAATAGTCCCATACAAGGGTATGCCTGGATATTGTTCCAGAAAAACTAACAAACACATTCCTTTGCTTTTGCTTTGGTTTCATCTTGTATGTCAGGTTGATTGACAAGCACCGACATTGCCAGAAAGGCATATGTTCTCAGCAGGAGAAGGGTTATCATAATGAGGTTTAGGTCTAATTCTAAATAAACTCAGAAAACATTACAAATATTCCGTCTGACATGGCAGCAAATAAAGCTACATTATCCAAGCAACCATTTTACATTACAATCCCATGGTATAGGATTAATTTGTTTTCCCACAGTAATTCCTTCTGTATACTTCTTTATCAGAAAGGAGATAGTCCAGTTTATTTATACCCCCCCCCCCTCCCCCCTCCATTTTAAATGTAACCTTCTAGCTATGTTACAGCTGAGGAAGCACCATTATATTCATGTTACGCATCTCCCTTGCAAGGGTACTCTGTTTCATATACCTGTGTGCAATCTGTGTTCCAGATGCTTCCTTTATGTTCCTTGGCCTGGACCCAATCAATAGTCTCACTAAGCAGGCTTACTTCCCTTCAGAGTCCTACAGAAAGAAACATTAAAAGAACAACTTTGAGTGCACATGCTATCTCTCTGGGGTTTCTATTTCCATGTCCTGCATAATAAATACTGTCAGCGTGATTTTCAAAAGGGGCAAAATAAGAACTAGGTCGTAAAATGATTTTTAAAGCCTGATTAATGTAACCCCATCACTTGATTTTAAAGCATCAACAAGTGAAGACACAACTCATTTCATCTAAACCATTTGAAAGACATATACTTAGTGACCCAAATCAGGTTTTAGAAATCACTTTGCTACCTGGTTCTTATTTTGCCCCTTTTTAAAATCATGCTGTGTGTTTATTCTTTAACATACAAACTTGTTTACTGAAAAGTACATGTATTGTACAATATTTAATTCATTTTAATTACACATGTTACACAATAATGTACATGCAGATGATACATTTGCATTCTGTAATCTGCCTAAATTGCTGTCTGCAGCCTCCCATAGAGTGTGACTCAGCAACCGGTGCTATTTTTGGGAGTCTAGCAAGGAGCAGAACTCTCCTTATCTAGAAGTGCTGGGGTGGCTTCATTAAAATACAGCACAATAACGTTCCATTGCGTTTAGTCCTTGATTTGTTTTTGCATAATTGATCAACAAAATAATAAGAGAATAGGTTACTATTATTTTTATCGCTTGGTAAATACGACTTCAGTTTGAGATGTAACCTTTGAATTTCAGTTAACATGCAGATACAACTGAATGTTCATTTTCATAACTCTTACCGTGGTTTCCTTGCAATCTGTATTTTCTGCCATGTATATGCTTGGTATATTATTGTTACTGGTCGTGAAGATCGTGCCGTTTGCACCAATATGGACAAATACAGTAATTGACATGTAAAGGACAAGAACATGCAGTTAATTACTTTGTTTTAAATTATTGCGACCCTAGTTTTGTTAATTTGATTTCCCGTGCTCGTGCACCGTACCATTTACTATTTCCATTGCAGTAAAAAGTAGTTTATTCACAAATGTCTTACCTATATCCTGTGCTTTTATTTGCTATACTTTGAAGAACAGCGGCAGCTGCACTTCCTCGTACAGTCTGACCAATCACAGTTAACTGTGTTGCACCAAAAGCGGATTTTGAAACGACAAACGTTCTGCTCAGTCTGCTTCGCATAGTCTGCGCTGTTTACGTATCTGGCTAAAAGCATATCTAAACAATGCTCTGGGTTTCCCTTTCTTACCTATTATAATTTTTTTTTTAACAATATCACTGTAGTTGTGCTAATAATCTTTTGCTTTTCATTTTTTTTTACATTAATTCCGGATGTGCATATACTGTATACTATATATAATGTCGTTAAATCTCTGCCTCATGACGGTGCTGTAGGTCACAAGGTATGATTGCAACTATACCATTGGAGGGAAATTGAACTACAAAACATGACGTCATTTGGTGCGAGAAAGTAGCAGCAACCAGCAACCAAAAATAAATTTAAAAAATTAAAACATAAACACATTTTATCAACATGGTTAGAACTCCAATAAGTATAAAGTAAACGCACAGACAATTCCTGATTTGTTTATCTTATATATTATTCAAAACAGGTTTCACACCTGTGCACCAATTCAAAAAGTGACTCAAAATATACCGGGTACATGACATGTTGTACAGTTTTGCACACTAACTTTATTTGCAAAATAATGTACATTTTAAAATAAATGCAAATTATTTAAAATAATACACAGTCTAAAGGTCATGGTGACCTGCTTTTGCATCCGTTCTGTAGGTTAGTCTAATGTACGCTTGCTCGAAATTTATCAAGTTTGCATGGTCATTGACAACAGTTATTTTACATACCATAGTAGAACATAGTGACCTGTTTTTCAAATTACTGAAAACTTACTGGCTGTCCAATTAAGGCTATCTTCGATTCGGGTAGTGAAAGGACAGCCACCTGTTTCCATGAATTCCAGTTCCCACGAACCTTGGCTTTTTGGTATTACAAATCTTGATTTTCAACTATGTGTCAACGACATAAACATTATTTCAGACACAAAACCACATTTAAAGTACACATAAAATTGATATTTATAATGTACTATTATCACTATTTTATCATGATTCATACTCCACATACTCGTACCCTATTATACCGCTGTATAGTCGTTATTGATCCCCGAATGTGTTAACCCAAACGCATGCTGTGACCTCATTTCCTTTGCGCGTGTGCTGTTTCCTGGCTGGTGCTGAGGGAGTGGGATGTGCTGAAGGCTGGAGGACAGAGAGAGCGAGAGAGGAAGAAAGCTTTTGCTAAGACTGAACAAAAAGAAAGAAAGATCTAGCGCGGGATAAGCCGTCCTTCAGCATCACCGCCTTTTTAGCTAATAAATCGCTGGTTCAGGTGACATGTCAGCGGGTCGTCAGCACAGTGATAGCAGGTCCATCCCGACCAGGACGGTGCTGATCAGCGACACAACGCAGCTACCTCATGATTACTGCACCACCCCTGGGGGCACTTTATTCTCCACCACTCCTGGAGGTAACACGGCCTAATAAATAATTTTGAGTGTATAATAATGCTGAACCTGTTGTACGGTTCTTCCAACAGCGTATGCGTACAAACAAGAAGTTAACTGTATTAGTGTTAAACCCAAACAATGCACACCACCTATGCAGTCCTGGCTTTGTAGCTTACGCAGGGAACTCGAACTTGATTGTAAATAAATCATTTATGAGCACTTTTTTTGCCTGCGTAAGTATTGCATTTTATGCTGAAATATGTGCCTTACTAATACTATACAGTTTACAGAGTTAGATTTTTTTTCTTCAAGCCTGGTTATGATTTTGCTCAGCGTTTTGCCATTTTTTGGTCACTTCCCCTTCTGTTACGTAATGTACGTAAAGTAAAAAAAAAGTCCGGTGGTGTTATGAAAGATCTCCGACCCAGGTACACAACCCGCGGTATGCCTATCTCTGAAATGTACTACTTCATTACTACCATAGTGATCGAATTTGAGTAAAATGTAACCAAAGATAATCTTTTTTTTTTTTTTTTTTTTTTAAAGTTATTGTTTAGTTAACATACTGTGTGCCATCTGTTCTCTTACTGTGCAAGTTAAGCTGTCTAGTGTCATACTAGGCTTTAAGACTACGGTTTTTTTTGTTGTTTTTTTTTAAATCCTTGTCACAGTACAAATTAAAGTCGAGGTCTGTGAGAGGACCCTGGTCAATAACAGAGATATGAATTTCAGAAATACTTTCATGTGTATTTCAGCGTGGTGCCTTGTCAAGTCAAAGTAAAAGTTTGATAAGACACAAATGGAAGTGTTCTTTTAAGACGGTCACCCTGTCTTCAGTCAGTGTCGGCATACAGAATGATTGTCGGTTTTGTGAATTCAGTGTTGGGGCTCTGGTCAAATCATGTGCAGGTAAATGTTTTAACCTATGTGGTACTTTGTCTAGGTACCCGGATTATCTATGATCGCAAGTTTCTGTTGGATCGCCGCAATTCCCCTCTTGCTCAGACTCCACCTGCTCACCTCCCTGTTATCCCTGGAGTGACCAGTCCCAAAACCAGCATTGAAAATAAAAAAGAAGAAATTAAAAATTTGAATAAGCACGAGAGGAAGACAGCAGCAGGTCGGTTGCTTTGTTCTTTCAATCAAATTCAGTTGCTTTGTGTACATTTCTACAACTGTTACAGATGTGCAAAATATATATGAATTACTTAAATCTTTTAAGCAAACACCTTCTGTCGGCATTGCATCACATTTGTTTTGAAACACAATCACACATGTTTTGACTCTGAGTGTGACTTAAGATGGCTGCCAAACTGTGGTCATGTTACTTTTTGCTCGCTGGATGATAGACCTCGCACTTTCTTATGTAAACAATAACGCACAAGTTGGTGTGGCCATATCTTTTTCACAAATCCATGTAACATCATGTCAAACTATTCTGTGAAAGACTACTATCCACACTTTTTTTCAATTTTTTTAACAAAAACAAAAGTTTGGTGAATTGCAACAAACTAAAAGTTACGTACTAACTGGAGATGATCCTGTGGTTAGTACGGAGGACTAATGGTAGACTGCAGGATAGTTTCAGTTGCAACGAATCAAGTGCTTCTGGATACACTCTAGGTTTTAAGATGTTTTCAATTACAACGAATACAGTGTGTCAGTCTCCTGCCCCCTAGAGGATTGTAAAACAAGTTATTAAATTAAGCCTGTCATTCTTTCTACAAAGAGCTGTACTAATTTACTTATGTGAATAGCAACATTTGATGTGTATTTTCAACGTACTAAACAAAGCATTTTTTAATTAATAAAGCATTGAGTTAACAAAGTATATTCATATTTATTTAGGTACTTTTCAGGTACTGAATATCTTCAATTTGATTGTTATAGAAATGTAATGCATCTCACTCTCGTTAGTGCTGCAAGGTTAACTTAATATCATTTTTTTAAAATGTTGTATTTAAAAACACTGTAGAGTGCACCTATTCATTTCCACATGAAGGGTATTATTATAATTATACAATAATAGAGCTTTAAAACTATAGTTGAAATATATGCAGCACTCCTATTACCCTGTCTCTACCCCACTCGCTGCCATGATCCCATACACCAAGTAGATATGGGCAGTTTAAGCGTGAGCTCTGTACTAAAGTTGGGAACAATGTTCCCTGTATTTTTTGCAATTTCGTTGCAATTGGTAGGACGATAGTACAGAGCTGGAGGTGATCCGCAGATAGTACCGTACTAGTTAGTACTCAACTTGGTACAGAACTAAGGACTACATTTTTAAGTTGGTTACAATTGACCAAAAGTTTTTACTTTTATTAAGTTTTTAAGAAGTTGAAGAGTAGGCTCTTGAAGAATCAACAAACAATATGCTGAATATCTTACCACTACCGACTGATTTCCACGATCAAATCTGTGTCTGCATATATTGTGTATTAGTAAGTACTGTGTTTCTTTCTTTTTTTACTTTTAAGGAGATGACTCTCAGTTTGAGATGGACATCTAGCCTGGAAGATCCACAGTGGAATACTTGGCATCGCCTGGTACCTGTGTGCCAGTGGCTTGGCTTGTAAAATGCTGTGAGTCATCACAGCCATCTCATTTAACAGCCCCCTCAAGTGCAGCAAGGAATTTTAGTAATGTGGCTCCCCTTAGGTTCAGCTTATTGGTGATCAAACTTTATCTGTTTTATCATATAGGGCTGTGCCAACTGGTTGTTATTTCAAAACCACTTGTTGCATTTTATTTTAACATATTACCTTCTCTAATGTGACAGATATGAAAAACATCCACCTGTATTATGCATAAAGATATTAAATCCCCTTAGTATATATATATTTTTTTGTTTAATAATTAAGCAGAAAGTGGACACATTTGAAATCCTGTCACAGAAAAGCAATACATTGGTTTGCTACGTACCTTTATCTTTCCAAGTCAAATGAAATACAGACTGCTATTGCTGAAATTCAGATCAATCCTTCCTGACAGGTCCACAACAAATGCGTATGTCAGCCTCTGAAATATGAGCCAACTTAAGATCCACCTGTTTTAAAGCCAGGCGCTTAGCTTTTCATTGGCTATGCCTGAAACTAGTTGTTTATTGGCTGTGATTAAAAACCTTTTGTATCTTTGGCAGTGATTGTGTTTGTTCTGGAATTGTCTGGTCTGCTAGGTTTAGTCATTTGGTAGCAACAGTATTTTCATTTGATTAGATTTTTTTAAGCAAGTGTTGGCAGTACTGAATTACATTAAACACATTTCCAAGTGAATAGGGGGTACTAACCATTGTCATTAAAATGGGAACAGTGTGTCATTTCAAGCACTGGATTTCTGGAAAGTACCAAATGCAAGCATGATGGATTCTACTTTAAGTTGTCTAGGTAATGCTGCTACAGTTAACTGGATTGAATGGTTCAACATAGAGAGAACTAGATGTAAGTTACAATTTAATGTATTGTTTTATTTACAGTGGATAATTTGATTTGTTGGTACAGCCCTGCAAATTTTTTTTTTTTAAATAAGGCCTTTATTTAACCAGAGGGCCTGCTTGTTAAAGATTTTGCTCAGATGACAACCTTGAAAGGGATTTTTTTTTTTTTTTAACCAAATAACCAATAAACAGTAGTCTGGTAAATTTAGTCAAAAACCTTAAAAAAAAATAAATGCCAGTTTTTATAGAAAACATAAACATTCGTTTAGAAGACATATGAAACAAAATTTGTATTATTGTTCTGGCCTGGTGTATGTCTGATACTGCCACATTAGAATTGTTAGACTGTGTTTTTTGCAAACACTCACTAGTTTTCGATGGATGCATTTTATTTCTTGAAGTCTAAACATCACTATAAAAGGCAGTCCATTCAGAAGGCCAGGTCATGGTTGGACTGACTATACCATTATTTTAAGGGCACTTGCATCTTTTAGAAATGAGGTCCTGGTGTTTGAGAATGTGAATAACAATGTTTGACTTGAATAATAAAAATACTTTGTTTATAGTTTTGAGAAAGCAGTGATCTCAAGATGCACTATGTAAGTATGACTGTGTACATACAGTATGCAGCATGCTGCTATCGTGTTTGAAAGTCATTCTAAACAAGCATTCAAACATGGAAACATGTTTCAAATCAAAGCAGAACAAACATCTCTGCTCACACTGGTTTAAGCAATGTTTCGTAAGTATTTTGTAAGGCCTTAATCATTAAATGCAAACATTTGATTACATTTTCAGATACATCTTGGAGAAGAAGCTTTCGCAAAAGATCTAAACAAAGAATCGGTCACGTGGCTTGCATTTATAACTGGGGTTTCACTTCCAGAATAGAATTCAAACTAACACCTGCACTCTAACTTTTCCAGTATGTGGTCAAAAAAGTTATTGTTCTTGTAGGTGCATTTTGTTTTGTTTATCATCAGAAATTCATAATTCGTCAATGTTAAGGTTTCAGAAAATACCCAAAGAGAATAAAAAAAATATTTGAGAGATAGTGAGTTGGGAAGATCATTTCTGGAAGATGAGAAATGAAGGAGAGGAAGAAGGCAGAATTTAGCAAAGAGAAGTACCCTTCCTACCCCACTACAGTGGATCACTGTGGCCTTACCTTATTTGTTTATTGCTTTCTATCTCTGCTGATTTTCCGCATCTGGTTTCCTAAAGCTCAAAATAAACACTCTCAATCTGGATTGGACAAAAATTAAATGATTATGCTCCTTTTCCTAAGCAGTTAAAAGAAAGTTGCATTTATTTTAAATTTGTGTTTGTTATCATTGTTGAAGACATAATAAATACTCCTCTGTAGCATTAAACACACATGTGTTTATACCTTTTGTTTTGATAGACCTAAATAATGAACATAACTGAGATTGTTTAAGTCAATCCATGTACAGACTAATTTAGAGGTTTCTATTTAGGGTAACGTGTTTATTTTTATTTCACAAACATGGAGGCCAGATACAAAAATGTTCTAGTCTTTAATGTTTTTTTTTTTTCTATTTTTGTTTTTAAAGGACATGGAATTGAAATCAGCATATTTGTCACACTGCTATGTAAATGCTGGAATCGTTTGGTTTTATTCTCTGTCTAATGATCTGTGTCATGTGAAAAAGCATACTTTGTGTTAAAGCAGTGTTGTCTGTTTTTCTGAGTACATATTCCAGATAACTGAAAACCAGCTGTTGTTGGCCTAATTTGGCTGTAACTTTGTACATCATGGAGCAAACCAGAAGAAAAAAAATACAAAAAAAGCTCTGTGTGACATTTTTGTTTCTGTTTCAAATTCTTTGTAACAAAACAGTGTATTTTCAAATTAAATCATGCCAATGCCAGTGGACACTATTACAATGAGATCAATAAAATTCCTTAGTAATAAGGATGTCATAATTACGCGTTTGTTGTCTTTAATTTTGTTGACCCATCATAATGTACAATTTAAGAAAATGCAACCCAATGGCAAGCTTGACCTGTTGCCCCCCCATACACACACACACAGATATTTTATGATTACACTTTAAATTAATTCTGGGTTTAGTCTGTGGGGCTGAAATTCATAGGAGAGGAGAGGGGGAGGGTGTGTGTGATTGTAGTCCTGGGCAAGGTGTTATCTCTGATTAAAACCAGACAATACATATCGCAGTTTACCACAGCAATAGTTATTTACATGACAATTCAATTGCATTTGCTGGTTTTTCAAAAGGTTGTGAAACATGGGTCTAAGCAGATGCTATATTTACCTAGGATCTATACAAAGACAACCAGGCTGCACTTATTAGGACATAGGTAACCCTGTACATATGTACCTTTGTCATTGAGTATGGAGTTCTGTTGCTGCACTGATTTAAGAACAACACAGAGCAATTAATGTGAACACATTTATTTCCTTGTGTGGCAGAGTAGTAAAATAATAGCTTATCTAAATATATAACTTTAATTAATACAATATTTACAATAATATAAAAAGCTTAAAATAGCCCTTTTTTTTTACATCACTGGCTGCAGCCTCCACCTGACATATCAGAGTGCTTAATTGGTCTTTTGGTCCATTCAGTGTCAGTATAAAGACAGCAGTGGAGAGGTCAATGGTCTGTTTTGTTAGTAAAGACATCCATTTAAAACTACAACCTTATTATCTATCTTCAATGCTTAACGCATTCTTTACAGACCATTCTTCCCATGGGCTTATAACCACCCCCTCTCCCCCAGATCTTGTTAGCGCACTACTTTGATAGCTAATCAAACTAATCTTTGATGCTTAAATGCAAAACCATTATAATTTCCATTTGACCTCTGCATTATATAACCCAGCCATTCAATAAAGATACAAGTATTATAAACCCTGAAAAACACCAGTTGTATCTTCATGGCACCGAACAGTAAAAAGTGTGTCAGTTTGTACTGAAAACCATGCACAAGCAATGTGGTACTGTAATAAGGTTACAGTATTCACAGTGTTTTCATTGTCTTTGCGATGCATACAGGTGTTTTGCTAATCTTTCATTCACTTTCCTCAAGCTCCTTCAGGCATTAACCGGGTCTAGCTGTTTGGAAGTTTCCATCGCCTCAGCTTGTAGAAAGCAGCGCTCCTGCGCCTGTACTTCCAGGAGAAGAGGTAGATATCAATTCATATCTTCGCTGTTGGTTTCTTCAGTGGCAGCCACATTCTTCCACAATCATTTCCTCATGGTGACGGAGCACCACCTCCCCGTTCTCATGATAGAGCATGCTCAGTGAGCTCATTTTGGTAGGGACACAGCATGGAGAAGGAACCCGGTCAGGGTGGTAATGCTTCAGCAGGCTCTAAAGAGGAGAAAACAATCCATTTGCTATAGGTTTTGTCACAATATTATACAAATATACCAGTATCATGACACCTATACCAGAGGAGCTCCAAGTATTCTAGCTACCAGTAGATACACCAAGTCCATTACACTGTATGTCACTTTTACAAAGCAATTTGAATAGTGTTTTTAGGCAACAAGGTACAGTGTGCGGCGTTGTGAAATTATGCAGTTAGGCAGGAGACAAGCACCTACTGTGATGCAATTTTACAGTACAGCTCACCTTGAAGAGTCTGGCTGATTATAAAAATGGACCCTTCCATAAGAGAATCCAGGATAACTACATGACAATCCAACCAGCATGCACTGGTTTTTAATGTTGTCATTCTCTTTAAAAACATCAGTACCTATTCTAAGATAATAAGATCAAATCATGTTAACTGGATATAAATGGAAAGCAACAAAAAAGACAATTCTTTTACTGCTCCTCCTTGAAACTAAATTTGATCAGGTGGGTTAATACTTTATTACTCTGCATGTATTACACAGTACCCTAGTATTATTTTGATGATGAAAACAACGTTTAAAGTTATATTGTTGACTTGTTTACATACCTCGAAACGTTTCATAAATAGTCTGTGGCTCATTTATCATGATAGTGCAGAACCACAAAGTAGTGATGCGGTTAAAACAAAATAAAACAGATCATACCTGCATGTACGCATGATTCGTGGGCTTGAAATCCTCTCCAACTGGGGTAGGGCACTCACCTTCGCAGCGGTATGCATTGTATCTCTTGGGGAAGACAATCCATGAACCCCAGCCAATGTGATTAAAATCTATTTGTAAATCCACTCTACGACAAAGGGTTTTTCTACTGTCCGCCCAGTGTTCAGGTGGGGGGTTTATAGGCCAGTTTCTCTGTTTTCTGTTGCGTTTGTGTCTTTTTTGCTGTTTATCTTCACCCTCTGTGTCACCAACCACAAATATGGATTGTTCCGCTGTACGGAGCAGACTGGCCGGGGGTCCTCCTTCTGCTTTCAAGTTGGAATAGACAACCACTAAGACCCTATCGTTGACAGCATGCTGATCTTGTGGGCTTTCCGTGGAAGGCAGGGTGATTCTATGGCCCCGTGGGTTCATCCTGACTGGTTTGACTTTCTTTGTTGTCTTAATTCTTAACTTGTTGGAATACATGTTTGTGTTAAACCAGCCAGTTAATAGTTCCGTTACATTGTAGACTTTCCAGTTGGTGGATGAGTTTATCACCGATGATGCAGAGAATAAACCAATGTGTTGCTGATCGCGGCAAATTTCATTCTTACAGGGATATTCATGTGTGTGGCGGATTTCCACTGAGGAATCGGCAGAAGTCAGAAATCTGGGCAGCCTGATTCTTAGCTCAGCCATCTGAATTTCTTCGTCTGTGAGCAGTGAAGAAAAATCAAACGTGGCGATCCATCGATTTCCAATTTGTTCAAAACCTTAAAAAAACAGCAATGTTGTTTTAATTGTAATATTTGAATATTTGATCAATATGCACATGTATACCATGTGTTTAGTGTTTATATCATCTTCAAGACTATCCTAGTCGTACTTCCTTGTTAATGGCAATAGGGTCAGCATATTTAATTTCCTTTAACGTTAAATATTATTCCACGAAAATGAACGAGGGTTTCTTTGCAAAACTATCCCAATGTTTCTTTTTCACACCTTGTGGCACGTAGACTAGCGGTGCTGCCTTGTTAACTTCTGTCCTAAGTCTAATGGTTTGTGCAAAAAAGGTGAGAAATGTATTTTAATTAGCGATTGAGTACTGTAATGAATTACAAAGACTTCTAATGACATGAAAGCCCAAGTTTACAGAATGGCATACAACTGCATTAATCAATAGGATCACTTAACTAT
Organism: Acipenser oxyrinchus oxyrinchus; assembly: GCA_030684275.1. Classification (NCBI taxonomy): domain Eukaryota; kingdom Metazoa; phylum Chordata; class Actinopteri; order Acipenseriformes; family Acipenseridae; genus Acipenser; species Acipenser oxyrinchus. The sequence goes on along the minus strand of CM060259.1, from coordinate 11,385,923 downwards.
CCGCCATTTAACTAATTGTTCGTCTTTTGTTAGACGCTGACAGCTAAAGATCTGACTAAATCTGAAACACATCCAATAATAATAATAATAATAATAATAATAATAATAATAATAATAATAATAATCTATTCAGGTAGCTATCAGTGAACTATAGGCTATATTTTTAGAATAATAATAATAAAATAAAAAACAGCTCCAAATTTTAAGATGTAGACTAAACACAATGCTATAGAAATCAGTAATAAGGATCTCCATAAGATTATTTAATACGAAGATTGAATACATTCTTCATAATAACTTTTGTATGAAGTTATGAGTAAACCGAAAAAACGTTAAACGTGGGATCATATAAAAATATGATTAATTGAAACGTAATCATATTTCTATAAGAGATATAAATTAAATACATATTAACTCCATCCTAGCAAATGGGACCAAAAAAAAGTGTTTTTCAAAGCCCCGCTCACTCCTTCTAACGTCCATGAAGGAAACGGGACACTTAAGTAATGGCAGGTTAACGAACAGACGCGCTGGAAGATGGGTTAGATAATCTAATCAAGGCAAGTGTGAAAAGAACTGTTGCAAGATATTGATTTGGGTTTCAATTGATTTGTATAGTACTGTCTGGCAAGAGCCTCAATCCACATCACCTAGTTAAGGAAACGCGGTCTGCCTTGAGAATTAGGCTGAAAAGAGGCTCACACACACACTGATCCCTGGTGATGCTTATTCATCCAGGGAGATGGATGTGTATTGAGCGTTTCTGAGCTGTCTGGGACAGAGATTTGACAGCCATACAGGGTTACTAAAACATCAGAGAGACAATCTGAACATTATTGTATTTTTAAATAATGACAAGTTCATGATTTTTGTAACATATTAAATAACGAGTGAAGTAGGAATAATAATAATAATAATAATAATAATAATAATAATAATAATAATAATAATAATAATAATAATACGTTAAACACCAAAATACTAACCATCTATACTTTAGCCAAACTATGAACTATTTATTAACAGGTTGCTAGCAAGGTACAAAATGTTAAGAAAAAAATGAATGAATGAATGAATGAATATTGTAAAACTCCTTACTTTTCGCAATTACACTTCTGACAGTGTCGGGCTCTTTCACCACTGCTTTTCGCTCATCGTCTTTCGAAACTCCAGACTGATTTGCAGATTTCAAACTTCTATAAAGGTGCATCATGTAAGGAGGAAAGTGATATCCAGAAGAACGCTTGGGTACAGAGACCCCTGGTACTGAATCCAAAGAGCCATATCCAGCCTTGTTGGTCTCTTGTGTCAAAAGCAGAGACGAATGGATAAGAACACTTACAATTCTGAGTAGATTCATGCTGGACCAGCTTTGGCGGATCAATTTAGTATTGCATCGGGTAGGTCAGGTTGGCGTTTATATACCCACCCCTTGATGCATAATTAACAAGCACGATCGGACATAAAAGAAACATGACATGCGTTCTGTATGGTCTCGGACTTGCCCAAGGCCATTATGTTGGTAATGAAGCTCCTTTCATTGCTCACCTCAATTGATTTACAAAGCTCAGACACTTGTTTAAGGGTCCTGTTTGTTATATACTACAAGTTACAGCCTTAAACTCAACACCTCCTCCTCATTCGTTACATTATATGGATGTGTTTATTTTTTAAATGTAAGTCCCTTATAAATTATTTGCTCTAAATTCTGCGAAATTTCTCGAAAGTTCTCAAATCTTTTGTTTTAATGAGTTGTAGACAAATCCACGATTTCGCTTTTTACTGTTCTTGTACAATAGAGATTAAATAAAGTTTGTTTGGGGGGTAACAAATATTTTTCACACGTAATTGGTTCCAGAGCCATGTATACAGATTTTTCAATGTTGATTAGTTGTTTGTTTATTGAGTGTTGTGTGTTGTTTAAATACACAGTTGTTTTTACTTAATACATCTTTTCTTAAAAACAACATATACACATATACACTGCAATAAAATAAACATAAACACACAACCTAATTAAGCAGAACAATATTACATTTTAACAATCGACCAGAGGCAGTTCGGCTATACAAAAATGACAGCAGTATGGACATTTACATTATTAAAAATCAAATAAACAAAACAAACAAAACAAAACAAAAAAATCCAAGTTCACGTAAAAAGGCTACCTATCTAATAGCTAGGTAAATCTCAAGTCATTACATCAGGAAGGAATTTTATATTATAATTTTATATTATACTGTAAATTACAATGAACATTCATTTGGGTGCATGCATACTTTAAAACAAACAGAAACATTTCACCTGAGCAAAAGCTAAAAGCTACATTACATGTTATTATCTTTTACATGCCACACTGTAAACCAGCTGTTTTAGCTATTGTCCTCTTTTTCTAATGGATATTCCTAAATTTGTCTATATCACCATGCTACTACTGCAACTAATAAAGATTACATGATAATATACAAGACAAAACACTGGTTGTCTGGTTTTGTTTATAATAATAATAATAATAATAATAATAATAATAATAATAATAATAATAATAATAATGCACAAAGTTTATTTTCGTTAATTCCTGTAGGCGGCAGCAAACTGTAGATTTGAGAGAATGTGCAATCTGAGCTTCATCGTTTCTCGGTTTTTATTATAACACAAATTACATCTGAATATCATTGGCTATATACGAAGAGTTGCATTAATATTTGTCATACCATGCTACGAGTCACACTGAGTATCCACAAGTATTTTTTGGGGTGGCATTAACGTTTTCAGCTCCAAATGAACTTGCAACGATTGGCTTTAGTTGCTTGAATGAGATTGACCATAACACAATTATTGTACAGTTAGCACAAATAAAATAAAACTTATGCGCCAATTAAAATACTTATTTGATTTTATAACGTTTCTTAAAAATGTGGCAGAATTTCATCTTGAATGCAGTAAATATAGATACATTTTCCATAAATAGTGTTATATCAATGCAAACAAAAGACACGTTTATGCAAAACAGAAATAAATCCCATTTATGTGGCAGGAGCCAAGATTTATTTCCCCAGTGTGCGCATGCTCGTTTGTGCGACTTTTGTGGCTGCAGTCTGACTGAATGAGTGTGTTTTTTGCATGAACCCAAAACTAAAGAAAGTTAACGGAGAACGGGCGAAACACATTTTCTAAACTTGCAGATTGCCAGTCAACACGGTTTTATGAAGCGTCTAGATTCTGACACTCAGGCAGAACAACGATATACGGTGCACACAAAAGTATTGGAGTTTTCCAAGTGGAAAGGAATTGCTGGCAGTTCATTGGTGAGTAAAGTTAAATGAATTCACTTTAACAAAAAGTTTTGCCCGCCTGCACGTTGTAGACATCCGCAGCAATTGTTTACTCAGTTGTGGGTATATCTTAATGATGATCTGTATATAAGTTCATGAACACTTTGTTATGTGTATGATTTAAACACCGAGTAGAAAATGTATCAGTAAATAAATGTAATGTTTTACAGGAGACTGCTCTACTTGGCGGTTCAGTTTGTTGTTAAAGGTTCAGTGCCTTGTTTCTACGAAAAAGTGTTTTCGAAGCTGAGTGGTATCTGGCAGTGTAATCAATGGGCGGCATTAGGAGGCATACAAGTGGTACACGTTGTTTAATCAATGCTATAAACTTCATACTTTGAAGTATCACACAGCACAAAACGTGTCCTATTTTGTTTAAATGATAGGCAGGTCCCTAATGTCATTACTACATTATGACGTTTATGGCACAACATTTATTTACTGCTGCACCCCACATATTTTCCAATCAGATGGCTTGAGTAGTGTCTGTAAAGGAGGACAGTTACATGATTTCAATCTCAATCTCATTAAAAGAAGTATATGAAACAATAGTATCACAGTGCAATAGGTGAATAGTTTATGTATCTGAAAGAAAGAAAAAAAACACATTGATATTCTTATGGTATTCTTATGGTATTCTTATGGTATTCCAATACCCCTAACAATATATAAAATGCATTCTGGAAATACATTATTTATTTATTTATTTATTAGCAGACGCCCTTATCCAGGGCGACTTACAATTGTTACAAGATATCACATTATACAGATCACATTATTTTTTACATACAATTACCCATTTATACAGTTGGGTTTTTACTGGCGCAATCTAGGTAAAGTACCTTGCTCAAGGGTACAGCAGCAGTGTCCCCCACAAGGGATTGAACCCACAACCCTCCGTTCAGGAGTCCAGAGCCCTAACCATTACTCCACACTGCTGCCCAATTAGACATGAAGAAAAGGGTTCCAAGATATGTCTTATGTGCATGCAAGAGAACATCTGTACAACTCATTCGCCACGATGGAACGTTTTTGAAGTCTGAAAAACAAACACCCACTTTGAATGGATTTTTGCCTGCCTGGGAGATGACCTAGACCAGTGATCCTCATGTGTGGCTCTTCTTGTGTCCAGTCTATTCCAGTTCAGGGTTTTCTGCCAGTCATGCCCTTCTTTACAGTACAGAGCTTTGTTCCAAACAAATTCAATGTTTTAATTGAACCTAGGTGTCCAATTAAATAATTAAAGACATGTAGGAAGCAAGGTCCTGGATTGGAATGGTTTACAAATGTTCAAGTTTCTACATTGTTTTTTTGACAATGTAAAATTAAGTGTTGTAATAATAATAATAATAATAATAATAATAATAATAATAATAATAATATCCATCCTTGCTTTTGTTAATCAATGTAAAGGGATTGGAGCATGACGCCCTGATGGTAGCAAATTCAGCCGATAATCAGCATAAAAGTGGTAAGTTACACAAAGCTTGGTTGATTAATGGAACCTCTTCATCACCATCAGACCTTAACAACCCATTTAGGTTAATCTTCATCTAAAGCAAATCACGTATCTTAATGAAAAATCAAAAAGCAGCAGCTATCACAGCCCTGTATCAAAGACTGACTTGTCCATCGTGACTGATTTGCAACAGGGAGATGCAGTTTTTAAGTACTACAGACAATATGGTGGGGGCATTTGCATATCTAATTAATCTGTTATGTAGGGATAGCCCATTCACACAACAGTATGTGCCACTCCTTCATTTGAAGCAGATAATAATAATAATAATAATAATAATAATAATAATAATAATAATAATAATAATGCAGAGTAATTGTTATAAGGAGTTGAAATGCCCCCCCGGGTTTTTATTTATTTATTTATTTATTTTTTTTAGTGTTTGCTTTTAGTGTAGTATCAGAAGCCAGCTGGATATACAGAAGCACGCTCTTTCCAGCTCTTCCTTTTAAACGTTTGGAAACTCCCAAGCATCTTATCAGATGTAGACGGAGGGTGTATCGAATGAAACATTTTTCTGTTTAACTTAATTATCATGGATAATTCTGATATTCCTTAAGGACACACTTTTTGTTTTTAAATGTTTGGTGGTGGAGTTTTTTTTTTTTTCTACTGAAAAACTGCATAAAAGTATACGTCATTGAAAAATGTAACAGTTACACAGTGCAACCCTATAACATTTGTCCACACCTTTATCAATGGAAGGAAGGTAAAGTTTCACTTTCTTATTGTGGATTCTGATTCAAGGGTTTTAGCTGACATAGCACCATTTCTACTAAGGATTGGAATTATTCAAATAGTCCTAATGTTCAAATTCTTCTGAAAATGCTGTCACAAAAAACAACGGGATGGATCCCTTCAGTAGATTCATTTAACCATATTATTAATCTGGTATTAGTGTCTTAATTTATGATCAAGATTCTTTTTTGTAAAATTTAAAACATTTTGTTTAATTTAAAACATAAAAGTAATAAAAATAAACACTGCATTTTTGCAAACATTTAAATGAGAAGTTTTATCTTTGTTATTGTCTAATTTCCCACTTTCAGTTTTTAAACTCCTCCTTGTGGTGTGTCAGTCAGCACTCACATATCCGACCCTATAACATTTTGACTTCAGTGACAGTTAAACGAGAGTGATGCATATCTGAATATTTCATTTTGGCCCGTTCCAACGTTTTTTCAGGGGACACAAAAATACATAGCTAAAAGGACTGTGTTTTAAAATAAGTAGGCTTCTATTTAGATGTACTGTAGTTGGTTTTGTTGGTATAGTACTATATTTTCAACAGAATATTTTAATTAAAAAAGATATGATTCTGAAAATGTTACTTGCTAAAAGAGACGACTGTGGACACATGGACTGTAATGCACTACATACTTTTAAATCCGGATTTCCATTACATGAGAGCAGCAGTATGTAAAATTCACCATTAATGACCCAACAGCAAAATTAAATCAAAATGTTACCCATGCACAAAACTACTGCGTAATACATAAAAGGCAATGCAATTTAGCAAAAAATTTAAAAAACACCAGTTTCCAGAATTAAAACAGTATCCAAAGTCAGTATTGTCAGTATTCAAAGTTGCAGAATATAGTGCTAGATAAGGCCCTAATGTCAAAGTTCACTTGCAAATGAAAATGCACAAAAACAACTAAAGATCACAGATTTAAAAAAAACCCCAAAAAAACACACTGCATCACAGCATCTAAAACTGTTTAATGATTAACTTTTACATTACTGTAGCTTGTCTCATTTGCTTTGATTTTGCTGATGTACGTCATGTGAAATTGGAGGAAGCGCTGTGGAATTGCACAATAAAGACAGACTGATTTGACTTGCGAGAAAAAAATAACAAAACAAAAAAACGTGGGCTGTGATGGATATTCAAATAAATTGTAACACTGAAGAGATGGGCTTTGTATCACAAAACCGGTTACCATTGTTTTCTTTAAAAAAAAAAAAACACCTTAAAACTTAGATTTACCTTGAACAGTGATTTTTTTATTTAGTATATTGATTTTTATTTCGTATTAACTTGTTAAGGTTTAAAACCCCTATTTATAATCTGGACATTGCCTGAGAAATGAACGGAGCAATTACTGAACAGTCCGTGTACGATGGAGTCTGAACTGCTTGTTATTGGAGCGTCATTTTGTTTGGAGGATCCCACCGAGGATAGTATTGTAGACCAGTTGTGTTTTTCCTGAACATTTGCTGTCCAATAGCTACGAATTGAGCTTTCATTATGGTGTCCTGTTACAGACATGATTTCTCTTGTCTCCAGACCAACATCAGATAGAAGTTGAACAGCTGTTGCTCTCACACAGTGATTTGTGTACCTTTTGGTGAGATTGGCTTTTTCACTAATGGTAGCCATTAAATTGCCAAGCGTGTTTTTTCCCAGTGGTTTGTAGGTATACCAAGTAGGTTGTGTGGCAGCATTTTCAAGAGGAACTTTACATAAATAGACTTGGCGTTTAGGTAGTTTGTCATGTTGTCAGTTTAGCTGTACAATATGTATGTATTTCGTGAATAACAGCTGCATACTGCCATTAAATATTAATGTATTGGCCTGGCGCTACTGAGAGTTAAATAAAGACTGGGTTTCATTTGCAGAACTGTTCCAGTGATTTATTACAGATTCTGCAATATGTCTAGTTTTGAATAAGAAAGTCTCAATATGGGGTATACTTACTATGTTTAACATCTGTGCAGTTTATATTGATTTACATAAATCTTTTTTGTATACGTTGTATGTTCTGCTTATATATATATATATATATATATATATATATATATATATATATATATATATATATATATATATATATATATATATACAGTATGTATATTATACAGCTGAGGTTGACCAAGATTTGAGAGAGGAAATATGACCAATTTGCCTTGGGGGTCAAACTGTTATTTGTTAGCTGAGCTGAGATGAGCTGGTAATTAAAGCCAGGGCCTTATAGCTCAGCTAAGCTCCACTGCCCCCTGAAGGTTTTTTCCTGAGGTTTGCTATTTTATAAATGAATACATGTTATGTGTGAAGCTCAAAATAGCACATTCTAAACTATAATTCTCACTGCTGTGTTTTTACAGCTGTATTCTGTGATTTTTGTCAATCAAGTCTTGATGGGCCGAATGGCATTTTCCCAAACTTTTATTTTCTTAATTTACATCATAGGTATTGTGCAATAAACGAAGGCAACTCTGTGACTCCTGTGGGAAAGAGTTAAAGGGAGTGACCCTGTTATGAATCATCCAAGCTAGAGGGCTTGCAAAGTGCAGCTCTACATGGTATCAGACATTTAGCATAGTACCCCTCACTGATAAATCGCACCGCAGTTCAAATGAATAAGCTGGCAGTGGCAGCCGTAACAATTTGTTTTCGAGTACAAGTGGCAGAAAGGTTTGGCCCAACTAACCGCTGGTAGCGTTAACAAATGCATCATTAGTGACAGCATATGTCAAGAAATGATGTAGGGTATTGCCAGCTGTTTGTGACAGTGAAGATCCCTCCTATTTTTCCATTAATTGCTGTCTTAAAGGCATGTGTCTACCTCATTATCACAACAGCTTTCTCACAAGCACTCTCGTTTTGCTGTAGTTTTCTAGACTTTGACTCAAGTGAAGCTCATTTATTCTGCATCAATAATAAGTTAACTTCCTGTCTAGCAGGTATTCGGGTCCCAGTGAGGGGTCAGATAGTCTAATCCCTCCCACTGATTAGCCCCGATTTCTAAGCAACTGCTAATGAAAGAATGCAAATGCAATACAGCTAGCAAGAAACCACTCAATAGCGGAACTTAAATTGAAATGTTAATTCCTGCAACAAAGTTGTTTCTTACTAGTTTTATACTATTTCTCTTATGAATTTTGCCTTTTCACTTTTTTTCTAATCTTGACTTATTGTTTCATAAAAGTGCTTTCCAAAATACTTTGGTAAATACTGTCTGTAGTGCACTTCCATTCACTGTACACAGTAGGTGTCAAAATGTCCAGTTTTTAACTGAACATATGATATCACAAAAAGGTATTTCCATTTTATTAAGTACAAGAAAGTTCTCAGTTTGTTTGCCTTGCCTGTCAAGAAATGTGTTACACTTGCACTTTTTAGGTAATTTCACCTTAAAAGTGTCTTTAGGGTCAAGCATCTTACTGGCTGCAAGCATGTCAGTCCTTGGGGAAAGATCCTGATTGGTTACTTACAGAAAAGGAGGCCCTAAAAGGGGTGGGAACAAATTATTATTTGTTTATTTAGCAGACGCCTTTATCCAAGGTGACTTACAGAGACTAGGGTGTGTGAACTATGCAACTATGCTGCAGAGTCACTTACAATTACATCTCACCCGAAAGACGGAGCACAAGGAGGTTAAATGACTTGCTCAGGGTCACACAATGAGTCAGTGGCTGAGGTGGGATTTGAACCGGGGACCTCCTGGTTACAAGCCCTTTTCTTTAACCACTGGACCACACAGCCTCCAATCTGCAGGTGAAATGACCATGAAAGTGCAAGACTATCTAAAAGCAATGACTGCAAACAGGGATTCCTTTAACCTAGTGTAGTTCCAGACATCATGTTTCAAGCCTACACATTTCAGGCCTACATAATGAATGGGAGTGCATTGTCTGGGGTAGGGTCATTATGACTATTCTCAACTTTAATGGTCAATGGAAATTGGTGAATGGAAATTGCATTCAGAGCAAGGTACAGCTATCTCTGAACTATAGGTGTTATACTGGCAATTACTATTTTGTTTAAAATAGTTCTCACTACTCTTTTGATGTGTCCATGTTTTAGATATCATTTCAGTTGGACTCAATGAGGATAGCACCCCTGTGAACCAGAATGAGATTATTATTATTTGTTTATTTAGCAGACACCTTTATCCAAGGCAATTTACAGAGACTAGGGTGTGTGAACTATGCATCAGCTGCAGAGTCACTTACATCTCACCCGAAAGACGGAGCACAAGGAGATTAAGTGACTTGCTCAGGGTCACACAGTGAATCAGTGGCTGAGGTGGGATTTGAACCGGGGACCTCCTGGTTACAAGCCCTTTTCTTTACCCACTGGACCACACAGCCTCCTTGAGATTGACACGTTTATAGTTTAGAATAGGAGATCATAACACATGTTGATTTGCCCATGTGTAGTTTCATTAAATCCTTCAATAACCTGTCCTATGCAGCAATGTGAGAAAGTAGATCTCTGTGAGCTACAGTGTGCTAAATATCAAGTTTTATCTCAGTTTTAACACGTTTTTGCTTGTGAATCGAGTAGTTGTAGCATACAAATTGTTATTATGATAAATGACAATACTGTACTGAGGTTTTTTAATTTTCTGTAATTTGAAGGACATTCAGATACCTGGCTCCAGTTGATCTTGCAAACACTGCTTAAATAGTAACTGTCACTGTCAGCCTGCATAGCAATTTCCTCTACTGGCACCAGGTGTCACTTATGTGGATTAAGAAGCAGAAACAGTGTGGAATATTGGAAATAAGAGAGCTCTGAAGAAAAATGATGTACTGTATGCATGCATGTTGAATGAGTAATTAGAATTGGCACAAAGTATAAGACAGCACAAATTGTTGACCTGAGTGGTTTTCTTGTATAGTTCTAATATCAATTACTGATTTCCAATGTTCATTTGTCCAGAGCACAGAATAAGATCTGCCCTTGATTAGCAGTTGCATGTTTTAGTAAGGTGTTGCTCTGTCTGCATTTGCACTTTACACTATTGAACCACACAGGAAATATGTTTGATTGAGATTTTTTAATGTGCTAATTAATGCATAAGGATGCAGCAGGTTGCTTGCAAGATTTCAGCAAAGTGGAGAACTACACCTTTGCTTTCAGAGGCATTTTAACTAATAAATACAATGGAATGAAAGTTATGTAAGTCCAGCATGTGTGTTAATCATCATAAGCTATATGAAATAAAATTATTTGCAATGTAAAGATTGCGGTGGAGGAAATACAAATTCAATATATGAAGAATGTGATACTAAAGTCTTTTGACTTTGATTAGGTTGTGGTTATGTTTTAGGCTCTAATTAGGAAACTTCATTGCCCTGGGTAAATTTTCCAATAAAGATGAGTTTCAACAAAAACAAAACTACCACTCAGTCCGCCTGGAATCACATGTTTCATACATGCCATATTCATAAAGTAAACAAGCAGAATATTCGATTACTTCCGATAAAAGTTTACTTAATACATGGTTTCATAATATTGAATTATAACATGTTTTATATACTATTTTGTGTGCTCTGTGTGATTATCTGTTGTTTTATGTTAGAAAATCGTTTTTGCTGGAATAGTAAGCATAGAAAACAATAAATCAGAAACAACAGATGATACTAAACAGGTAATGCATTAAATAATTGGAAATGTATATGATACAATCTATCCCCTTTTAATCCAGGTTTTCAAGCAGGAAATAACAGAAGCAGTTAAAATGGTGATGAAATGACTGGGTGTTCTCCAGCACTGTAACTGAGTTTTAACAGAAATCTTTATAATGCTGGCATAGAGCAGCTCTAAAAGCAGTTATTAGTGATTACTATGGCAACTGTTCTCCCTTTTCATGTAAGACAAGAGATCAAACCTGAAGATAGTCGGTAGGCCTCTTTACAATGATGCTGTGCGCAAACCATTCACAGCAAAGCAATTAAACGTGTCAGTTGGAGACATAGAACGAAGGGCAACAAGATTCTAGGACCACCGCCAAGGACCCTGAAGCTGATGCCTACAGTGTTGTTGCATTAACAGCTGAATAGGGTCAGTTGTCTTAACATTACATAGGAGAATGCAACATCCTCACTGTGATTTTATCTACTGACCAATTGATGGAGTGTGACTTTACCCATACCTGCAAAATCTGTGCACATGTCAAATATGCATGACAGAGTTGATAATATAATGCCAACTATATTTAAATTTCTAAATGAATGAAATAAATAACTGCAGTTTAAACTAATTTTATCCCCACATATGGCTGCAATTAATTCTTAACCTTTGGAGTCCCAAATGTTAGTGAGAGTTCTGGGGAAGCGTTTAAAACAAATGGTTTGAATGTGTATCTTATTTTGCCATCGGAAGTTATGGAAGTATTTTTTCATATGGGCCTGTGGCGTAGTGGCGGGCAGTCAAGGCTGGTCAGCGGCAGAAATAGCAAACCTCAAACCTTTTATAACAAAATAAATCAAAACAGGAACAAACAACATATAACACCTAAGCTCCAGCTATCCCAGTGTTCTCTTACTTTCTTTCTTCCTGTTCAGGCTGGGCAACACATCTTCACTGAACTATCTCCAACACACTCTCTCCAAACAAACACTCCTTTGTTCCTTTAATACCATGTGGCCAGTGGCTTGATTGATTCCACCCAATTAATCAATCAAACAATTAAACAATGCCATGTGGCTGTGCAAGGGTGGCCATCTTGGTTCCAACTTCCTTCACCAAGATGACCTCAAGTCACCAAAGTATCACACACACCCGTGCACCCATGTGCAGAGCCTCTGCCCTGTCACAGTCCCAAATTAAACATAGAAAAATGTGATAGACTTTCAAATACATTTTGCTTCAAGTTGTCACCAGATTATTTTCCTGGAACACCTCTCTGCATTTATCAAAGCGTATGGGGATGGTTTTGTTGCCTGGAAACCAGGCAGAGAGTTTGCCCAGAGGTTAGTATTTTCTGAGAAATCATTTCAGGTGTGCATTCGATTGAAAATCTGTTTTATGGATGTGTTCCTGAAAGTCAGTAACTTGATAATGTAGGTACTGTTACTAAAGGAAGCAATCCAGCTCAATAAAAGCAAAGTTGAAATCAAGTAGCGTACAAGTACAGTTTTTAACCCGACAGATACTTTAGATTTTCTGTACAAACTACATCATGAAAGATTAATGTAGAAACTTTACAGATTCATATAAAATACGGCACCATATTTTTTTACTATGCTTTTGTACCTGTCATAGGTCTTGAAAAAGGTTTAAGATGGTTCTGGTGAATAGTGCTGTGTTCCTTTGAGAACTGAACATAAAGATTTTACACACTTTAATTCTCATTTCTCTTAATTTCTTCGTAACATTAAAAATCAGACTTAAACTTAAGGGAGAAGATCAGACAAAAGACACACAATGCAGACAGCAATACAATTTGTCCCAGTTTTTACCTATTTAAGGCTTGAGTAATCGGACGCTGAGGTAAATATATGCTTTTTTTCCACAGGAAACTGTTTAGCCATTCCTACTGCCTGTTTCATTAAGCTGTGCCATTGCGACACATTTGTTTGACTTATTTACATTCCTTCCTGTCTCTGACGTTCAAAACAGTTCTACAGTTTGTCTCCCCTCAGAATATATTATATACACCGGTGGCATTGTTTGGCGACGGCTAAGATTAAGTGTTATGTGAATGAATAATATAAAAATACTGTTTTGGCAAGACTAGATAGATATATTAGGACAGCAGTCAGGCCAAAGCCTTGCTAGCTTTGACATATGAATTTCCAAAAACAGTTCACAATGTTGTTGTTTTTTTTTATCATGCACACTCTACAGCCACGCTGGATAGTGTATCTCAAAAGTTGACTGTGTGGGGGAAAAAAACCATCACAACTGCAGCACCCTGTTTTCCATCATTCCATAGCATAGCACAGCCTGTCTTCAAAATCACAGCAGAAAAACCACGATACATTTTAAAAAATTTGAATCCAGGATCTTGAAACAGTCGAGAGCTTCACTCTCTCAGATTGTATCCACTCTGAAGACTTCTCATACACTCTGCATGCTTTAGGTGTTGCTTAAGTACATTTCATATCATTTAATTCCTTTACTTGTGCATAAGCTACCCAGCTGTTTCAGAACAATGCTACTATTGACATCCTGGCATTTTCTTTAAAAACAAAGGGCAACCAAATTTACAGTTGCATTAGGCACAAAAAAATAACAAAATACACAAATAATTGTCGTCTACATTTGTCCAAGATGCTGTGATTAAATAAAAATACTCCTTTTTTTATATTGACATCAGTATATACTGCTATTATCCTAAAAGTTTATGTGATTTCATTCCCTAGACTTCTCCTCTCTCCATGCACAGGGAGGGGTTATAATTGGGCTTGCTACTATTCGATTTGTTTTTGTTGCCAAATCTATGATTAATATCGACGTTTATTTTAGAAAGAATTTGCTATTTATTTTCTATTTATTTATTTTTCAATTCAAGCAGAGAATGGGTGAAATCGACCTTTATGCTTTAAAAAAACAGACTTTTAATGCCTTTTGAAAAACATCTCATTTAGCGAAACCCCTTTATCATTCAGCATGCAACAAAACCACAACAGAGCTATACCTTATAAAGATAAAGATCCTGCACAAATTGAAAAAATGTCTCAAACCGTGGAAAACGCAGCATATAAAAAAAGTGTATTACACAGACTTTTATAGCATAAATTTAAAAATAATATGCACAGAACAAAACATTAGATAGTTGAATAGAACTAACTTCTACTACTTCTACTCCCTCTCCTGTTTCAGCACACCTGGACACTGCCGCTGAGACTTCAGCCGTCGGCCAGGGTATTGTGCACAATATTCATTAAGTGTTTTTCTCTTGCACACCATTTTCAAATCAAACTAGCAACTGTCACCATATACCTAAAAAGCTTACCTACACCATAACCCACTAATTTCAAAGAAGGAGCTATGAATGACAGGCGCTGTAGCTGGCAAATGAAAGTGCACAGTCGGTGCAGGTCTTGATGTTTGACAGTCATTTAAACAAGTGAGAGCATTCTAGCACTGCTTCAGTCAACGAGATCTGTCAGAACAGGGTGAAACTACAGTACTAACGGACCACTGAGATGACTGACAGTGACCCCTAGCCATTCAGAGCGAAAGGGACACGGGCCAGACAGCAAGTATAAAAACTACACAAACTAGAGATGATTTCTAAATGATTATTTTTGGTAAGGAAATAAAAAAAGTGGTTTTACCAAAGTTTATTGTATATAAATTTATTTCAGTTGACGTTTAATGAGCTTTACCGATTAGTATCGAAAGGTAGCAAGCCTAGTTATACTGTATGGCAGGCTTTCTGGTGCATGAGTACAGGCAATAGTCCGATATCCCTATATTGCTGTACATTCTGGGGAACTTAGATGATTGGTATTCTATCAGAAGAAAGGGTGAGTCACACCTTCCAGTTCTCTAGGAAGAAAGGAGAAGGTGTTATAACATACTTGATATAAAATCAAAAGGGATGTGTATTGGACAGAAATGTGAGAACAAGTCTTTCAGACAGTTTTAACCATGTGTGCAGAATCTGCAGTAAGAATGGAGCCTGCTTTTCAGAGGCGCTGTATAGAAGATGGTGGATTGTGTTTCATAAGTGTCTTGATATGCACAACAGCTGCCAGTTCAAGATGTTTGTTAGTTACACATATTAGTCATGCGATTTGGAAATGTTAAACTGATGACAGCACATTTTGAATTTTGGTCTAGCAGTCGCTTGCAGAACAAGTCTAGTTTATTAAAATGTAATAGATAGCAGTAAACTGAAATTTGTTTCATTTCTTTATTTGATATAACATTTGAGACCCAGTATTTCAGGCTGAACCGGATTCGATAAGCTCTGTCTGTGGAGTCTTCTGAACCAGCTATAGACTATGCCAGTAAAATCTGTTGCAACAATGAATAATGAGCATGGGCACAAAAATGTTACAGAACAATCCTTCATTTATTGGATGTTCATTCACTCTGGGTTTTCTGTGCTATTCTAACGGTTTGACAATATAAATGGTCCTGGCACCACTGGTTCTTTTCTTGCCTGTGAATTAAAATTGTCGGTTGTTCCAAACTGTAACATCCTGGGAGTGTTTGGTTCCACTTCCATCTTGACACATGGCTTATGGAAGATTATGAGCTGGTTTTAGGGCTCTATCAAGGCTTTCAGTGTTTATTTTTGAGGAGCACACAAAATACTGTAATACAGCAAGTGAAGCATCATTAAAACCTGTTCATTGTTCAGTTGTGCAGAGTTATTTATACCTGGTCGATAACTTTACATTGTTTTCACAGACTTCGCCCTGGCAACACTCAAGGGAAGTAAACAAAGTTGTGAATCACATCTAACACTATAGACTTGAAACCTACTGGGCCCTTGGAAAATTGTTCCAAATACACTACTACATTAGGAAAACCAAATTATACTGGATGGATATGTTAATACTCTTAATAAGATAAATAGAAAGAATATGCACAAACTGGAAAAGGTATATAGACAATATAATATAAAATGAAAATATTATTCTAGGCCAAGACCAGTGGTGATGATGGATAATTTTGCTCTTCCCATTTTTGTGCTTGAACATACTGTACATAGCTGATGTTTTTGCTTATGGAAAGGTCAGTAATCCGTCTTAAGTTTTACAGAACCTTTTAATGTTGAACATAATGAATTGCTGACTGAGTAGAAATAACTATTTTCAAAATAACTTAATTTATTGCAAGCATTTTTACATGTCTGCAATTAATTAGGGCAGTGGCTTTTAGTTCCACCCTAAAGCAGCCTGTGTATGATAATTCCCCTTGGAAATCTCAGCAACACAGAGCCCTGATTTGCTCAGCTGAGAAACAACATAGGGTTGTGAGATGTAAGATAACAGAATTAATCTTTTATTTGGTTAAAAACAAGGTCACTAATATAACACAGGCAGGAGAATGGCTTAATTGAGAAACTGTTGCCTAAGAAGAAATCTGAAAAACTAATGGTTAAAAGAAAAAAACAACAACTTCCAGTTGCTTATGTGTCTTTCATGTCATGTAACCCAAGGCAGGTTGATATTCACTGTCGATTGGCAAGTGCAACTGTTTTTTAGTGGTTGTCTAACAGTTTTAAAGTATTAAAATACCAAGTAAAAGGAGCAACATTTATTTGCTTGTGTTATACTTCAGAGATATTCCTGATGAATTCAAGCTTCTGTGCTGCTCAGCTCTCTGTCCTCAAAACTAAGGATTGACAACATGTTTGGCAAATGTTCTCTCCATTACAGTGCTCTATTCTTTTCCTCTAAGAAGAGAGAATAAATTAGCATAGCGTTTGCTACTGGCCATGTCAGTCAATTTACAACCATCAATAACATTATGTACATTACAAACTTAGAAGAATTATCTTTTCTAAACTGCCCTCAAAATATAGGCTTCCTGATGGATATTGAGAAAAGATTTTGTTGGGGAAAAGTAGTAATGTATTGTTTTGTGCGTTCCTCTTCATGTTATTTCATCTTTCTATTTAAGGTGTTATTAAAAACAGTCCACCGTTATCAAATACATTTTGACCGGGACACCAATAAATGAAATGGGTGGGTGTAGAATAAGACTAATTGTGGATCTATTAATGCTTGCAGTTTCAGCCTGAAAACACATTGGATATTTAAATTACGCAATAACATGCACATTTCCTGCCAGAGTTTGCACTTTTTTGAAACACCATAACCCCCTGCCTTTCACATGTACATGTGCAGAAATAATCACCCGCCTACAAGATTGGTACACAGCACAGACAGTGCAAATAAATCAACACCACCTTGATTCTGCTCAACCCTCTTACAGTTCAAGGGTTTTGAGAATTATGCTACCTTTGTTAGAATGGTGGTTTGTATGCAGTTCTATTCGGTTAACTACCCGTTTCCCTGCACCTACATGCTAAAGGATTGTGTTCAGTTCTGCTTCCACAAGACCTTCTGTTTGGTAGGTAGGCTGTTGCCAGGAGCCCAGGCCTGTGATTGGACATTGCCTGGTGATGAGTAAAGCCTGTAGTTCTGCCCCCACATCCTCTTGCACATACAGAGCCAGTGCTGATATGTTAGGATCTGCCTCACTTGCTAGAGCTTCACTCGCGCTGAATTTGCTCTAGTTATTCAACTGAAGCACACAATAATTGCCTTCTCTATAAGGAACTCTTAATGATGCTAGCCTGCTTTAGCACCGTGGAATCGCAGGGTAGAGTGTCACCGAAAAGTCACCAGAAAGACATCTGTTAGACTGAGATTTGGATTGTAGTGCATATTTAATTTTCTTTCCGTCTTCTTGAAACAATTGCAAACAACTGGATGTTCTTGGGATACAGCAACTCAGGTACTGTTACGGTTTATGCATTTTTGTGGCTATTGGTTTGGTTTCTTGATTGATCTGTTTGTTTGCTAGTTTTATATACAGTGCTTATCATAGCCATAAATACAATGTCTTGCAGTGTGTGTCAGATCAATGGAGGTTTCCAAAAAATGCTGAAGTATTTTTCTTGCGTTTCAATGAATGGTGTCTTAATGTTTTTTTAGTTTAAGAGGAACATCAAATATAGCTTTGAAATGTCATTTTGTGAAGCGCCATATGAGTGTTAGGATTCACTTCTAGTTTTGGCGCTTCTATCAGTTGTTTTAATGGGTTATAGCCATGTGTAATACCACTGGTACTTTTATTTTAACACACTTTAACTCCACTGGGAGATGCAGTGGTCCAGCATATGATTGGTCTGACAGTGGAAGTCGGCGCATAAAGATGATGTGTGGTTCAAAAAACAAATTAAGGCCTATCCACTTTGTCACTATGGCTCTGGGAACTTTACTAACCAGATCCACCCTTAAAAGACTGCATACCAGTTTGCTGAGTCCATCTCTGTTGAGATGACAACACAGATAATGACATCTGCTTAGGAAAAGTGTGATGAGGCTGTTAATAGAGGAGGATGTGTCATCTGGAGGAGGTAGACCATACTAAAGGCAATCATGCAGGTCATACAAAAAGAAGCAAGGTATCCAGTATTAGTGCATGTTATTGATTGCCTGAATGTATACATTTCTGCTACACTGGAAGTGCAATGTGCATTCACTAGTCCTTGCCTGTTTATTATAGTACTTACAGTACCAGTAGACTAAACAGTAAATACAAACAGAAGCTGAAAAGCTCTGTTCTTGTTGTGGGCACATAAATATGGGATATGTCAAGCTGAAATTTCTTTGAAATTAACTTTTTTTTTTTTCTCCATTAAAACACTTATTGTCAATCATTTTAGTCCAATGTTCCTTTTGCAATTGGCTTAGGTTTCCATGGTGTCTGCAGCACAGCTTTCTGTGTTTACAGTATGGTATAGTTGCCTTTTTAGGAAAACACATTATAAAAGGAAGTGTGCAAAATATCAAGGGGGAAAGGATTTGTTACCTTTACTTAGCTGGCACATATTCATTAGACAACAGAGTCAGATTACAGTGCTGTGAATATTAGTTCATTTGGTTCTCTCTAGAGCTTCAACAGTACAGAGGAACAGAAATACAAAAACTTTCAAGCATTAGTAAACACAGAAAATCTGACTGAACTTGACATGTAATGGGAACTCCTTTTGTTAAATATATTTTTTGCTGGACTTGTATACATAATATGTATTACCAGTGGCCGCGGAGCGGGTAGGGGGGCGCCACCTGGGCCATGGCCCAACCACTTTAAAGCCAGTAAATTAAAAAAAAAAAAAGCTCTAAAAAGATATACGGTCCCTGGTGGTGACGTCTCCGTTCAGCCCCCTTCAGAAAACCCCTCCCCCACAACACCATGCAAGTTACATTTTAAAACAAATCTCATGCTGGGAAACTTAATTAATTCAGAAACCGTAACGTTTTCAACAATAACTTTGGAAACTTATTCTAGTGACTTTGATTTTGACCGCTTGCACACACAGCTGCTTATGATGCCTGACATTTTAAAAGAAGCAAGGGGAAAAATAAATTAAAAGATGACAAACATCCGATCCATCTCTAATGCAATAACTGTAGTGCCAGTATGGCAAGCCAAATTATCATTTAGAGATATCTCGAAATGCATTTCAAGATATCTTAAATTGAATTGCAGATATCTCAAACTAACTTGATTTCAAGATATCTCAAACTAATTTCGAGTTATCTAAAGTTCAATTTGAGATATCACATTATTTTTTGTTGTAAGATATCACATTATTTTTACATACAATTATATTTTTTTTACACATTAGTTTTACATACAATTACCCATTTATACAGTTGGGTTTTTTAACAGGAGTAATCTAGGTAAAGTACCTTGCTCAAGGGTACAGCAGCAGTGTCCCCCACCTGGGATTGAACCCACGACTCTCCGTCAAGAGTCCAGAGCCCTAACCACTACTCCACACTGCTGCCCCAAGTTCCATTTCGAGATATCTCAAATTGACTTCCTGTCAATTTTGAGATATCTCATTTAAAGCTCCATTTCGAGATATCTCAAATTGAATTTAAGATATCTTAAGTTAAATTTGAGATCTCTCGAAATTAGTTTGAGATATCTTGAGTTAGTTTGAGATGTCTGCAATTCAATTTAAGATATCTTGAAATGCATTTCGAGATATCTCTAAATGATAGAGCAGCAGAAAGGTGCTTTTCTCTTCGTCGCATGAAAAAAATATTTACGATAAAAAATGACACAGAACAGATTTAATGACTTGATGTGTGGGTACAGCCATAAGGAGCCCCTCGCCTGACAGATAGAACCTCAGTTGCATTGGAATTTGCACAGAGAAGTACAGAGACAAGATTTCTTTGGAAAGTGTTTTCGCTTTCATTCTATTGTGTTCCAAATAACCATGTTAAGTATTGTAGTGAGTAACCTCTCTATGATATTATTTATATTTCCCATTTAAAATACTTGTCGTTATGTTATAGTAACTTTTCACTAGGTAAGTTATTTAGTGAAAAAGTGATTTTTGGTTAAATGCAAATGTAATGAATTCAACATAAAGCAACACAAATACTATTTCAAAGCAAGAATTGTTAAAATAAACTTAAACCAGAATTTACCATCTAATAATGTAATCCAGCATATAACCTTAAATATGGTGATAGTAGGCTACTATATGAAGAAAATCTATGACCCCCCACTTCAAGTGCCACTCCGCAGCCTTTGTTTATTACATTATTTTGCTTACTCTAGCAATGTGCAAGTAGAATGTGGCTAGATGCAGAGCTTTTTCAGATTAAACCACATTACACACAGTTTTAAATCATAGGGGGAGAAAAATCAGCTGCCCAAAATAAGCAGAAATTAAAGACATCGATTTTAAAATAGATTTACAGTCTCATTTTAATAGTGTTTTTACTTCTATGACCAAGCCAGTTGCTAACTAACATTTAAACAGGCCTTTTCAGAGTTACTGTATTTGTCCATACTAGAAGTTCTCTTTCTAGGTAGTGAACTGAGAAAAGCTTCACAAATGTTTGTTCTTTAACAAATACCCTGCGGGAAGTACAAACTGTTTCATATTTTGGCAGTTAACTTCTGAATATCAAAAAGAAAAAAGGTACTGTAGGTACACAAAAATGTGAATAATTGATAAAAAATCAATTATATCAGGACGTTTCGGACTACAAGTCCTTCTTCAGCTGGATAGAAAATGCAGTGCATAAATAGCTTTTTTTAAATTAAAAACTTCTGAATATACTGTAGATGTCCCAAAGGATCGTTTTCATCTTAGGTAAACCTCTTGTACTATACTAGACCGTTGTATGTAATGATCTATTTATGTAATATTCATTCCCTATGGGAGAATATAGTTCTAAAATCTCTTTGACAAAAGAAAATGAGGTGCACCTTTGGTTCATTCCACACCAACTCAACCAGAAAAGGTGCATTTTGTAGCCTGACTGTTTCAGATTTTTTAAAATTTCCCCTTCAAGCTGTGACCTGGTAAAGGTAAACCTAAAGTGAAAAAGTGACCTGAGCAGAAAATTCATCCTGGGCACAACTTAGACGTTACCATCATGTGTAGCACCTCGTTCGACTTCTAGAAACCACACAGAAACCACACATCACAAAGTTAATTAATCATCAAATTTAAAATTATTGAAGGCGTGAACTGGAACAGGGAGTGAGATTTTCTTCCATTCATAGAACATCTGTCCTCAGGGAAGGGTCACTTGAAGGTGTTCGGTCCGGCATAACCTTCACTTGTGCTCCATCATCAGAGACGTTCTCAACTTCTCCAGTCACCAATTTGTAGACACAGCTGAGCTGGACCCTCCTGGACAACTGTGTCTTTCAACACTGTCACCACATGGAATTCTGTACTTTTCGTACTCATGCTGGCCAATCAGTCAATTAAGCCTCCTGGGCAGGCACGCCTGAAAGTCTTTGGAGTTTAAGCCTTCAGTTGCAGGGAACCTCTACCTTGCCACAATAGGCTGTCCTATTTCTTCAGGATGTGTCAGTTGCCAGTATGCATGGCGCCAGGACACTGGAGCGCCACATGGAGCATGTTCAAAACCGCATGGCAACCATGCTGCATTGTCAAAATGGCGGAAGGCATGCGTATGCAAACAGTGGGGTAAACTGGGAATTTTCCATATTTTTTTCAATACCAGACCTCACAGCCAAAGGAAATTTTGAGATTGGAAACCCCCTACGGTACGGTAAGCATGTCATAAAGATCATGACATAGTTGACTTCTCAAGCACCTTAAGTTTGCCAAGATGATCTACTTTTCTAGTTTTTTAGTTTTCTATCAGTTTGTAGTTTTTAAAACGCACCTAAGTGAGGTTTTGGTAGTTTCAAATGTCACTGTAACAAAGAAATCTAAGTTCCACACGCAAGTTCATAACCCCTCAGCTCCAAGCTAGTGCCACTGGAAGCACACCCTGTCACTTTTTACTCTAGATCTAACCCCAGACAATGCAAAATTTTAGAATAACACCAGTTCGGTTAGGACTATGTGGTACTTTAACCTCACCAAAGTGGCCATAAGCAATGCTGGAATGCATGACAAATGCTACTTCAAAAATACAAAATCTGCGGATACTAAAATGTTTTGCTTGATTCATGTGGATCTCATCAACATCTATCCAAAAATATCTTTGGGTGATTTTGTGGAGCCCCTCCACGTGAGTTATTTGTCTAAACTTGGTAGAAATACCAAAAATTCAGATTTCAGAAGGGGGTTAATGACCAGTGGGGGGGACTTGAAACCAAAAGTGTTTAAAAAAATTCTAAAGCGTGGTCCCTAAGGTTCTTACAGCAATACATTTTAGGACCTGCATGCCCTACAGGGTAAAGGGTTGGGCTGAAATTTGAATAAAACTCGTCACTTACCCCTCATTTGGCAACTTGCCAAAAGTGAGTTGGGTGCTGCTGGTATTTTTTTCTCCAAAGCCCTATTCATTACGAGTCGAATGAGGTGCTGCACATGATGGTAGCGTCTGTTGAGCCCAGGGTGATTTGTCTGGTCAGGGTCACTTTTTCACTTTAGGTTGACCTTTGCCAGGTCACAGCGCGAAAGGGAAAGAAAAAAAAAAAAGATTTGCATTTCTGAACTCAGCGGGCCCAAAAACACCCAGCTGAATTTTTCTAGCAAAATCTCAGATGGTCGGGCAACGGCTCTGGTTGAGTTGGTATAGAATGACCCCTTTATGAAAGAGGGTCCATTGAGATAAGAAGCAGGCCAATTGAAGCAAGTCTGAAGTGGTTATTCAGACTGTGTAAATGATTAGTCCTGTATTTTATATTATACAAGGACATACTGAACACGCACATATTACAAATATTGGGACACCCTGTTTGCTAATGGCGAAGGTAGTGTGTTTGACAGTTCCCAATGAAATGTTGTAATTGGACTGTGGCGTACATTTGATTTTATGTACATCCTGGCAAGTGTCATTAGATCATATGGAAAGTAATGCAAATGGCCTTCAATTTATGGGTTTGTTTTGTTTTTGAGTGGGTTCAATATGTTTCCAGCACACAATGTTTTAATGTTTTGGGCTCTGGGGTTTGTTCGACGTCTGACTCTAAGTGTCACCTCTGAAAGGGTTAGAGCTAAATACATGAAAACAAGCATCTGTTCTGTAACTATGTGAATGTTAAGAGGTTCTGGTGTGTCAGCACTAGGCAACCATTAATAGCAGCAATGTCACTGAACAGATAAACAGACGGATTTGTAATATAAACTCTCGAACTGGGAAGTAGTTCATGCTGGTTGCTTGTTTTTTCCACTGAATGAATAGCATGAGAAATTATATTTAATGTTACTATTACAAGAATGCAATAATATTGTGTTCTGCCTTACTGTGTGTTCAGGTTTAGCTAAAGAACACAGTAGAACAGCAGAAGGTTTTCATTGCTGAGATCTACATTACGTCTCATTTCCAAGAAAGACAGCATTTGGCCCTGGATACAGTTTCTTATAGGGGTCAAACAGAAGAAAAAGATGTTGCAGATGCTTCAATTTTGGTGTAAATGCACTCCCCCTAACTGTGAACTATTTTCTGTGTGTTGTATCATGAAGTATGTAAGAGGCAATTAACATAAAACATAAAAAAGACGGTCTCATAATTTGACTAGCTCAAGAACATGTAGCTATTTGGCATATAAACCACACCAGCTCTACGCCAGTTTATTCAGTGGAAAACAGGTTCTTGATTTAATGTTCACCAGTCCTGGTCACAGTACCCAATTTTAGCTTCTAACTCCCTGTTGAACTGTCTCGTATATGTGACGAGTGAAACTTGCGGTTGTTTTTGTTTGTTTTTCTTCTGTATTAGTAACTGTACTGTCTGCAAACCTGATGTAGTAAATCTGCATTTGATAAGCATCTTGCGAATAATGTGATTTCAGATGGTTTTATTGTACAGCGTAAATCAAGATTGTTTAATGGAACAGAGTGATCATAAGGATGTGAGGAGGAAATGTAGTACAAGCTCTGTGTCTATGAAGTAATTTCCTTGCTCTGAGTTCCTTTGCTCATTCTCCCATACCGTCCTCTACAATAACAGACAAACACAGGCTTCTCATTTCAGTGCTCTTGAGACCTAGCTGTGTGTAGATGTATGTTTCAATGGGCTTGGAGCCCTCCCTGCTAGGATGTACTGCTGAGCATCTGATAACCCACTTCCTGTTGAGGTGTGCTAGCTCTTCCTGTTTTGTAGTGTTATGAATTAACAGCCTGAAGAGACTGCATCCTGTGATAAAAGACTGTGCATCAAGGATGCTGGGTGCTTCTGTGCTCACTTTTTTGAGATGAAACATGAATAATATTCTTCTACACATCCAACAATAGTAAACTGGCTTCAAATATTTTCCCATTGCTTTCTCTTCCATACCATTAGACCACAAGAAACGGCACTGCCGTTCAATATCTGCTACAGGAGACAGGACAGGAAGTAACTGTTAGTGAATTCTTATCTTTAGCATCCCGTGACAACTACAACTGTACATGTGCCACTATTAAAACATTTAGATGTAAAATATGCTATAATTGTATAAAAGCAAATGATCATTGGCAAGTTTGTGATAATGCTCATTTCTCCATTTACAGACTCTTTCTTGGTGAAATTAGTTAAATAGGGCCTGCTTTTTGTTATGTTTTCACCAGTGCAAAGTTAGAGAAAGACTGAGGAGCTTCCTTCACATGAGTTCAAGTAACTATAGTACATACTGCTATAAGTCCTTTGATTTTGTACACCCTACTGTCATCCATTGGGAATTTCAGAAGTACCTTTAGTACCCTGGTACAATTTGGTGTGGTGTTTCTATGTTTTTCTGTGTATCTTAAGGTTTTACAGTAGTTGTTTGGCTTTTCACCTCTCCTGCCTTTTATTAGAATGTAAATATGGTTATGTGTAAAATGGTTATCGCATAACGTCTCTGAAAATAAGGAGCATTTGCATCCTTCCTCTTATTTGTAAATGTGCAGGCAGATGCATCCTGCAGCTGCATAACCCTTCCCTCTAGTAGACATTGTATAGATTTAGATCTTTTGTTGATGGCTTATTGAGCAAAGTTAGTACTCTTACAGAATTTAAATGTGCAGCGTGTGAAAGAGACTTTGCTAACTGATGCACGATTTGGGGGTCTTTATATGTACAGGTCAATTTATAAACAAGCTCCTAGAAATCAACTTTTGCATTGATGTGTGATTAAAAATTGACTGAAATTCTTATTAGAAACAGGAAACCATTACTGTTGCAGTGGACTATATCTGGTAGCCCCATTACCTTCAGTTTCACCCTACACTTTAATAATAAAAATGTGCCAAAATTGGTTGAAGAACTGAACATTTAGTAACAAGTGATAAAAGTGGAAAAAACAGAACCCTATGAATCTTTTTCATTTATATTCTCTTCATATATATAATGGTATATATTCTATTTATATGCAATGGATGTATGTGAGTGCCAGATAGAAATATGCTTTTTCAGCTACAGATTTCTTCAGAACATGATAGGAACAATAATTAAGTTGTGCAGGGTGGAAGCCCAGCTGGTGTAACTAGAGTGTTTCGCAGGGATGGGGTTAAATATGTCCCTGCCAACAATCACAGGTGTGGTAATTCCATAATTGCCACACCTGTGATTGGTGGCAGGGATATATTTAACCCTATTTTTGGCAAACTTACACTCAAACACCTATTTATACCGGCAGGACGGTATATGGTTATTCAAGGCTTTGTCATTACAACTCCTTCTCGTCCCCTGCCTCCACCTTGCAGCGTGCCTTGTCCAGGGGGAAGGTGGCCCAGAGTGCCACTTGTCCTGCCCTCTGGCATTAGATATTATTATTTATTTATTTTATTTATTTATTTATTTATTAGCAGACGCCAATCTGCTCAATCAATATACATTACATCATAGTTCGGCCAGCTTATAGGGGTGGCAATCGAGCTCCAACTGGCAAGGCCATGGGCCAAATTATATTACATTTCATTATGGACATGGTCATCTGTCAAATACAATTAAATAGTTCATTTAAAATCTTGTGGCTGGCTCCTTTCTCAACTACATATTAGCGAGATATAGGTTGGAGAGATTTACACTGGCAAAATATGTTATAAAGCTAAATGAAAAAAGGCACAACTCACTTTAGGGGGGAAAAGAGGAATATGACATCATGCTGTTTGGAGAAAATTCTAAACCCCTCATTTTGTTGTTGTTGCAACATATGGTATAGCCGCACTGTACATCTGTCTTTAGTTGGGGTATTGACATTCACTACTGTTTGGAAATGCTACTTCTAGGACAAGCAATATATATAAAACTTTGGCCAATAAATCAGGAAAATCAGTATAACAGCCTGCTTTTGTGCTAGAAGGTAGCAAGGTAAAAATGGTGGACTTCTTGTAAACAAAGCATTTTAAAATACTATTTACACTTTCAAGGCAACGTAGAAGTTATTAAAATGAAAGCAAAATGTATTCATTACTCTGAGAGGTTGTTATAAAAAGTAAATGATGCCTGATGGAACAAACTAAAGTGAATTAAGCAGACAATCAACCTGTTTATATGCCTTTGTCCTACAAAGGCAGCCATTGGCAGGCTACCCGGCTCTGCACATTTCTCATTCCTGCCGTATCTTCCCAAGCAAATTATCAGGACAGTGGAATAAACAGCACACTGTATTGGGTGACCCTGCTTGATTAACTCTTAAGAGGATGTTTATGAGTGCAGCAATTTCCAGAGAGACCAGCCAAAACAGCATCTCTAGCAGTCATTTCTGAGCGGTTAGCTCAGAAGTGACATTTTAACTTATTTTACACCTTGAGAGAACCTGGAGCAATACCACTGTGACCTAAAGCAACATTAAAAAATAGGCAATTCTGGGTATTTGATTCTATTGCACAGAGATAGTGCATTGCCTGTGCTAGGTCTTTCTACTGCAGAGTTGAACAGGAAACTAAGACTACGAAAAATAGTGAGAGGAAAAATGAACTAATCACTGCAGAAGGGTTATGCCAATGAGTAGCAACATACAGTAAGACTGGAATAAGGAAAGTTGTGAAATCGTAGAGGATCGTATTTATGAAGTTAGAACATAATTACCTTGTATCAAATGTAAACAGTTATGGCCAAAAGTTTTGCATCACCTAGAATTTTAGGATTGTGATATAATGAAAAAAAACAACTCTGAACATAATTTAGATCTTTTATTTAACATCATGTAATCAAAGAAACTACAAAATGATATTGTAAAAGTCTACCAGAAGCCATAATAGTATTTCATGCTAGGTTTCAAAATGTCAAAAATGTTTGCAAGTTTTTCTTTATGTATATGGAAAACTACAAAGCGATATGTAATTCAATATGTTAACGTAACATTATTTAGCAGGTTTATTCTAAAGGGTGATGCAAAGCTTTTGGCCATAGCTGTAGATGATAATTGCTATTGTATTCAGAGATTTCTAAATATATATTTGTCTTGGAAAAAGATACACTTCTTTTTCAGCATTGTTCTTGAAACCCTAGAACATTTCTTTCAAGTTCTTCGTTATCTATGGAAGGGTAGGGTGTGGTGTGGGTTTGTGTGGTGATGAAAACTGATGGGTACTCGTACCAACCAGAGCTGCTGCAACATAAACTTGTGATTTAAAAATTCAAATTAAGTGCAATTCCTTTCCAAAGAGTTTATGGTATTGGAGAGCATCATACAGGGGGTATGCCCTGAATTCATGTTTTAACCTTAGAAAGCCTTCCAGACTGAGTCTTAAGTTCAAATGAAGTTCAGAACACAAACCCATGAAATATAGTAACCTGAAGTATGTATGTATCCTTGTAAGGTAAAGTTGCAATGTGGAAGGTTTCAAGAGTTTGGCAGAATTGTCAAACCACAGATTAAATTACGCTCCTACAGTAACTATGTATAATGTGGACTCGCCATGTCATGGGTAGCTAATACATTTATTGTTTTAAAGTTTAAAAATAATGTGAATAGTATTCCATTGAGATGTAATTATCTGTATTTTATGCCTGTGCTAAATTCTAAATGTAAATAGCCTGAATTAGACCAAAATAGACCACGTAAGATAATTATTGACATAATTGCCTTTTAGTGATGCTTCCCAGAGGCAGACGGCCTAGGTAGTGCCTGGTTGAGTTTCACCACACATCTGAATGAGCTAGAGAGTGAACGTTTTGCTTTTCCATGAATCTGTTGGTTGCCACATTTAACAGATCAGTACACCTGTGTCCATTGATTTAAAACACATGGTGTACATACATTTGCAAAACGCTCAATACGAAAACAGGATACAAAAACAAGAAATAATTAAAGAATTAAAACAATTAGTATCAATTGAAAAAAGTATCGGTTCAAAAAAGTATCAATTCAGAAAAAGTTGCAAAAAAGCTTTTAGTGTTTGACTAAACCTGGTTACTATTAGCTGAACATACCATAACCCTTTGAAGGGATAGTCCCCTACCTTTAGATGACCCTACAAATAGAAGGAGGTAATGCCGAATTATTATTATTATTTTAGGCATTGAATTTCATGCTGGGAAGTTAATGAAAGCTTTAATTAGCCTCTGAAGTAGCTTTACATTTGCATGATAAAGCACAAAGTAGGACATGAATTATCCTTGTATTTTGTGCTTGAAGTGCTTTTTAAAATTGCAGACGTGGAGTGAAGAAACACGATAGATATCTTGCATTACATTGTGTCCTATAATATTTGACTAATGGAGTATCTCAACAAAAAATGCAAATGAAAACATTTTTACTATCCAAATCCTGCTTTCAGTTTGGACAAAAAATGGAAACACCTAAGAGTTGAAGCACACACCTTTTGGTAAATGGGCTGTCCCTCACATTACTGATTTAATGTGTTTTGACATATATTCTGTCTATATAAAATCCCATCCCCCTATTGTATGTTAGCTTAAGTCACAATAGTAGATTTTGAGTTTGCTGGTGCTTCTGTTTCCAGGTTATATAAATATGCTTCAGAAGGGACAGTCTCAAAGGTGATGACTTGAATTTGCTGCAAATTTATCCCAACTTTCCTGAAGCAGTAACAGGTGTAAACAATGAATGGTCACATATTCATCCAGACCACAACCAAATCCTTATTTCACCCAAATCTATTCCTGACAAGGGACCAAGGCTTCTTTGTAAATGCCCATCCAAGCGCAAAATTCACCCCTGCATGTCTTCATGTAATTAAAGTGATTCAATAATTCTTAAAGCAATTTAAAAAACAAAAGTAAAAAAATAGGCAGTGACCTGCTTATTTTTAAAATTTAATTCATGCAAATATGAATTTCTTTGAACTAAGGATGAATCCAGTGGAGATGTTAACAAATAGACAGGACATTGGAGGTGAGACATAGCATCATGACTGTTTTCTTCTATTTGGATTATTTTCTGTTAGAATCAAAGCCTTTGTTTTTATTCCAAGCCAAAGCATTATTATTTTATTTTTTTATTTTTTATTTAATGATGATTAAGAGAGTAACATCATAAAAGTATGATTAGAGGAGCTGACCTAAGGAATTAAACACATCATACTAGGCACATGAAGGGCTGTCCGGTTAAAGCATTCTGTTGAGATGTGGATGGAAGTGGTTCCTAGCACTGCTGAAGCTGATGTAGCACTCAGTGAAAAAACGATTTAGAAGGTTTGAGAGGTGTACTGCATACTAATTGAACATCAACAAGCCTCTACAACTAGCTTTATGAGCTTGCAAAGGGCTTTAGATGCTGTATGTAATACATATGCTTTACATGTTAAGTTACGGAGATACAACAGCAATTATTCTTGAAGCTGAGTTTTTGATACAAATGATGGCTGTAACATGATCTTTTCCACCCTTCCTGGAGCACCTTTTTGTCAGGACTTTTTGTATTTCCCTTTTGATAACTTGTCCTTAAAATCATTATGACCCCCTAAGTAACAGAAGGGAACAATTTCCAATGCAGTTTTGCATTGTAGATACCTCTTTTAGCAAGGCTTAAATGTACTAAACCAAATATACATTTGTCCTAAACCTATTAAATTAGACCTTTAGAGTGACATTCAGCCGTCTGATTGGGCGCCCTCATTGATTCACCCAGTCTCAATACAAGAAGCTCCCAGGTGAAGCAGCATTTGTTAAGCAGGATATGTTCCAGGCCCTCACCTACAGCCAATCATACCAGGGCCTACGTCACTATGACAGTATACAAATTTGTTAGCAGAGACAATGAAAATCTTTCTGCAATCAATTCGACCTGTTTATAAAATAAAAAATAAAAACAGGGCATGTCAGCTAGAAAGATTAGAGCTTCTTTGATGCATGAACCTAGAATTTCTTAAACACAGACAGATGCTGTGTGCTCAGATCATGGTAACAGTGCAGTAGTTTTGCTGTATCCAATGTGACTATCTAGTGGCCAGTGCAAAAATAATTTATGATCCTAGTGGTATATTTTTTAACCGAGTAGGTTGCAGGATAAACAACCATCACTGCTTAAAACTTTTGCTTAGACTAAGGGTAAAATCTATCATCTGCCAATCAAATTCAGAGACCCTTTCCCAACCACAGGTATTTTCAGAACAGTAATCAAACATTCCGTTTTCATACAGTAGTTTATTTCAGATTTTGTTTTATTTGGAACTTTTCCGTTTTACTTTAGTTTACTAAGCCAGGGAAAAAAAACAAAACAATGTTACTCATTTTTTCATGACTTGACATGCAGGGACTTTTAAAAGTAAATAGATACTTGGCATGCTTGCAGTGTGTCAGAGGTATTTAAGGCTTCTTACTGTGAAGGGATATTATAATAATGTTGATATTACTCTATGTAGTATTGTTAAAAATGTGTTGTAAAGACTTTCCTTAACTATAAATATGGGTCCCGTATTTTGAAATTGTATGCTGTTGTCCAATGAGTCAACTTCATCAGCTAGACCAAAGAGTCAACTTCATCAGATAGCTCAAAAAACAGTGCTTACCAACTCCTTATTTCAGTATTAATTCAGTGTCTCCATATAATGTAAATTAATAACAGTGGTTGATTGCCCAGAAAGAAAGAAAAAAAATTCTATACATTCTATACAGCAGTGTAGCGAGTTTCCATTCAGAGAGAGAACTCTGAGATTAATTGAGGGGGTTGGAGGTCTCTGCATTCACTTCAAGGCTCCCCTCGCATAACTCCAGACAGTGCCAGATTATTTAAGGTAGAGGAAAAATGCAGGAAGAAAAATTAGTGATTCGGGGGAAATGAAGCAAAATATCCCCTGGCCTTCAAATATAGCCAGAAATAAGCAACAGAGATGCAGCGAAGAGAGGTGGACCTGTTCTACTGTAGCACAGTAAGCAGTTCATTTATTTTTATGACACTTAACTTGCCCTGTTTTATTGAAATACTTACCTGAATTTAAAATGGCTGAATTTAAAATGTACTGCTGTTCTGGAGTTGCCAGTTCTTTAGGCAACATTATTTACTGGTAATTAATGATGTCAATACAAAAAGGCTGCTTGTCAGGTTTTCCTCTTGAAGCTACTGATAGTATTCTCCAGCTCCATTGACAATATTGAGAATGACTTCTAGTCAAAAAGTTGGTCAATTAAATGTAATTGCTATACATCAACTCTAACATTAGCAGAATGTACACACTTTTCCAATAAGCCATTCCCTTTGTTGTGATTCAGTTTTTATTGATGCTCAGTCCTAATGTTTTGTATTTAGACTGTAACTGTAAAAAAGTATGAACTGTGGCATTAATGGGCAAGGAGACAGCTAGGGAAGCACATCCTCTCAGTCTTCCAGTAAAATCAGATACTGTTCTGGAACCCGGAAGACGGGACGCACTCAGCTTCCTGTCCAGCTGCCTGGGAGGTACCTGGACACAAACAGGTTACCTTCACCCAGCAATGCGTCTGGGGGTCAACAACTGTATCCAGTGCAGATAATTTAAAAAATATGTATTTTGCTTCCTTCTATAGTAAACCGGCTTGGCCAGTTTTGCAATTAGCAGCATGTTCCCTTTTCTGTACAGCCCCTTGCCAAAAGAATAAAATGGTTAATCATAAACAGTAGTAATATGTGTACACATTGTTTTCTGATAGCGGTACTTTTCAGTGATAACAGCAACTTTTAAAAATAGAGCTTAATCTGAGGGAGTGGAATTTGCTGGCCATAAGCCAATTTGAAACTGCTTAAGTCTGGTTTCAAAACAAATTTGTAAATCTGGAAAAGTTTTAATTCTCTCATTTTATACTGGAATTAATCCAATCAACTTGTGGAAATATTTGTATTAATAGAGGAGTAAAAATGCTGTACTGTATGTAGATATAATAGTCTGAATGTTGGTAAATGCTGTATAGTTCACTGTGTTTGGCTTCCTTACAAGAGGCTTGAATTGTGTTCAATCCTAATTTTTATTCATTTAAAATCATTCTTGCTGTTTCAAACTGCAAATTCACTGCTATTAGAAATGAGGAATTACTAATAGCAATGATATTGTTAAGATTTCCCAGTGTGCCAGAAGCAATGCCACAGTGCTCACTTTGGGTGTTTTTATATTTTGTACTGGATTTAACTTTTGAGGACAACTACCGGTTCTGTGAGTTATATATATCCATTAATGCAATCATATATTCTTCACAGCTGTTTGTAGATTATGGGTACAACTGCCAGTACAGCACAGCAGACAGTCTCCGTAGCACATCCATTTGAAAGTGTCCATGGCAACGGGATGGCAGACAACAGGCGGTCAATGAGCATTAACTCCTTTCAAAGAGTCAACATTCACAATAACAAGGCCAAGTCCATCATTACCAATAAGGTGGCACCGGTAGTCATTACGTAAGTATTTCTTTAAAGTTGCTGGTAAATATTTAATATTTACTTATATTACTTATATTGCTACTGTTATTATTCATAACTGCTGATAAGAATGAGGCTATGCAGTGCAGCACATCTCTATAGAACTTGAGCATTGGTACAGCATTGGTTTGGTTTACTTGCTGCTTTTTCATGTCCCCCATGAGATGCTCAAGTGCTGTAGATATGACCTTGATTGTTGTGGTGTAGTAATGTTATGAATCATCTACTTGTGTTTAATTTTAGGTACAACTGTAGAGAAGAGTTTCAGATTCACGATGATCTTCTTAAAGCAAATTACCCTGTTGGACGAATTTCAGACACCATGCCTGAACACTACCTCGTACAGGTAAGAACATTGGTTCAGGGTTTTTACTGGTATTATTACTTTACTTTTTATTAATCTTTGGAGAAATAAAACTAGTTATAATTAGTTGTATTAAAATGAGTGTTTGTGGTGTTAGGTTTTAACTGATTTAAGCATCCATAAAACACCTCTGAGACTAACAAAAATGGTCAATTCACCTTTCAGAACAAATGAAAGCCCTGCTTAACACACATTGTTGGTCATATGTAAAAATACATTGATACGCACAGAAAAAGAGAAGCCTATCTATAATGTTGTTTGACTACTTTGCAATGCTTCAGTACTGTTGACTCTGCACTAGCAAAATTCAAGGCTGGCATCTATCAAAAGGTGTTGAGTGTCCCTGTAAAAACTATCTGGCTGTTTTTAATGTTACCGCTTGAGACAAATAGTATATATTAAGCAATTTAATACAATAACACATCTAAAATTTGCATTTTTTTCTTAAGCAGTTTGGTAGTTAACACAAAACAAGACTTTTTTTTCTCTTAGGGCAAATATTTTATGGTGCAGGACGTGTACAGTAAAGCAGATGTCTTAAACACTACGGGCAGTTATGGTGCACCAAACTTCAGGCAGGCCAAGGGAAGCTACCCTTTGTTTGGAATGGGGCAGCCCAGCCTTAGTGGCTTCTCGCAAGTCCTTCAGAGACTGCAGACACATGGTTACAAGGTCTGTAAACTCTTTTGACTAATGAGCTGAATTTATATTGACATATCATTTGTTTTATTTGATGTTTACATTATTTTTACCTTCATCCCTCTTTTGAAAAATCTGTCATTTATTTATTTATTTATTTATTTATTTATTTATTTATTGATTTATTGTTTTAATATCAGGAAGTGATCTTCTTCTGTGTGCGCGAGGAACCTGTTGTGTTTTTACATTTGGAAAATGATTTTGTACCTTACACACCAAGGAGCAAAGAAAACCTCCACGAAAACCTCCATGGTTTGGGAAAAGATGTTAAAGTGGAAAACTTGGAGTTGACAATCAGAAAGGAGGTGTGTATGCAATGTTCTTATAAAACAAACATCTTGGGTTTTTTAACTTCATTTAGAAACAAATCTCTTTTATTACCCTTTGCTTTTCTGCTTTGCAATGGAAATATACATCATTAGAAACGATCCCAAAAATACAACCAGATACCAATTTTAAAATAATAATTTAAATTTTTTTCGTAAACTTTTCTTTCTGCTGTGTCAAAAGATGAGCATCAAGAAAGGGTTCCTGTTTACGGGTAAAGTAGTATTTGTGCATATGATGCATGGTAATACCTGCTCTATTGTATTTGCATTACAAGCTACTGGGCAGTGAGTTTGAGGCTGTGAGTTGTGGGATTTCTTTAAAGTTTTCTTGAGACTTGAGTGAAAAAACTAATTCCAGCAACAAACTCCTAACCTTTACCAACATACCTAAAACCTAATCTAACACATATATGTAAAAAGTATTGCATTGTTTTTTAGAAAGACACTTCAAATCGACCAATTCAGTATTTTTTTTTTCACGATGAACCAAAGCTTCAAAAGGAACATCGCCAAGCATCTTCTTAAAGTGAATATGGTGTTGCCGGTCTCCCTGCCTCTCCTCTCTTTTCATGTTCTTTTCATTCTTGTTTTCTGATTTTCCTATGAAGGAAAACGTATTGGAGAATAGCTAAGTTCATGGACGCTGGCACCACCATTTTGTGCACCACCGCTTTGATGATTCAAGTTTGTTAATCAAAAAGAAAAGCTTTGTGATTGATCAAATTAGTGAGATGTTCCGCGAAAAAGTAATTAGGGTCTATTCAGTTGGTCTAAACAGCAGTTGATCTAAAGGACCCCTGGGGTTTTTATATTTTTATAGACCGAAATGCATTGACTTGCATGCACTGTTAGATTTTCGTAACCTTTGTTTTTATTTAGGTATTTTGCTGTTAGGATCAATTTAATTTTCTAGGTGAGAAATAGATAATCTGTATTGGATTGAGAGTTAAGGATAAAGATTGTAAACACCAATACCTGCTAATATGAGTCAGGCAATTAGCAAAACTTTTATGCATGTTTTTGCTTTCCATTTGCAGCTTCATGACTTTGCTCAGCTGAATGAAAATGTGTACTATCTCTACAATGACATTGAACACTTCAAGAATGAGCCTCAGCACATCACCATCAGCTGTGAAGAGGACATTCATGTCACTGAAGAAGTTTACAAGAGACCTGTCTTTACAATGCCTTCATATAGGTAACTCACATATGTGTATTGCTATATGTGTTGGTCTTTACACTTTACACTTTTGCTGTGATAACGAGTGCTTTAAATGCTCTATAGCCACTTCAGCTGTACCAGTTAGCTCAAAGCCAGAGTTTTTGTTTGTCTTTATGGAAATCTTTTGTACTTTGGTACTCCCAATGCAATATTTGGGATCCCTTTATTTATCTTCACTCCTACTAGTCTGATAACTGGCAGCCAAAAGGAATGTTTCTAAATTGAAAGGAAAGCACCAAACGTACTGGAATTGAGGGTTCAGAGCCCAAGTATACATTGGATGGACCCTTGAAACAGCAGATGAGTAGATCAACGGTAGACTTTCCTTTTTTTAAAAAAAAAAAAGGCATATATATTGCACTACAGACCTATTTAATGTTTTGTCACAGTCTAAGTAGTCCAGGGCTTTGGAGTGCTATCAGAATTGGGCCAACACCCCTGATGTTACTTACCTCAGCATAAATGCACACAGCGTTCAGCTTTGTTGCTTAAAACACTACAATCTTGCATTGTTCCATGAAATATGACAGAATTGTGTTTCAGTGCAATGTGTTTTCCAGGTATTATCGATTGCCACTTCCAATGGAAGGCGCACCGCAGGAGGGGCAGTTTGATACCTTTGTTAATATACTCAGGGTAAGCATGGGAACTAACAAAGTACTGTTGTAAAACATTGTTTGCTCTTAGGTTACCAATGTTTATTGGAATGTACCTATTAATTGGGAGGTACTGTGCAAATTAAGCCTTTAACCTTCTTGAGTCCTAATTTGACGACCACTTACACTTTTGGCAGACCGAAGTGTAAAAAGAAGGTTAAAAAAAACAAAAAAACAATCACGTTAGAGAATGAGAAATAAACAAATTAACTTAAACTAACTTAAAATAATACCAGCTGTAGTAATTTTATTGTTATAAAAATCAGTCAAAACTTTTAGATGTTATACTTTAAAAAAAAATAAATTGTCGATAGCCTGGTCCGAGTAGTGATATGTCCAAAAAGGTGGCATTACCAGTAGTGTGGTAGATGGGCTCTTTTGATGAGGTAATCTCGCATTGTGTGGCATAGGTCTATGTAAGAGATGTGAGTGAAAGATCCTTATCACTTAGTGCTAGTCAAGTGTCCACAGAGACAGTGCTTAGAGTGCCTGTTGATTTGGAAAATTGGGAGCTAGGATAGTAAACCTTCTGCCAATGAGTACATTCCTATTGCATGAGTTAATTTAACATGATGAAATTCATATAGTACATTTTTTTAATTTGTATTGCAAATCTACAGTAGTTTTTCAAAGCTTATTACATTTAGTTTTAAAACAGAATCCTGGGTATTGTATTTTATTTTTTTCAGGGCTGAGTTGTTCTGATACCAAAGCCTAGTTTCCATCACTCTTTTGTTTTACTTGCCGTCTGTCTCATTTGCCTATTTTGGACCGAGGGTGTCAGACAGTACAGCTCTTTGTCTTGTTATTGTTATGCTCATGCACACATGGCCATTTTGCCATGTTGTAAATTGTACATTACCTTGGCTGGTAGGTAGGTATGAGTTATTTTGACTTTTGGCTTCTTTTACAGACAAGGCAATTGGTCCTAAGTTTACAACACTTTTAGTGTGAACTCACTTATAAACAGTGTTGAATAACTGTCTGATAGTCAAGTTAAAGAAAATGGTCTACAAATGAAAATTCCATACTGGCAAAACACTGGCATTTTCCAAGTTTCTAATAACAGCAGTTAATGGAATTGTAATTCATTGTAAAACATATGGTTAAAGTTTTTATTTATTTATTTATTTATTTTTATTTAATAAGGAGAGCCCAAATTTGCTGCTTTCTCGAGACCCAACAAAACCTCTTCCTGCCCTCCTCTTCAGCTGCCAAGTAGGAGTGGGCAGGACAAACCTAGGCATGATTCTTGGTACCCTTGTGATGTATCACCAGAAAGGAGCTCCAGAGAAGCAAAAGTAAGGCTGCATTATGAAGTACATACTGTGAAGAACCAATGCCTCCATATTCTAGAATATCTTAGGGAGTTTTCTGGTACCATGACAGTTTGTATGCATTATTTGATTCAGTTCAGCTAACAATTTACAGACACTTGCTATTAAATGTGTATATTTTTTAAAGTAAGGTAACAAAAAGGACCACCTTCGGGAAAAAATATATAATTTTCGGAGCTATCAGTGCAGATCCTTTTTAGAGTCATAGGGATTTATAGTGTGTAAAAAGTCAACAGTGTGTGCAGTTGCCTGGCAACCTCCAAAGTGATTGAAGTATGGATTATTTACAGTCATCAAAAAGCAATGATTAAAAAAAAAAAAGTGCAATTGACTTTTTAATTTTCCTTAAGCACAGGTAGCTAGGATATACATACAAATATAACACATTATTTGTAACAGTCTATTTATAAAAATTACATAGAAAGGGAAATTACATGTAACCATGTAATTACCATGTAACATTACTATAGTCTTCTTTTTGTGTATTTGAATTTGTTAATAATATATATTTTTAAAGTTCGGATTAATTGCAGAACAAAATTCAGCAGTAATGTTGTTAAGAAATGCAGTGCATTTGCTTTTTCACAGACTCGCTGAGAATGCCAGCACAGTGCCAAAGGCACATTTCCAGATTATCCAGAATTTTATCAACTTAGTGCCAAAAGGTCAGCAAATTCTTGAAGAGGTAAGAGTCCCTCAGGGTTTGTTTTTTTTTTACTTCCAGATTATGAGAGTGTGTGTTAATACATTTTGAACAGTTTCCTATAACATGTACTGTTTCTTTCCTTGCATGTCAAAATCCCCTTTATGATATTCTAAAATAAGTCCTGTTTGTTATACTTTTGTTTTTCAATAGGCTGCATTAATTTAAATTCATTTGACTGTTTAACAGTCCCAATTCAAGCAAATTCCAGCATGAAAATGATTGAATGCAACTTTCCTCAACTCCAAGAGGTGTACTGTCTGCTTACTAAAGTACTGTGGCTACCCCCTCTAGTGGCTCAATGGGTGGAGAGGAGAATGCTTGACTGCACTCCTGCTGGTTTACATCACTGTTAGGGACATTAAACAAATACATATAAGAAGGATGGTAACAATTCATTTTACAATCATTCAAGAGTTTTTATGAAAGGAAGTACATTTTGGTTAAACAGCGCAGTGAAAAATATATTGTCTAATATCTTCAATATTTCATTTTTTCCAAATATATTAAATGCATGAAGTTGGTATGTCTCACAGTTTGTTTTTTTTTACCACTGAATTACTGGTATTTCTGTTTAGAAATGTACACAAACAAGAAGATCTGTTTCACCATTTCTTATAGAGCTTGCTGTAAGTCCCTGGCTATTTACAGGTACACCATACAGATTGGTCAGAAGATAAATGGAGGCTAGTGTAGTTAATGCTAGGTTCAGATTGCTATCTTCTTCTGTTTTAGGTGGACAGTGCTATAGCACTCTGCTCAGAGATGCATGACATTAAAGAAGCAATCTATGAGAACAAGAAGAAGCTTGAGGGGATCGGGGAGGATTACCGGGTCCAGGTGAGCTTCGACTCCAGTAATTCCCTGTCTAAATGCGGAAGAATGTGTTCATTTTAAACAGATTTATTAACTACAGAGAGGGGGTGGGAATTAGAACTGGGAATGTAACATTATAAACCTCATTAATGTACACTGTCATAACTGACTGATCAGAACTGCAGAGGGCTTGTTAACATCCATCAAACCCTTTTTATTCTGTCATCGGTTAGTTAATTATACTAAACAAAACCTCCAAAGGGTTATGTTAGCTTGATTCTGTAATAAATAATGTCACATCCAGTATTTATTTAAAGCAAGACTGAGCTTTGTTTTGACACATATGCAGTAAACGCACATAACATATTGCTTTATTCATCAAAAGGTTGCTGTGTGAGGGGAAAATATATAATTTCAGCTGCTTCTGTATGTGTGTATATATATATATATATATATATATATATAATATAATGACGTCTTATAACATTTTGAGAGTGCTTTGCTGTAGTATGCTGGAAAGAAGGATTAAAGCACTAATCAAGTTACGGATACCATGAGAGAAAATCCTGTCTTTGAACTGTACAGTATGCAGGGAATGCATGGTTGTCTTCTGTTTAAAAAAAAAAGTGTTTTTTCAAATATCATTTACTAGTCTAGAGCATATACCAGAAGAGACACAACACTGGTTAACCTAGCTTTAATTTGTTGTTCAATGATTTAAGTATTGGATGTTTCATGGTGCCCTCATTTCCCACTCAGACTCAGGGGTTAATGGAAATGTTAATTTCCTAGGAATCTTTGCAAAAATATTTTTGCCACTAACTTCTCTTTTTTTTTTTTTTTTTAAACAGGGAAGCAGCACCAAAGAATATTTTCTCCAGAGAACGTTGCAGAGTTTGGAGCTCTATTTTTACCTTATTGCTTTTAATTACTACCTTCATGAACAGGTATACTTCTCCTATCATTTGAGAACTCGCTTTTATGTTCGTAGATCTGTGGACAGTTATCAGGGGAAAGGAGAACTGGTGGGGATTTAGCCTTTTAATTTACAGGGAATCAGTTACATTATTTGTCAGGCTACTGAGTAAATACAGATGGGACAGTTGGTGGCAGGGATATAAGGGGCTTATTTTACAGTATGTGTTTCTGTACATTTTCAAATAATATCCTTCTTGCATAAATATGAAGCATGTCAATCATCTTTCGCTGTGACATAACACCTCTCTGTTGTCTTGCAGTATCCTCTGGCTTTTGCACTGAACTTCAGTAAATGGATGTGCAGTCACCCTTGGATTTACAGGCTGCTTGCTAGCATGAATTTATCAGAGTTATCTGTACCAGTGGATCTAGTAACCAAGGGAACGAGGGTGTTGGTGAGTTGTTTTTGACTCTGTTCTATGACAGATTTAAAATGGGACTAGTATAAACAGGATTTAAGTAAAGTTTTGTGTTTCTTCAGTTTGGGAGTTCTTTATAACTTGGGTCCATGCTGACCAGTTTTTAACGTACAGGAGTCAAAAATACCCTAATATATTTGTGTAATTTCCAGGTATCTGATGAATACTTGGCTCCAGATGTTCTTAGTACAGTCAAAGAGATGAAGGTAGCCAATTTTAGAAGAGTCCCCAAAATGTCAGTCTATGGAATGGCACAGCCGAATTCTGAGGTAGGTCATCAAACTGTCATGTTTGTTAATATCACACATGCCCCTTTTAAGCTAATGCTTTTGTTATTATTCGGTGTATACATTTCATGTCATATGCGACTTACAATTACAGTTGCTCAGGTACTAAACTACACTAGAATACTTTTTTTTTTATCAGACTGAATTTCAGATATGTCTTAATTCAATTTACAAAAGATACTTTTTATGTTGTTTACTTGTTCTTAAAGTCACGTGTGTAGTGAATACACATTTTAAAGTTACGTTTATCATAAAATATCTGCACACTTGGAGAGGACCCTGGACAAAGCATATCAAACAGCTTCTCTTCAATTGGTTTAACAGATTGTAAATGGGCCAAATTAATTCAAAATATCCACTAGGTGTCAGCACTTGTCTGAAGAAGACAAGTAAAAACTTAAGTCTATCAGACTAGTACCCTATTCACATTGCCTACTGTAAATAATGCATGATCATGACATGTTGAAATTGTGTTTGTGAATGAAGAAAATAGCAATCACGTGGTTTTATCACATTATTTTAGGTAGTGAGGATAGCGTATACATTTCTTTAGTTTTAATCTGCTTTCAGCTTTCCAGTCTAACTTAAAAGCACTGAATGTGTTCCATGTAGGCGACTGGCTTTGTCGTGGGCTACTTGACAGATGAGAAGAGGAAGCACTCGCACATCTTGTGGGTGAATCTGCAGGAGGAGGTGGTGCTGGAAGGCAATGGGCAGGTGTACACCCCCCGGGAGCCAGGCTGTTTGGAACAACAGATCACTGGGCCAGCCTCTTCACCGGACCAGATTGAGGTAACGGGAACATTTCATTTGATTAACATTTAAAATTTCAATCAATCTTTATTTTATATAGCACCTTTCATAGTGGACCACCATCACAAAGCGCTTTACAAGATACAGTAAAAAAACCCAAATACATTGAATCATAAGAAGATACAGTGAAAGATCAAAAGTAGCAGACACAACAGTATGCGTATGTCATATAGAATGATGAGAATAAGATACAGTGTAAACTTAGAAGCAGCAAAGACACAACAGCTAATAACAGATAGCAGGCTTAAAGAGCATGGAAAGCAAGAGAGAACAGGTTGGTCTTGAGAGTTGATTTAAAGCGAGTGACGGTGGGAGCATCACGCACCAAAGCTGGGAGAGAGTTCCAGAGAGTCGGAGCCATGAAGCTAAACGAGCGTTCTCCAAGTGTGGTGCACTTTTGCTTGGGGATAACAAGCAGGCCAGAGTCAGAGGACCTCAGCTTGCGGGCAGGGACATAGCAGGTCATGAGGTTGAAGAGGTACCCAGGACCTGTGTGATGAAGGGCATTGTAGGTGAGCAGAAGAATTTTGAAAGTAATCCTGAACTTTACAGGTAGCCAGTGCTGCTGGGCAAGACAGGGGGTGATGTGTTCATGTTTTTTACATCTGGTAAGGATCCTGACGGCAGCATTCTGAACTAGCTGCAGTCGGTTGATGGCGCGTGCCTGAAGACCACCATAGAGAGAGTTGCAGTAGTCGAGTCGAGAGGAGACAAATGCATGACAAAATATCTCCGCATCCAGGAGGGAAAGGTAGGGACAGACTTTGGACGGAAATTAGATAAGACAGCCGGGTCAAGGGAAGGTTTTTTGAGTACTGGCGTAACTCACGCAAGCTTGAGGGCAGCAGGAACAAAGCCTGAATCCAGGGACAGGTTGATAGTGTGCTTAATGGAAGGAGCAAGATCAGAAGCACAGAGACTGACAAGATTAGTTTGCCAGGGGTCCAAGGGGCATGTGTAAACTGGGTTTGTGACGGGAGAGCGTAGAATAGATGTTGTCAATTTTTTTTAGAAAGAAAGAGGAGAAATCATGACAGGTAAGAGAGGAGGATGAACGGGAGATGGATCTATCGGTGGCCGGATGTAGGATTTGGTCAATGGTCTTAAAGAGAACATTGGGTTTACCGTGTCCCATAGTTATGATTTCAGAGAAGCACTTCACCCTGGCAGCAGCGAGCGAAATTTAAATAAATAAAATAATCTCCTTTTAATAGAATCTTGGGATGTACTATACCATTAGCAAAACTGTTCTGGGGGTACTTTTAAATAGATTGCTTTTAAATGTATGTGTATTTAAGTGGTAAGAATGGCACACTCTCATATTTTGATGTAATGGGAGCAGTTACAGTCTAGACATACTTCTTTATGTGTCAACTCCAACCAGCACATAACACCTTAAGCAGTATGACATACTTCCCTCCTCCCTAGTGTGGGTACTGTAATGAACTTTTTCCAGTGGCTGAATGAGTCGAGTAGTATTTAGATGTGCCTGTCTGGTCTGCTATTTGAGCCTCTCTCTGTCAGCACAGCAGACAGTGAACTGGTCCCTGAATATGGAGACTGGGCTCAATCCTTAGTTAATGCCTTGTATATTATGTTAAATTATGTGCCTTCCCTGCAGTTCCTTATAATAATATGTAACTGATACACACTCAGCCAAGATGCCTTTTCCAGTTTTTGATATTGCACATGTTTTTCATAGTGTCATCATTTTTTTTTTTTAAATGTGAAATATGCCGCCTTTTTTCTTTTTTTTAGAAACTAGAAACTGCTGCCAAAGAGGAAATCTTAAAATCCCAGAAATGGCTGGAAGTGAGTTTGGAGCAGGAAAAGCAGATGAAAATGTTTAAGACCTGCTTAACAGTGCAGGAGATCTTCA
This sequence comes from Acipenser oxyrinchus oxyrinchus, assembly GCA_030684275.1. NCBI lineage: Eukaryota > Metazoa > Chordata > Actinopteri > Acipenseriformes > Acipenseridae > Acipenser > Acipenser oxyrinchus. Next base: position 11,341,919 of record CM060259.1, on the reverse strand, counting down.
ATCAGCACAAGACCTCCTGTCAGGGACTCGTATACAGACGCATCCCTGTTTTAGACTGCTGTGCTCCAAGGGAACAGGTAGCTAACACTTCACACAAACACAATGTGATGACCCTGCTCACCAGGGGGTCCCAATCAAAACCCTTTGACAACTGGATCTAGTCCTTCTTTAGTGGCTTGAATTGCATTATTTGATGGACTGTCGCCAATGGGTAACCCAGCCAGTGCTGACCCTAGAACCACACAGCTGCTTGGTGAAACTCACTGCAGCTCACATCCTATTTATCTTGTAGTGGAAACTGTTAGTGTCAGGAAAGGGTTTTTTGAATTGTTTTGAAGAAAAAAAAATGGAGACCATGATATGCGTTTTTTGGCATTCTAAATGAAGAGGGGTGGAATGTCTCAGTAATCGTTTAACCTGATTAACTAAAATAAGCTAAACCGTCCAGTATCATAAAACTACTCACTGCCCTGGACTGGGCTGCTGATTCAAGGTGTATTCTTCATTCACCCATTCCTAATATAAATATACAAATAAAGTAAAAGTTGCTGCTGCTGGTAATCAACTGTAAATTAGACATTACACATTATATAAAAACACTCTACTGTGCCTCTTTTGACCTCAATAGGACTTTGACAGGCTGATGGAAGCCATGAAGGAGACCCTAGCAGAGGACTCTCGAGCTGCTTTTGTATTCAATTGTCACAACGGCAAAGGGAGGACCACCACAGCAATGGTCATTGCCGCTCTCACTCTGTGGCACTTTAATGTGGGTACCTTATAAGGTTATTTGTTTTGTGTGGCGATTTCAGCACTGCAGTAGACTAGACAATAAACGTCTTCTGCTTTTCTTTCAGGGTTTCCCTGAGATGAGTGATGATGAGATAGTGAGTGTTCCCTATGCCAAATACACAAAAGGAGAGTTTGAGGTAATTGCTCTCAGCGTGGAGCTGTTTTATTTATGAATGTTTGTTTGATGTACAACACACATTGCAGGTGTGGAGGTTTTTGATTTCACTGGGGTTTCTTTTAGACCTCTAACTGTCCTCATGGAACATAAAATAATGTTGTTTTTTTTTTGAGTCAGCATAATAAAAGCCAGTAACCACCACATGTTATTCCAATGTTTCCATTGCTTGGTTAATGAATCAAACAATTACCACAACAATTTATATTTTTTGGACCACAACCTGGGGAATTAGATTTTTTTTAATTAAATCTGTTAAGGAAAAACACAGTTGTCCATTTCTAATGCTGACTAGTTCATTATTATCGCCAACGTGTACAGCATTTTCAAGGGCAACATTCTTCCTGCATGTGTCAAGGGTATTTCTTCTTCATTTGGTATAGACTGTCCACAGGAGCATCCCACACTAAGCACCTAATTTATTCCTTTTCTGTTGGCAATTAAAGTATTGTTAATAATAAATTCAATATTTAATGTTATTACTTTTTATGCCCTGCTTTATGTATGTAATTTAGTTTAAACAAAAGCAGTGTTTATTTATCTGTTGAAGTCCTGCAGTAATAGCTAGAACAGTTACGTTTTCTGAAGATTTCTTGTGTCTAATTGAAGATGGCTCGTATCTTATCTTGATAATATCAAGGTCAACCTTTTGTACACGTGCTAGAAAACAAGGATCAACAAAAAATCCTTAACAAAATATATATATATATATTTTTATAGCTATTACCACCTCTACAAATCTTCTATCTTGTCAGTTTCGTTTGGCCTTCCATCATGTTTGTATACTTTGAAATGGAATTCTGTGCCATGACGTTACACTGTTGCTGTTCTTGAATAACACTTAATTATTAGGTCGGAAAACACAGCAGTGTGATTGGTTAAAATACTTGCAGCATGACACATTAAATAGAACACACTGATTGGCACCAAAGCAATGGCCTGAAGTGCTGTTGCCATACTACTGTGTCAATAAGCTTCCTGGACCAGATTTACAAAAGACGTGCTACCCTGGTTGTCCGCAGTTTGCTGATATGACCTCATTTGTTAGAACACAAAAGTGTCCCTGTGATTTACATACCCTTTTCATTCTGTGTAAAGAAAGCATCGCTCTTCTCTGCATTGTTCCACGTGGAGACTGTTTCAATGAGATCCAGTGTGCACTTCAGCAAGTCTCACGGTCCACCAAGGCCTCTGAGGCAGGCTGTTACCGCTATCGTGAAAAGATTTTTTTTTTCTTGCAGGACTTTGTTTCTTCAATTTCCTCTTTCGTGGCGCTATACAAGTTTTTTTTTTTCTTTTTTTAATATTTGCAATGTCAATTTGTATTTTTCAGTATATTTATACACTGAGATGAAAACAGCAGATAAAGAAGTTTTCATACATTTATGTTGGTCACAAAATAAAGTATGACAATTGTTGAAACCACTATGGTCTGCCGATTGCTGGTCTTTTAATTGTTCCCTTAACCAAGCTGTGAACAGTGGGGGATAGGGCTTTCTCTGTCCTGTGGAACTCACTCCCTCTCGAGATTTGAGTTTCTGAGTCCCTGTCTGTTTTTAAATCTCACCTTAAAACACAATTATTTAAATTGGCATGCTTTTAGATTATTTGTTGTTTTTATTTTCTTGATTTTTAATGTTATTAGTAGTTTTTATCCAGTTCTGTATAGGTCATGAGTTTTGTGTTATTGCTATTTTACTTGTCTTCCCTTGCTTTGTTAAGCGCTTTATGATAATCCTTTATGAAAGGTGCTATATATATCTCTCTCTCTCTCTCTCTCTATATATATATATATATATATATATATATATATATATATATATATATATATATATATAATAAAGATTATTATTATTATTATTATTATTATTATTATTATTATTATTATTATAAAGACATAGTTAGTTTCCATGCATTACCACCAGGAACTCAATCATGCACTCAATCTACAGGTGAGCATATTTAAACAAACATGCAATTTGTTGCATATTATTTTTGTTATGCACTGTAGGAAAAAAGTTTCTTTACCATAATTACTATCCCTAGCTTTCAACGCATTGTCCCAGATATATTGTCTGTCTGTTTGTTAAGCAAATACTTAACATTTGATTGGGATGTTCTTTGCTAGAAGTATATCTGGGAGTATTTGTATAGCTGTTCCTGCCCATCCAGCTGTAAGTCAGTCTTTCGTTGGTAGATGTAGGTCGTGGTGATCTACACCTTTCATTTTGGTGTTTACAACTGTAGCCGTGAGCGTTCTTCTCCAGGTCATTTTATTCAAGTTATACTAGTATTGAGAATAACATTAAATCACCAATAATCAATACTGTGCATGGGATTGAAGTGTAGTAGAGGATGGCTGGGGTTTATAACTAGAAACCTAAAGGCCTTTCCATGGAGCAGGTTACATGTATGACAATTCCTCTGGTCTCCAGACAGACACGGCTTTCAGCTAAAGCAGCTTGCAGTGTAATACATTTGAATCTGGTACAGTTTCCTTTGCTTGATAGCAGTTTGGCACATAACCCCCTTGAGCAAGGTGTGTGTAATCCAATCTCAGCCTGATGTCATTTCTATTTGCTGACATCCATTAACACTAACAAGGCTACTGTTACAGGTCTCCCTGTCAGCGGATATCAAGGACGCTTCTTAGCTTAGGAAAACTGGCCTGAATTAGTAGACGTGGTGGAAATCTGACAGGGACACTTCTGTGGTTTTTAGGAAAGTAGTAGAGAAAAGGAAATGATGCATTTTGTACCTGTAGCTAGTGCACAGTAGAGGGTGGGTGAGTGAGTAGACCAAATATCACTCTGCATTATACAATATATAAGGCTGTAACTATCTCTCCCTCAATCATTTCTTTTTTTTTAATGCCACCCTGGTGGCCAGGTCCATCTGAGCACATGCAGTCGTATGTCTTGATGCACATTTGTACAGTACACTAAAATAATGCACATCTGAGCTCGATGATGTGGTTGTAATATCAACATTCCTCCTTCATTCCATCATCTTTTTGGGTTTTACAATTAAATTTGCAGATTTATTGAACTTTGACATTTTGGGCATTGGAACCACCAAGGAAGAGAAAGGAGGCATTTGAAAAGTGCTGTGGAAAAGCAGTGGTGATCCTACTACTTAAAGAGTAAGTAACGGGATTCTGTAAAGTACAGCTTTATGTGTCCCCATGTGTTGCTGCTGTTTAAATAACATGCCTGTAATTTTTCTTTTCATTGTTAACATCCTCAACTTTTTACACTTATAACTTTAATGTCTCTTTCAAAGCTCTTTTCAAAATGGCAGTTAGAGTGCACTGGGGTTTGAGATCTGTCCTATACAGTACCACATGCTATTGCTGTGTTACCTGTTTGATAATGTGGGCAATAATCCTTACACTATCAGTGCACTAGAGCGGGCATTTTGAAAAGAGCTTTGAAACAGACTTTAAAGTTATAAGTGTAAAAAGTTGGGAGGATGTTAACAATGAAAAGAAAAATTACAGATATGTTATTTAAACAGTTGTAGCAACACGTGGCGACGTGTAATGCTATGTTTTTCAGAACCACGCTACTTACTCTTTTAAGGTGTCTGTTACCTCACCAGTTCTGATGTTTAGAATTATTTTTCAAGAGCACATTTAGAACATCAGACTTGCATTCTGGAGAGACCAGTGCCCACAGATACATTCACATGGTATGAACCCAGCTGTACTAAATACATTGTAACTACATTATCATTTTATTTGAATGCTCTATACAATCAAATCCTCTTTATAGATACAAAATCATATTTGTAACATTGAGGTGGTGCACATGGTGAATGTGTTTGTTCTCTTTAGGTTGTGATGCAGTTAGTTAGACTTCTGCCCGAGGGGCACAGAATGAAGAAGGAGGTCGACACGGCCTTGGATGCTGTGAGCGAGACCATGACCCCCATGCATTATCACTTGAGAGAGATCATTATCTGCACCTACAGACAGGTAAGTTACCACATGTATATATCTATACACAGCTGTTTATCCCAAAGAAGACTTCTGGGAGCATTATGTTTTGAGAAACCATTCCTACTCGATTATTTAGATACATCAAGATGTATTCTTGCTGAAACCCCCAAACCTCTGTACGAGACACTGAAGTTAGTTTTACTCAGATTTTATGATTTGAGTTTTTAACGCTGTACGTTATCTTTTAAAGACTCCATCATGCTGAATTTAGAAATGCTGAAAGAAACGTAACAAATCCAATGACATATGTTTTGACTAGAAGTCTTTTTCAGTGTCTTCAAATGTAATAAAAAATAAAACAAAATAAGTGTTAATTAATGCATAAGGAACTTTGGACTTGAGCGTATACAGAAACATCCAATTGACCACCTTGTACAGTAAAGTTCCTAGTGAGGTTTTAGCTAATAGCCTTTGTTATTTTCAGCTTTTCTGGTGACTATGTAAGCCCATGCACTGCAGTATTATTTTATATTTATGCAGGCGCATTAATGCACGGTCCACTGTGTAAATCAATTACTTATAGTTGGGTGCAAGAATTAAAGGGTGTTTCTAAAGAAAAACAAGCTTTATTTATAGAGAACCATCTACACAGTTTTCACACTTTATTACTTCTGTAAGTTAATTACTAGTTGCTGAGTATAGTGTTACTGCCCCCATCATGTCATATTCAAATGGGGATTTATGACCAGAATAATACATTTCACATCTAACCGCCGCATCTAACAAAACCGACACGGAAAAGCAGTTGCAGAGCCTTCTCAAGCAATGCAGCAAGGACTATAGATTTGTGTAGATAAATACATTTTGCTTGTAAATCTATTCAGTATTTATATCTCTGATAAATGACAGTGTTTTGGCTAAGTATATAGAGTCATTTACATTGGGAACTAGATTTGCTGTTTTATCTGTCCATGACTTCTATATATTTTTATGTAAATCGATTGGTATGCATCCTCCTTCATTGCAGAGCTTTTTTGTATGGAAATTCATCATGACTGATGCAAAAATTTGACATTCAAGAATGCAGCATTTTTAACAGCACTCGTAATAGAATCATCTCACGTTTCAAGAGAGACTTTAAATATACCATATATAATATAGGGACATAATTTTGTTCATACTCATATTCGTAACATTGGATGCTGATTTTGGGCAGATGACATCAGCATATAATTGAGGCTATGTCTGCTATTCCTTGCATGTGAAAGTTGTCTGCCACATGAGTTAATGCATACCAAGTGAAAGGGATTATAATAGTACTGAAGTATTTTTATTTGTAAATTGTAATCTCAGAAATGTTTGCTTTTTTTGGTTTGCGTTCTTAATAAAGCATCTACTCAGTTAGTATCATATATGGGTTCACTCTTCTAGTTTCAAAGTCATTACCCTAATTTATAGCCCTGTGAAGTTGATACATAGGTCTTGCTTGTGTCAAAAGCCATTCCTTGCTACATCACGGGATGTCTTGAATCTTATGGCTGGCGCTGTGATATTAGCTTATAGCAGTGACTCATGGCAATCTTTAGGATCCAATGGTAGCTATAAAGATCAAATGCTCATGATTTGACCTTTTGAGAAGCTGGTGGTGTAGTCTCCCAGTGAAGCCTTTTCATTTTAAATAATAGGATGTTCAGTAACATTACCCTCTCTTGGCTCTTTTACCTCTTCTTAATCAGACCTCTGGTATTTGGCTGTGATAAGTATTGCCCTACATCCTGAAATTAAGGACTGCAGGTTTTAAGATTCCTACATGGAGGAACCCACAGTAATATGGCTTACATGGGAGTCCTGTTCTGGTCCTGGGGAGCCTTGCATCTCCAGGTTATTGCTTCAATTTAATAATATAGATCATGGACTAAAGAGCTGGACTGGATGGGGCCAACTTTGCCCACCCCTGGCATACACACTGACCGGTAAGTGATTAGTGAAAAATACATTGAGATGTATTGCCAAGAGAGAATGCAATTAAAGTTCTTCTTGTAGAGTTTGATTCTGAATTAACCCAGAATGATCTGGGTCAGTGCTTGATCCCATTCTTCCATGTAACACATATATACGTCAAATCTTTTACATTCCTAATACTAGCCTGAAGGTGGCAGGAGCAGTCTATTTTGTGAGAGTTCAATAATGCTCATTCTTTTTTGGCTGGCGTCATAATGAATCAAGTTTAAGATGCTGAAGTTTCAATCCACTGCAATGTATATTTTATGATTAGATTGATATACACCTAGGGCTCATTAGGGTGTGTTGTCAAATGTGTTGATGTTTTCAATTTTAATGTTCCAAATAAATAGAAATGTGAAAGATGATGGTGTTTGTATTGGTTATATGTATTGGAACTGTCATTACAGAAGTTGGGCAGCAGTGTGGAGTAGTGGTTAGGGCTCAGGACTCTTGACCGGAGGGTCATGGTTCAAATCCAGGTGGGGGACACTGCTGCTGTACCCTTGAGCAAGGTACTTTACCTAGATTGCTCCAGTAAAAACCCAGCTGTATAAATGGGTAATTGTATGTAAAAAATAATGTGATCTCTTGTAACAATTGTAAGTCGCCCTGGATAAGGGCATCTGCTAAGAAATAAATAATAATAATAATAATAAGTAACAGAATGATAAAATTCATCTGAATGCATTGAAAAACAGGTGGATACCTCACAAGCTTTGCAACATATATATGTGTGTGTATGGCATCTACTTATGATTGGTCTACAGTGTAGTGAAATGACAGTTAAAAAATAAAACATCCATGGAAATAGTCATGGTCATCTTCCATATTATGGGGGCTAAACAGCAATGTGCACTCGGTCATCGTTTTTTGTAACTTGGTCATAAACAACCAACATATAGCAAGCTTTCTAGTTCTTATTATACAGATGGAGTCAGCAGCAGACTAAGCCTGGACTTCAGCCCCCAGTTGGCTATTCTTACCATTACAACTTTCAGAGACTTTTGTTTTCTTGTAGGAGACTGCTGCTGCTGTTTTTCCTTAGCTGTTCCTGTGGTGCACCTCTAACCCTTGCCACTGTAGAGAAACCTCTACAACATCCCCTTCAGATTCACACTCCCCAAAATCTAGGGCCTTTTGGCCTCTTTGAGACTGCTGGGGGAGGTGCTAAATAATGCCAGATGGACTTGAACTAGCAACAGGATGGTTTGAGAAGGACTTCATTTTAGGTCCACAACATCATAAAGATTGTTTTTAAAAACAAAAAAATAACTATTACTTACTTAGATCATACAAATTCCAATAACCTTACTGCATTTTATTGTCTATAACCCAAGGTACAAACAAGATAAATGACTGGTTCACAGACCCCGATTATCACTGTTATGTTATTATTATGTGATTTATGTTATTTTAGGTAAAGTAGTCCAAGACTAGTGCTAATCGGGGTCTGTGAAACCAACTGATACAGTAATATAGTCCTCTTTTCTAAATTGAAATCGTCAAGCTTTATTTTGATATACATTTGTTTAATTTAAGAGTATAGGCACAGCTCACAGAGACAATACTAATTTAAAGAATGAAAATGTAACTGTTTTTGACAACCTTCAAATCCACCTTCTATTACGACTTTTTACAAAATGGCCTGCTGTGTAACGATGGGGCCTTTTATCGCTTACCTTCTGAGAAGCTTTTTAACAGGAGTCATTTCAAACTTTGACCCTCTTTCCTCGCAACAGTTTTCTGAAGGAAACTGAAAATGAGATACAGGATAAGCAAATGTCATTAATATTATAAATAAACAAATCCTAGTTTTATGTCCTAGGGCTGCCAAACTAAATTATTCCCTGTTCCCACTGCTCTGTCATAATTATTTGTAGGTTAGCATCACGTTAAAGTGAAATATAGTCCGTATGTATTGCAGTGTTCCACAGTATCCCTTTAGAAATAAGGTATGTTATTAATCCGCTAGCTTTCTTTGTGGTCCTTCATATTGGAGCCCTGTTTCTCTGGGGTGGCATAACGTTTAAGCAGGCATCAGCCCAGCATCCCAGTCATATGTGACCCCAAAACCCTGTTCAAGTGGCCAGTCTTCATAAGATAATAATGAGATTTTAGGACACTATCAGCCTATTTTGCCCCCCTTCTCTCCCTCAGTGTGGCAGTCTTTGGTCTATGAGTAGGTATTTGTTTATTTAATCTGTTTGTATTTACCTCTTTTATTCATATAGTTACTGTAATTTGCTAGTATCCAAATATATTTTATGTTCTCAGCAAACTACTGTAAGTTCCTACAAAACACATTTTGGTTCATTGGTATTACATGATAAATAGGATATGACATTTGTAGCAGTGACATGCTGCAGTTGTTCCATCTTTCAGTTTTGTGTATATTTGTAGAAATGAGTAATGGTGCCTGGAGAAACAGGGCTTTTAAGGCACCCTGAGATATTCAATTGTAAAAGGTAGTAAAACCAATTTTTTTCAAAAAGTTAGACTGGGTCTGTCTGGACCAGAGAGAGTAATGGAAAGAAATTATACCACGGATAACAAGAAGACCTTTTTTGTGGTGAAGGTAGTGGCAGTGGACGTCATCAGGAAGGGAGTGAGATGGAAGCTGAATTAATCAGGACATGCAGGGTAGAGAAATGAAAATAGCTGGACCACAAGTCTGACAACTTTATGCCCCACAGACAACAAGAAATGGAGAGGAGAAGCCTTGGTCCAGTAATGGGATGAAATGAGGTTGATGAGTATGATGAAGAATGAAAAGGAAAGATAATATGGTTTCAGACACAGTAACTATGGTAAACATATTTGACATAAGTAGGCCAGTTAGAACTGGGTTTAGGCTTGCTTGCCAAAAATTAATATTTTGTAAATACACCATCCAGCCTGTGAAGCAAGTTCTTATATTTGGGGTGCAGGGCACTCTTAAGGTATATAAAGAGACTCTCAGCAATAACAGGGACAGTTATTTTAATGTCTAATTCCCAGTGTTTACAAGCCAGTGCCAAGGTCAATATTTGCAGTAGCTGGCTACAGAAAAAAATATTTCACTTGAGTTGCAAGTCCTGGCTTTGAATTTAATTTGAGCAGGTGAATTTGGGAATATTTATACAGACATAAGAGTCACCTGATACACCAAGCGGCATGTATTTGTTTCTTTATTTCACAGCTGTGATGCTTCACACGTAGTAGAAGACAATCATAGTCCATCGCTATTGAATATTTGTGTTGATCTGCTGCTATACAGTAGATAATCAAAGATGGTTTGAGCATGGGCGATCTTCACTTTTTTCAATAGGGTCCATTCTTCTGTGGATCCGTGTAGACTGGCCAAATCCAAAGCACAGGGGCGTTGAATGTAGCCGTCCAGGAAAATCACTAAAGCCTTGATTTAAAAGAGCCATTGAGTAGCACCACGGCTGGTGTGTTATAACATTCGTCTTGTTTGTTTAAGAAACTACATCATTATGTCTACACTGCCAAGGGGACATTCTGGGCCAAAGGGAAATTGGGAAAAGGGGATTAAAATCTGTTTAACCTTATAAAACTAGAAAGAAACTATTCAGAACCTTTTTTTTGTAACTACTCCTATCTGTAACAAAATCATAATACATTGTGCATGTTAGTCTTTTTAAAACTTAAAAAAAAAACATTGCCTGTTTCAGAAACCTAGTCTACAAACTGGTATTCAATATGCAGGGTTCCAATGTGTAAGAAGGAAAGGGTTAAATGCCTTGTCTCACTGTTGGTGTCTAATGTTCCTAGACCTATTGCCCTGACATGCTAGAAGGGGAAATTATATATGCCATTTCACTGACCCTATAGATGGCATTTGATTATCTTTTGAGTTTAAAAAAAAAAGAAAAAACACTTTTGAACATCTTTTAGAAGGTCTTTACTTTTCATTTTTTTTTAAATATTTACATTGTCCAGAATTTCCATAGACAAACAAGTCAAAAACCAAAAGGTTCTCAACACAATACAAGGGGTACAAGTTATACTGTTAATAAAGCTAACGGTGTAAAACAAAAAGGCAGTCTAAATTGGGGTTTCACATGGGTCGTTATTTTTTTCCACATCCAGTAACAAACCTGGTCATTAGGCTGGAAAATCATGTCAGGTTTTGATCCTTTCACTTGTTGTTAATACAGGAATGAGACAAGGTTTATAGAAGGTGAATTCAGTGGAATTTAAAGTAAAAAGCTGTAGTAAGTTATGTAAGT